>JAMXBD010001398.1:0-381356 GCA_024138025.1 Combretum micranthum
TTTTCATAATCCAAAACTTTAATCAATTATTAAATAGAAGCTGGCTGTTGACTTTGGGTTGATCAGTTTTGATTCATTGATGATATGGAATTATGGTTTAAGTGTTTGTCTTTTTCTCTTAGAGCTTTCCTTTTGTTAATAATTCTACCTGCAGCTATATAAAATTAAATCAAGCTTAAGATCAGATGGCACCATCGAGATCATGTGATACATCTCAAATATAGATCGTGGAACTCTAATTACAAATGTGCCTTTTGGTGTGGTGGCTTATAGTTGGTTGGAATTCTAAAGTTAATCATGCTCTATGCAGAGCAATCCCATGATGGGTGACCCCTTAGGAAGTGTTGACACACAAAAAAGGACAAAAACATGCTGCGTGTGATCAAAGCAGACAATACCTCGGTGGATGGAGTTTCAAGGCATTACAGGTGGTATCAGAACATTTCACCAGCCAGAAGTGAAGGAGTGTGTCCTCACTACATGGTGTGCCTCTGGACCTATATAACGAAACTGACAAGGACATCAATTTTATAAGTAGGAAAGTATTGATACCCTCAAATATAGATCATTGAATTCTAATCACAGAGGCGTCTTTTGGTATGGTGGCTTAGAGTTGGTCGGAATTCTAAAGTTATTTGTGCTCTGTGCAGAGCAATTCCATGATGAGTGACCCCAGGAAGTATTAACATAAAAAAAAGGACAAATCGTGTGGCGTGTGGCCAAAGTGGATAATACCTTAGTGGATGGAGTTTTGAGGTGTTACAGATAATTTGTTTGTATCTGTTATATTTTATAATGAATTATTTCATTTTATATTTTTAAAGAGTTAAGGTAGAAAAAATTAATATAAATGAGAATAATATATCTGCACCTTATAACTTGGTATTACAACTATAGATTTCTAGTAGAATGATGACGTTACAATCCTTCTTTTTTCAGCTAAACTATTCCTTCCAACCCTCCCTTGCCAGAAAAAAAAAAAAAAGAATAATATTAACAATCATTAAAAGGCTAGGTTTTTTTTTTTTTTTTTCCTTTTAAATAAAATTGCAACCCAAACTTACTTTTGGGATTAAGGAATAAAAATTACGCTTACAAAAAAAATTCAATTTTTAAAAAAGATAATTCCATAAATAGAGGCAATTAAAATCGTGTGTTCGAAACACGATTTCAATTTACTAAAAAATCGTATTAATTTGCAAGATGATATATAATTATTAAAATTGTCTTCAACACTACTAATAATATGTCTAAAAGAGGCCAAATTTTCCACCTCGATAGGCCAAAAATTCACTTCTTTTAGCTTATTGAGGCGAAACACTTGCCTCAAATATTTGCTTTTAAAACTTTGCCATCCTTAGGCTATAAGAGGCGAAACTCGCCTCTTTTTTATGTTATTATAATCTCTCACATTAAAATATGTACTTTATTTTTGAAAATTTAAGGTAATTTCAATAATTCAAATTGTAATTTTTTTGTTAAATTATATTAAATGATAATGCTAAATTACTAATTTTTATATGCAAAATATATAATACATATTTTTTTATAAAATCATAAAATTAGAACATTTTACAAAAATAATCATATAATTTAAAATATATATATATATATATACTATACATATTTTTATATATTTGAAGAAATTTTATACTGATAAGTTAATCTTCCATATGCACATATTCGAATTGCAAATTAGGGAAACATGATTTCTTAGGAAATTAAAATTGTGTTCTAGAAGAAACAATTTTAGGTTTTCTACTTGAAAATACTGTAAAATAAGAATTAGTAGTGACCAATATAATATTAAAAAATTGATTTAATGTTCATAATTAAAAAGAGATTAATAATACTTTTTTTTTCCAAAAGTTAAATAGTAATGTAATATAAGGCTATTGGTGCTAATTTTCATTTCTTTTTTTTTTTACTAATAATAAATACGTATATTGTCATTAATACTTGTAGACACCTCATTTTGACATTCTTTTTGTCAAAATAAATACTTAGTTTAGTATATACATAATTAAAATAATTGAATTTTTGCAAATTATAAATGTTAAAGCTAGGAATGAAAATTAAAAAAAAAATAATAAATCAATTTAATAGAAATAAATATAATAGATGTAATATGGATAATTAATATAGTATAATTTCAAAATTCGTAAAAAAAAAAAAAAGAAAAACTCTGTTCATCATCTTCTAGCTTTGGCCGCCCGATGGGCCATGTTTGAGACCATTTTTGGCTCTGTTTTTGACCCTTCTTTTACAAACCAAGCACGTTTCTTAAAAATAGGCGCGGAGTAGTTTATGTTGGTATAAAATTTAGTTGCTTTCATCAAGAAGAAAGATTTAAAATTTGAATTCGAAAATTAAAAAAAACTCGTTTTTAGTTTCCGAAAAAAATGCAAAATCTGAGATTTTTGTTAATGACAGTTGTTTAACGTTCAAAATCATAACGGTAATGACAGCTATTTGTGATAATTGACCTTTTTTTTTTTACGTTAATGACAACTAATTAATAGTTGTAATTCGTTTTTTTCGGATTAAAAATAAAAAGCCCCAAATTTAACTCTATAAATAGAAGAAGAAAAATGAAAATGGAAGACACAAAAAGAAAGAAAAGAAAAATCAAACAAGCATTTTACATTCAGGAAGACGAGAGCTTTCATTTCCCTAAGTTGATTGTTGACGAGAACCACCGCCAAATCCGAGTTTGCTGGCGTGACTTGACCCATCGGAGCTCCGATCCAATATCTGTTGTCTAGACACCAACTCCAGGGTTTACACTCTCAAATATTGCTCTCACTCTATACCTTTGCTATTCTGCCCAGTCCAACCAGAGCTCGCCGTCCCCTAAACCACCGGAGCTTTGAGCAATTTCCTTCCCTGCGTGCACGTCGTCCCAGATTCGAACAACATCTCTATTTCAACCTTTCCGACACCACTTTTGGCCGAAAATCGCTACTGGAGCACCTCATTCAATATCGCCGACTGCCCTATTCCATTACGATCCAGATTCAACCCACTAGTCCGCATCTGACACTAGTCGAGTTCGACCCTGCTCCGAGGTCTACTGTTAGGTAAGTTCTTTTATGTTTCTTTTTATTTTATTTACATTAGCTAACGATGAAGAAAAAATAATAAAATATATGTTTTTTGTGTATTCGATCCACAATGACACGTATTTTGGATTTTGGTCATCGCATGCGTGTAATTTTCCTGAGTATCAAGAATGTCACTATGCTGGAGACATGTTTTAATATCCGTTCCATGAAATGACCACCGTAATCAAGATGTAAACTATTAATGGATATACATGTATAAATTTATAGACATATAAATCATAAAGAAATTAATTTCAAGCTTAATGGCACTTAGAAAAATGTTATTTTCTATATACAAACTAAATTGGTAGTTTTTTAGCATCTCATTTTGAAACTCATTTATAAAAAAAAAATGTGAAAATTTAATAAACTTAGAGTGAGAAGAGTTCAAAATTTAAAAGAAACCAATCTACTATTATTTTCATAAAAGAACTACGTGTGGTATGTCCCGATTAGCGGGTACGTAGGCACCTAAATAGGCGACTTAAAATATGTAAAAATTATTTTTGTGGATTTATTTGATTTTTTTTAGTTTAGAATATGTGAATATTGATAGAGTTGATAATATTTGATTAATTTGAATACTTCGAGTGTTTAGATTATATATGATTATTAATGGAATTTGATTAGTATTTTTATGCATATTAGACATATGTTTAGTTAATTAGATTTGATAAAAGTTTAGGTTTTAAAAGAAAGCAATTTAAATATGGAAAGTTAAAGTGGTAACCGTTTAGGTTTTAATAGGTTAGCCCCCGAACTCAAGTTAATTTCTGGTTCTCGTTTTCAAAATACGATTTTTTTCACAGATCAGTAGCAAATCAAATCAACCTACCCATTGGTTTTGGTTTATTTTTTTTCTTCTCGACTTTAGTCGAGTGGCGACTCCAAAATATTTTAAAAATTCAAAATTTCCTTTATTCTTAGTCGATGATTCGTATTGAATGGGTTAGGGTTTAGTACGAATCGGATTAAAGAAAATCGGAAAAAAAACTAGGCTCGACAATACTGTATTAACATCTTAAAGGTATAATAAAGAGCATCTTGTAGTCTCCCAAGTCGGTTCTTGACTTGATGGCTTTATCATATTCTCTTCTGCATCAAGCAAAAGCTTATGCTGTAAAAATGAGGCTGTTCAATTTTTAAACTCCCTCTTGACATCCCATTGCCGTGAAATTACTTCATATTGGTAAAGGAAGAACATGAATAATATTACCTGCGAGATTAGAGGGAATGATCCTACCATTTTTATTGTAAAGGAAGAACATGAATAATAATGCCTGCGAGATTAAAAGGGAATGATCGTACCATTATCATTCTTTTGTTTTTTTTTTTTATATAGTAATCAACAGACAGCAAATTAAGAACTAATTTCACTTTTACTATGCATATATAGTTTGAAATTAAATAAATTGAGTGGTTATGAAATGACAAATTCATTCATATGTCCCTTAATAGCAATTTCATTATAATCTTATTCATATGAAGAATATTATAACATTTAATTAATCATAATAGAAATTTTTATTACAAAATACATAAATAACTTCATTACTTAAATACATTAATAGAAATTTGACGTTAGAATTGTTTTTTCCCAAAATACTCCAATTTAATTAAAAAACTAACAAATAAAATTATATTATATCTCTATTCCATCTTCAGGATTAACAATTTTAGTATAACTTTATTCATTCAGCAAAATTAACAAACAAGAAGCATTCATGGAACGAATGCATGTAAAGTATAATTATGAAAAATGTCCTAATAATAAATATAAGTTATAAATAGATGGTACAATAAAAGGATAATTAAACTATGCATATGAGTAATGAAACTGGAATGGAATCACAATTTTAGTTAACAAGGCCGAATGAATGAAATTTTTTTAAAAGTCGAAATCGCAATTCCACTCCAGATCTATTCCTGTTAAAGTAAAGGAATGCTTAAAGTTGTAAATGTGAAGAAGATTTGAAATTCTTTGGTCCGTCATTAATTTTGATAGGATCGATCCGTCGTTATCCAACGACTTACACAATATCAACGGTGATCAATAACTAAAATAGTTAATATCCAATTAACAATATCCAACGTTGACTGACCGTCCATCAACAAGATCATAGAAGCTCTTGAAATGATGGAGTGTGTTCAAAACATTGAATTCAATTATTGAATAGATTCATGAGTGGTCTTATAACCTAGTAATATATATATATATATATATATATATAGAGGGAGAGAGAACTACAGTTTTCCTTTTTTTTTTGTTGTTTCTCTATTTTAGTTGTAATTCTTTATATATATATATATATATTATTTAGTCTTCAATGTTCATAAAAGTTAACAAAAATCATTAATGTCATTAGCTTTTCTATTAGTTTAGGATAAGTAGCACATTTTGATTTGCTTAAAATTATTAATATAAAATATTATAAATAATTTAAGATAACTTTAAAAATAATAATATGACAATAAATGAGAAAATCTTTTAAGTTATAAAAAGGATAATGATTTTTTTTTAATTATAAAACAATGAAACTGATGTGTGTTGTTGTTGGATGCTGTGTTTTGGGAGAAGGAAAATGAATAGTAAAAAGGGAGGGAAAGAGAAAGTAAAAATGACAGTGAAAAATAAAATAAAAAAGATATATAAAGGAAAAAAAAAAAGGCAACTCAATATCCTACATGTTAGAGTGGAATCTCTTGTTGTTGATACTGTTGGTTTTTTTTTTTTTTCATCTAATTTTTTGTCTATGCAATGTCTATGGGTATTATTTAACAGCAGTAGTGAACTAAAGTACTAAAGAAGACACTATTTATAACAATTTATAAATTAATAATTTTAGATCAATTAAAATGCACTCTAAAACTAATAGAAAAATTAATAACATTAAAAAATAACTCATTTGTTAACTTCTGTAAATATCGAGGATACTAAAATAGAATAAAACAAAAATTTAAAACTTAATTAAAAAAATCGGGGAACGTTGAAAACTAGTTTTCTATATATATATAAAATGTCAGGTTCGGTACGTGGGCTTTGTGTTTTTTTTCCCCTCTTTTAATTCAGCCAGGCAGCGATATAAAATAATTCCTGCTTGGATGGTTAGCGTTTGTCTTCTTCTATTGGTGGCTTTCCTGCAGCTTTCCTTTATTTATTTATTTTTTTTAATTAATAATCCAACCGGCGATCATTATGTTCATTAATAAACATAAGCTCAATACAGAACACATGTTATTTGTTGTTTATATTATTATTTTTTTATAACTACATCTATTTTTATCATTATATAGTTGATATATAAAAGGAAAATAGCAATAATAATAATAAAGCATTGCCCCTTTTTAAAAATAAATAATTAATTAATTAAAAAAGAGCACTTAATTCATCATGTCCCACCACATAGCTTAAGATGTAACATACTACAGGTCCACAGGTAAATGACCGCATACCTTTTTTTACAACGAACCATTGTTTTAAGGACTTAAAAATAGTTATTACCAACAATCTTCGATGGCTTTGTCGTATTTTGAATTTCATTAAATCTTTTTAATAATATTAAATATCAGATTGTTAGGACAAGAATAAATTTCTATTGTAAAAATTATCGTCACTAATTCTATTTAAAAATATATAACTTGTCTTACTAATTTTCTATTGTAAAATTCTGTTTCAAAATATCAATTTTCTTGTAATGCTATAGCATATGGAATAATTGAAGCATACTATATAAATATTTAATGCTATGATGACAAACTTAGAAAAAGAACTTCCATAGTGAAAAAAGTGATTCTTTTAATTTTATTCTATATTGCTTATTAAAGAGGATTTTCATCCACTTAATTAAGAAAATTTAAGGTTGAATAGTGATCTTTACGAAGATAAGTATAGTTGCATAATACATAGAGTTTAGACTACTATCTCACTTCATCCTCTTAATCTTACATTGCAAATTCTACTTAGTTATACAAAACGTCATACCCCAAGTAGGGTTTAAGACATTAACAGTTCTGTCACGTATAACACTTAAATGTTATATGTAAAGTGTAACCATCTCTTATAATCTATGCATACAAGGGTGGACTTATTTTAATTATTTTATTATTTTTTTTTATTTTTGAAGTAGCCTCGTCAAGATAACCAATGTCTCTTCCTATTGGAGCTAGAAATGCAAATAAAACCTTTTTAAGGGGTGTGAGTACTATTGCAATTCCACTTTAACTCATCGTTTGGTTGCTCATGGTCAAAGATAGCTCATTTTACACAAAACTCGCACATAAACTAAATTGTAGCTTGTACATGAGATATCAATAAAATTGTCTATTCTCCATTCAATTCTTGTCTGCGTCCCTTTTATTTATCGTTGTTACATTTTGTTGCCTTTATGTATTGCTTATAGATCTTAAGGCCCAATCGTTGGTCATACAGAGTTATGTTAAGGCTTACTTACTACTATAGAGGCAGCATAATAAGCATTGTAGGGTTCAAATGTGCTAGTGAAAGCTCTGGACCATAACAACCGGTATTAGAGCCTAAGTTATTTGATGGAAATCTAGCTACATTGAGTCCTACACATCCACTTCAAGCACTTGAGCGAATGATTACGCAGAATAGAGTCGAGAAGCTTCGAGAAGAGTTCCAAGGATTTGTGCATAAGTTTATTTAAGATTACTCGAAATTTGTCAATGTTGAATTGGAGTCGAAAATGAAGACATTTACTGTTGTTTATGCAACTTAGAAGAAGGATGTGACACGATAGATGAGCCTAGACTAAGGCTGGCTTAAGACGAGCCTAGACTAAGGCTGGCTTAAGGCCACTAGTCTACAATCCCAAAACCACCAGTCTATGTATCAATGCTACTAACTTAGAATTTTAAAGCCACCAACTTTTACGCCAGCGTAGACATTTACACATTTTCTTTTGTTGCCTAATTTTTATTGGATTACTTTCCTTTTATTTTAGCCTATAAATAGGCTTGGTCATTATATGAAAAGAAACAACTTTGAAGATTAATATGATTGAGAGTTTATTCTTCTCTTTTTGGTTCTTTCAAGAACTTGAACTCTTCAAGAATTGTGTTCTTTGCATATCGAGGTTCTTGATTGGTATTATCTGAGGGATTGCGATCTTTATCAGGGTTCCCAGGTTTACTTAATCTTAGGTCAAGGTTTTTTTCATTAATCTATACCAAAGTTCGCGGAATTCTCAGTTATAGGGTCACGTTCAACTATACCTCTGATTCTATTCTGGATATTTTATCGGGTCAAGTTCCGCATTCGATTCTTAGATTCCTAGAATTTGCAAAACCATTCCAAGCACACATCACTCTTGTTCATTGAAGTTGGAACCAGTTCATATGCTCCAAATTGTGCCAGAAAGTGATCTAGATAAGGCATTCATTACCCTCAGTGTTGACTATAGAGATTTCTTGGAACAAATAATGGGTGAATATGTTTCAACTATGAGTAATGATGAGAATCTACCCATTTTAGATGAGGACAACCATAATACAATAGATGGTAAGGACATAAATCCTACACACAATGAACGAGACATTAAGGATGTCACCTGAACGATGATAAAACATAGATGGTACATGAGAATATTTGTGTTGAGGCTGACATAGGATAATAAGATGGTAATTACAAGGATATTGAATTGGAAAAAGATAAAGACTAAGACCCAGGTGCAGGAGGATCTTTTGTTGAAGAGTCAAATGAAGATGAAGAGCAGGATCGAGAGGATGACCTTGTAGAGTCAGATTATGACCTCTCTGGTGGACACGATGATTATTAAGAAATTATATCTCAAAATAAGAGAAAGAAGAGCAAAGGAAGACTAAAGTCAATATAAGACCTTCCTGCTCAAAGATCAAGAGTAATTGTTGATGAGATGGATGAACATGATTGTGATTATGCCCCATCTAGTAAATTATATTCTGAAGAAGACTCTAGTGGGTCTGAAGAGGACTCTGATGGGCCTAAAGAGATCCACTATCAAGAGTTTAACGATGATATGGACATGAGAAGCCCAAATATCATTCTTAGGCTTAAGTTTAATAACTTTAACCAATTTAAGAATGTCTACTAGAATTATCCATAAGAAATAGATTTCAAGTCCACTTTACGCAAAATTGTAAGAGAATATATGTGTGCAAGTGCTATAGTGAGTGCTGCGATTTTAGGTTTATGCAACTGGGGTATCAAAATAGTATCCAACTGTTCAAATTAAGGCAACCAACTTTGACCATATGTGTCAAAACGTGTTTAGAACTTCCACGTGATAGCTAGGTAGCTAGCTAGTAAGTATTTGGAGAGATTAAGGCATATCCAGCTTGGATTCTTACTGTTTTCATTGTTACAATGGAGGAGGACACTAGTTTCACCATTGTGCACATGTAATAGCATGTATTATTAGGTATAACCAGTAGCCTGAGTAGTGCGTAGATGATTGCTATAAGGTGAACACTTACATGGAAGTGTACAAGTACTACATAAACCCAATAGAATGTGAAGAAATGTGGCTAAAGTCATTGTATCATTTGATTCTACTTTAGCCACCATAATAAGTGCAAAGAAAAAGAAGTACGAAGGTCAAACTAGGAAATAGAGGAGAAACAAAATTATAAAAAACAAAAAAAACAAAAAACAAGCAACAATAGGGTTACTAAGAAAGGGACTATTTAGATTATAAGCAAAGTTTGTGGATATAAAGCCCACAAGAAAAGATTTAATATAAAGAGACAAAATAAGGTACAAGTAGGTGGCCACATAATTATTTAGGTTTTATATTTATGAAATGTTGCCACAATATTTTTCAAATACGTGGAATGAGAGAAGAAGTAAGGACAAGATTCAATATACTCAAGCTAGGATACACAACAAGCACAAGTTGGACATGACAATCCTAAAGTGGTTAACATGCATTCACAACCTATAGTTCAAACAAGCCAAGATACACAACTTAGTCAACATTAAAGCCAAGAAGCCTGTTGATGCACGAAGGGCCACATCAGATTCTGGTGATATAAATAGGAAGATGAAGGGTGCAAGATGAAGGGTGCAAAATGAAGGATGCAACCATGTTGTCAACTTAAGTTATTGGTGGTATATATTTTGGGACATCTTTTGAAGTAGAATTATGTATGGATTGTGTAGAACTTATTTTTCAGTATGTGACTAAGTTATCAACTTAAGTTTGCATGGAGTATGGATTAAGTAAACTTCTTTTTCGTTGAATGCATTTTTTTTAGTGGTATTGTTATTATGCCACAAATCAATGATTTGTATTGGTTTTTTATACAAAATTGACCAAATTCAATAGTCATACAATTTTTCCTTTATCATTCAATACATGCAAAGATAGTACATCACAAAGCAACCTTGAATGACAATTAAGTATAGTTGACAAATTCAAACTTGTTCATTACAATCTTACATTACAACAAAGAATTGGTGGCACTACTGTCTAGGCAAAAAAAGGGAACCAGATCAGTTAGCTTTCAATAAGGACAATTCCATGCAACGTTATTTCATAAGGCCGCAAATTAGTGCAATTGATAAGAATAATACAAACCAACCTAAACAAACACCCATTACCTCAACATTTCTCTCGTTCCCCTAGCTTCAAAGATTCATCTTTCCTTTCTTTTTCCAATCAATCAACGTGATTCTACAAGACATGGATAACTACTTTTGCTCTCTTTGAAATTGATAGATCCACCTACACAAAGAATCCATAGCTTATATTTTGCTGCACATAGAAAGAGAGAGATCAGATACTATAACTCAATGAAAACCCTACCTAATTCTAGTATAACTACTAATCCCATAATGCCTACAATTGTAGAAGCAATGCCTAGGTTGGGCATTTGTGCAAACCGTCTTTAACTCATAATTCACATGCATGTTGATAAATAGTATGACTTTCATCTTCCTTTGCTCGAATTTTCCAAAAAAAAAAAAAATCTTTTTTGGGTTTCAATCTTTTAGGTTTCATAGTTTGTTTTTGTCTTTGTGTAGGCTGTCAGCTTCGAATGAGAAAGAAAGAGAGAAATGGTTAAGTGAGAGAGAGTTAATGAAATACCCCGAATTTTACAACCTAAATTAGAAATGTGATAATTAAATACTATGAAAATATAAGTAAATTTTAATCTTATTTAAATTTAACCTAATAATTGAATTTAGATAATTTTGTTAAATTGAATTTCATAAATGGCAGAATATAATTAGAAAATTTAATATAATTGGATTAGTAGATAGATTTAATCGAAATTAGAAACTCCAACACCACAAATACCCACTTCAACTTATCAAATTACTTTAATTTCCTTTCTCCAACATACCAAGCTGTTCAATTCCTTCCAATTATCAACTTGAAACTAATTTCTCAAGTTGAATTATCTAAATTCCTAATTCACTAAAATTAAACTTTAATCTAAATTCAGATGAGATTCGAGTCAATAACCCACTAACTATACATCTAAAATATAAATATCAAGTGTAGTATGACCCGATTAATTTTTAGGGTCTATTAGATAGTAAACGATAGTTTAAAGATGAATCGCTATGATTAAAATATACGTAATAAAAATAGAAATTGATTAATATATACTAAACTAGAGCTCAAATAAAAATTCTGAATATGTAATAACGAAATTTAGAATTTTCTAAGTCTTTTGAGCATAATACCCTAATTTGATCTATCGGGACTAGAAACCTTAATCGTGTAAGTGAAAAATTTTATAATTTAACATAATTAGGAATAATAAATGAATTTAATTGAAAATAGATATTTTAATGTCATAAATGCCCAATTTAACGTATTAAGCAACATCAATTGGCTATTTCAACAAATTTAAATTAATCAAAACTTTTCAATTATCAATTGAACTTTATTGGTCAAGTTTAATCATCTAAAACCCTAAATATTCAATTTAGACATTTTAGCCTAAATTCCAACTCCTTAAATCTTAGAAATTTAAAACTAAATATTTGTTTTCAAATACAAATTCCTAAGCCCCTAAAACCCTAAATTTAAGTAAAATATTAAATTTCCTTTAATTAAATTTCCTAGAATTAATTTCTAATATCAAATAGTTAATTCTCTTTCTTATTTCTTAAAATCTATTTCTAATTCCCAAAAGCCCATAACCTAAAGGCTTAATTCTTCTTCTAAAAGCCTAAGCCCATTAGCATAAGATCAAGCCCAATTATTCAAAGATCAAGACCAAAAGCCCATGCATCAAAGCCCATAAAGCTCATTATACCATAGTCTTACCATGCATACCCACACATTCAATAAAAACCCTAGAGCCTAAAAAAATCTAATAAGTAAAAAGACTAAATTGACCTTAGCCAATTTTTGAAGTTTCTTCACTTAGGAAAAGACCAAAATGCCCCTTAAATATCTTCTAACTCTAGAGAATTCCAACCATGTGAAATGACCAAATTGCCCCTTAAATATCTACAATGTGAACACAAAAAAATATCAAGTGTGTGAAAAGACCAAAGTAACCTTAACTACTTCAAGAAGTTTTCTACACCTAGGAAAGGACTAAAATGCCCTCAATTAATCAAGCAAAATGACCAAAAAGCCCCTAAACCTAATTGAAATTACAAGACCTAAAATACTATAAATATACCCATTTAGAAAACCCTAATCCCCTACTTCTTCTAGCAACCTCCAACCCCTAAAATCTCTCAAGAAATCACTCTAAAAACCCACAAAAATCCTACAAGAATTCTATAACAATTTCTCTTCAAATCTAGCATCCAATAGGCAATGAAATTCATGATTTCTCTACCATCCAATCACTCAATTTCTTCCCCAAATCCAATCTCTATTTCAACCAATTTTTAGATGATTTTGAAGGCTAAAAGAAAGGTTGAAGCTATGGAAATTAGCTTGACGAAGCTACATCAACTTAAGGAGTAGGGTAGTGAAGCTTTAGCTAATTATTTCACAATTCAAGTAAGTAATGTTAGTTTAATGAGTGAATTTGTATGATTGTTATTGTTGAAATTATTGTTAGATGGTGATATCAACATAGATTTAATAATAATAAGGTTTTGGTAAATATAGATATATGTTTTCTTACAAACCGAATACCATAAATATATGTATAAATGTTGTTTTGATAAAATTTTCATATATATAAATATATAAGTATGATGTGTCTAATGTATGGTATATAATTGATCTAATATGTTGATTATATGTGTGTATTTGGTTTAGTTTTTAATAAGTTATAATGTTGGAAAATGAATCAAATGGACATATAAGCTTAATATTATATAAAAGGCAAGTCATGGAGTTAAGTTACTGAAATTATGATCAATATATGCATATAAGCATGTGAACATGAGATATCATCTCATGAATGTGCGTTTGATAAGTTAAGCATGTTGATGAATTGATTTATAATAATATAAGTTGCTGGAATTAATAATTGCATATACTTTTGTGAAATTTAATTAAAATATCAAATGAAATTATTTTTGGATGAATTTATAAAAGTGATAATTTAGCATGTCTATATGCAAAATGTAAATTTTCGTTTTTGAAATACATTTACTATTTTTAAAAATTAAATTACAAAATAGTAAAACAGGGTAAAACAGTGTTTCGGCCAGCAGTGGTGACGTGAATTGATATGGCCGAACCGGTGACTTTTTCTCATCCTTTTTCAGTGAAACTACAACGGTTTGAAATCTCAAGAAGTCTACTTTAACATGGTACAAAGAATCGGACAAGAACCAGTCGGGTTGATGGTCAAATTCCATCGAACTGATCTGTCGTCGCTGCCTATGCCCTGCTCTGGACAGTTTTGAATCAATTAGAATTAAAACCATAATTAAATAATTAATTTTGGCCAAATGACCTTATAAAAATATAAATATATGTGTTAGGAAGTTTACATAAAAATTTGAGCTTAAGAACCCATGTTTAAGATAATAAACCAATTTATTAAAATTAGGGTACACACTAGCTTTCTATAGGAAATGAAATGAGGGAATTTAAGGTAAATTAATTCTAATCAAATGAATATGAAATAAATGTAAATAAGTGTTTTCATGTTAAATTATGAATTTTAAGATAAGTAATTAATTATTTTTATTTTATGAATTTATTTATAAATGTAAGTAAATATAACATCACAAGATAGTACAAACATAATAGGAAACTAGTTTAGATTCCTTAGTCATTTAGATGTAAAAATAAATTATAAATGACATAAATAGAATAATTATATTTTAATAAGTTTTTTTACTTAATAAAAGTTTAATAGATTGATTATAGGACATACAATAGAATTTATCATTTTAAATGACCTAATTACCATTTAGTAAACTTGACTAGTTAATTATATTCAACTTGATTAGATAAAATTAATATAGATTTATTAACTAATATTAGCTTAGTAAATTCTTCATAAACCAACAATTTATACTTAGCTATTAGTCGATGAATACCTATATGATCATATTAACTTGAAATTGGCTTCAATTAATATGTTAGGTTAAACCTTAAATGATAAGGAGTACGTAATTTCTAAAATATGATATACCACAAATAATAAGAGGAGTATGTTGTTTCAAATGTAAATTCGCTAAAAAACTAAGTGGTTAATACATGTTTGATATAAGTTGATAATTGAATCAAATACTTATATGAGTTAATCTTTGAAGCAGATATTTGTTAGGAGTCTGCCTTCTGCTTTATCTTCTTGTCTATCTTCTGATTGTTCGGAGCACAGACTTTGTACCAGGTATGCAGTGACTTGTGTGTTGCATGCTAGGGTAGGCATACTAAATGAACTAATACTTAAAGATGACCTTAATAATTGCTTGTTACTTGTGCGTGGCCGTTTTTGAGACCTGGCCTGAGGGCAGCAACCTTGCTAGGCGGTGCCGGCACGGTAGTTAGGCGCTTAGGCCACCATGGGCATGGTGGTACGGTAGGTAGCTGATGGGGGAACAGTAGCGGGATAACGTCTACCTAGATCGGAGAGAAGTAATGTAGTGTGGTTCACGTTTATGGGACCGGTTAAGCTACACTATATTATGGACTGTGATGGTAGAGATGCGTAACGACTGTGACCCCCAGACGAGGCTACTACTTATAGAGGTAGGAGACATAGGTATTCGAGCTGCCTATATCAACCTCCTGAGCAGTTGCTGCTACTCAGGACCCCCAGGTTCCCAGCGTGTTGTCGGAGTGTGAGTGCTCCACTGTTGTTTGTCGCATTTTAATTTAAAGATATAAACTATTGGTCGTTGCATTGCATATAGAATAGGCATGTGTGCCCATCTTGTGTGTGCTTATGTTGCTGTGGTACTGGGCTTCGGCTCATTCCTTCTTTTTCAGGTGATGATCTGGATGCTTGTGATTATCGGGTATGGGACGATTCTAAAGGAGCTTGTTAACAAGTTGAGTGCCTAAGAGCGTTAAACTGTTTATGCTATTGGTAAAAGTTATTGATCATCTTTTCAATTATGATTTGATGAAGGCATATCTATAAGCCCATGGTTGTATCTTGAGATACCAAACGTTGTGTACTTTGAGATACCTGATGTTATGATATTTATTTATAAACGTTTGTCTACTCACAAAAGTAGCCTATTTGAAAATCATTTTGAGAAATTTACTTTATTATATGTAATGGTCTACTCGAGAAAGTAGCATATTGAGCAATCGTTTTAGAGATATGTATTTCTTTTCCGCTGCAACTCTAGTCATTTTCAAAATCTAATTTAACGATTTCAGAATCTAAAATTTGTTTAGCAACGATCACGATAAACTATAGATTAGGTTAGCCTTAACATATAATGCATAAGTGTTATAAGTGGCGGCTGGCATGCCTTGAACCAAATTCGGGGCGTGACAGTTAATTGAGGAGATAGCAAAAAAAATCACAGTCAAAGGGTCAAATTGATAAAGAAATATTAAAATAGGAGAGATAGTCAATCAATGAAAAGAGAGAAGAAATATGATGCATTTGGGGAGAGAAATTATTTTTTAAAAGAGATTTCTCTTCCATGTAGCTTCTTACATGAGAACAGCTATATGTAAAATGGGTGCAACTTTTAAAAAGCTTGAGTATTTCTATGGTACAAAACTTTTTTTTTTTGTACAATTCTACTATAATGCAAAATTTTCTAGCACCACCAGTAAATCAACCCATTAAATTACATGTAATTAAAATTAATTACTAAAATATAACATTAAAATCACATATGTTAAATAGTATATAGTAGTTGTCATGCCCCGAAATGAAATTAAGGCATACTTAGTATAGCTGTGCATAACACATAAGCATTACACATAAGGCTATCTAAAAAAATATCATTTATTATAATCGTTTACTAATTAGTTTTAACCTTTGAAACTTTTATAATTAGATTATGAAAACAACTAGATTAGTAACTGAAAATAAACTTTCATAATTACATTAATAAAAAAACTACTCGCTTGAGTAGATAATCATATATATTTACAGATTAGTGCCAACCACTGGTACTTCAAAAATGAATATAGAGAGTCTAGTCTCTCAAAACATAATAGTGAGTTTAGTATATCAAATTACATGACATAGGCTTACAGATGAGCCTTTAACAAAATACAAGTTTGAAAAATAAAATTAAAGTCTTGACAAAACATAATACATTATGTCCAAATGTCCTAGTTGTCACACTCTTCGAGAAACTCCTCGAAATCTATGTCATAACCCATGTAGTCATATGGATCATTATCAAGGTTATCAACACTTGAAAAAGAAAAAAGTGAGCTGACGCCTAGTATAACAATAACAATAACACAAAGCACACATAAGATGAACACAAACACTTAGTCTAATGCAAAGCAACAATCCATAAATTATATCTTAAGTTTTAAGTGTAACAAAACAACAATGGAGTACTCACACTTCAAACAATGCTCCATGGGAATTTAGAGGTTCTATAGTAGTAGCAATTGCTTAAAGGATTGGTATAAGCAGCCATGATACTTATATCTCCAATAGAAACATTTAAAATAATAAATTCGTCTAGGGTTTATAGTTGTTACACATCTCTACTTATCTTATCCATAATATCATTTAATTCAATTGGTATCCATAGTCGTGAATGAAATCATATTACTTCTTCTCAAGCTTAAGTAAATGTTACTTTGATATTGTTTCCCTTATCAACTATCTATTGAGCCACTAATGAATTATCATTTACAATGATTGAGGGTGGCCTAAGCACTTAATTACCATGTTGGCATCATCTAGCAAGGTTGTCGTTCCTTGGATCAGATTAAACGACACAAGCACGAGCAAGACAATCATTTATTAGGCCGTCTTTGATTTTTAGTTTATTTTAAAATACCTATCCTAACAAGCAACAAACAAGTCACTGCATACTTGATTGAACTAATATATCTTGCAAAAGATAGGCACAATCGAGTAGAGAGATTTGTTTCAAGGAAATCATTTCACATTGGTTCAAATATCATTCCATAATTAATGTTAAATCCGAATTTATTTATTCAATTTAAGTAAGATTATATGTAAATACTTAAATTAGTATTTTACTAATATATATATTTATTTATTCCTTGTTATTATTTCTTTAATAGTAACAAATAGGGGATTTATCACAACTGTGATTAAGGTCATGATTCTCATCACTGGCACTATCACGCGCGTGATAGAATGTGTCTCAAATTAAAAAAAAAAAACAAAGAGAAACGATCATGCCCCTTCACAACACCCTTTATGGGGACTGTGATATGCATCGTTCCTTATCATGCTTGTGATCAAGGGTCTTTTATTTTTTGAAAAAGTCATAGAGGAGATCATGCATGGCATCATGGCCATGATCAATATATAATTGACAACAGAGTATCACAGGCCAAATCATGCCCATTTTCATCCAAAAACAAATCCCAAAGGAGATAACCTTACATAACGTACGTGACACGTAAGGAACCAACCTCATGTTCTTTATTTCCAAGTTTTTATATTTTACACACACTAATTAGTTAATATAGTCTATTTCCAACAAAAACATTTCAATATCAACATATATTTTTAAATATCAAACTTCAACAAGTTCATATACATACTACACATTCATTTACACATCTTTTATTTCATCAAATTATGATACATGTGTTTAAGTAGTGAACTATCAACTTTGTTACTAAAATCTTATTTGTCTAACACCATTAACATCAATAACTATGTATTCAACTATAATTTAATATGCAAACTAAATAAACTTGTCTAAGAATTTATTGAAATAAAGATTGAATTAGTGGAAGAAATAAGCAAATTAATGAATAGAGAAAGTAAGTATTACTTTACCAAGATTGAACTTGACTTGCAAATATAAGCTTGAGGAAATTTTTAGTGAATTTAGAAAGAAAATTTGACGAAGAAGATGACCATTTTCGTACTGAAAATGGCTTCTACTATAGGGTGTATTAGGAGGTAAATTGTTTTGTAAATTTACTTGCATAATTATCTTCTAAAATAAGAGAAGGTGATCTTTGACTTTTGCACCTTATTGAAATCATTGATTGTGTGTTAGTGCATGATAAAGAATAGGCTATGGGCTATGAGTTTGTGTTTAAGTAATAGGGCTTGGGTTCTAGGCTTTTTTAGGTTTTAGAATTTTAGAAACATGAAGATAAAATTAGCATAAGGCTTAGCTAATTTGAATTAGGAATTTATTTAAGTATAAAGATATCTTGAAATGATTTGTGATGCAAATTCTTATGGATTTAGGAATTTAATCCATATGGGAATTTATAAATAAAGTGGTTAAATGAAATAGTGGACAAATTAAGATGAGTAATTAGTTTTATGCTCATATACCTAATCACAAACTGATATTTATATAGTTCTACTCACTGAACTATTTGCAATCAATTTCTATACTAATTAACTAATAATATCTATCTAGTTAAGTTCAGAAAATTTGGGACATTTCAATAGTAGTACTAGTTTAGCGTATATCATGCATTGAACATGTGATTCATAATATGTATATATCACATATAGAAAGTGTGAGCGTATGAAGAAAGCTAGTCCTTTACTTTTACTCGAGCCTAGGAGTACAAATGAATTAAGCTAGTTCATAAACCACTCAAGTTTGGCTCGATGTTTACTTGAGCTCGATTCGAGAATAGTGGAGTCAAGCTCAAGCTCAAGCTACTCGAGTAGTTTATTGACCTAAGTGCGAGTTTTGTATGTTTAACTTAATTAGCTCTCGAGCCTAATCGAGCTCTATTGAGGGTCGAGTACATATATTAATCGAGTCAAATTAACTTTTACTATGAATATTATTTAAATTAGAATTAAAATATTTTAATATAAATTGAGTCTAAATGAGTTTAATCAAGTCAAATTCAAGCTAATGTAGTGTTATTTTAAGATGAGCTCGACCTTGGCCTTGAGCTCGTGTTTTGAAATTTTGAGTCGAGTTCACGTTCAAACTCAACAATGCACCATTTTGGCTCAACTCAATTTGTTTATAACTCTATTCCAGCATTATGATATATCTCTCTCTAATATCTGCTTTCCCTTCTCCCCGCATTTAATTGGGCTTTCATTGTCTTTTAGTCGTGTCATGTTGTCTCTCCTCTACACGTGCCTGATTACTATCATTTCAATTACCAGTTACCCTCTCCCAATTCACGGATCCCAACTGTCCATGCGATAAAAGTCGCCACATGCTTAAAACAAATTATAAGTATATTAAGGCTTAAAATAATTAAAATCAATATATAATAAATAAACCACAAGTATATAAAATATTATGTATTATTATGAATCTCAGCGTATTACATATCCATAATTTTCAATAATTGTCACTTAACTAGGGTAATAAAACTTAACTAAAACAACAATTTTTTTATGTTTTGAAACTCTAAAGCGGATTCCCGATCCCACAAGTTGAGATCATCATCACAACACATAAGCTTCTCCTGTACTTGAAAAAAAAAAGTCAACAAAGGGTGAGCTGAAGCCTAATAGATAGTAATACATACACACAAGATATGTACATAGATTCCTATACTAATGGAGTGAGCATCAATTTAAATATTTAATTTATGTGAAACAAACAACTCAAGGAATACTCATGACTTTGGACAACACAATGAGGCATTTGGGTTCCAATATCACCCCAGCTGTATTAGGGATTGATGAGAACGATCTGCCCCTCACCCAAAAAGAAAAAAGAAAGTAGTTTAGTATGAGATTCACAACCATTATTGAGACACCACTATCAGTGTCCACCTATATTGAATAATTCGATGAGTCACATTCATCTAAAATAGACTCAATATAACTTTTTTTTTTTTTGTTCAGGTGACCTTTACATCTAATGTCATTTCACTCATCAACTATTTACCGAGCCATAATAAAATGTTCTAAGCTCCTAACTATCGTGTCAAGGTTAGAAACCTTAACAAGGATATCGCTCTTCAACTCGAGATGACCAAACGGCGAGCAACACACTTTATTAGCCGAATTTACATATTAGTTAGGTTATTAGCAAGTTCTATCCAAGTAAGTAATGCACATATCACTATCACTCTTACACATATCATTGTGTATCTAGAATAACAGGTCCCTTACAATGAAAGTCTTAATTAGTATAGGTATATATTATGTATTGAAGTGATAATTGTTACAATGATAGGTGTCAACTGTGATAATTGTGTATTAATACAATGATAGGTGTAAACTATTAAATCAAGTTTCTTATATTATTCCACAGTAGGTTAAGACCTTATATTTACTTGAGGTTATCAATTCAATAGTTAAATTTTTTATTTATTAGCTAAGCTCGGAATAACATAATTCAATGTCTCAATGACTTGATTAATGCGAAAACTTTCGTACGATGCTATCATGTGTGGGGCCGTAGCAGTATCTCATAAAACAGAAGATGTTCCCAATTTGTTCGGATTGGATTCGTATGTTACAAACAATCATTATCAGACTCAAATATTAACATGTATAAACTAATAAGGATTACATGGCTAAGTGTCATCACAACAAAACCAACTAACAAAACACGCATATTAACCCATTTCAACATTCCTAAGTTGACAGCGATGTTTGCAACGAGCAAACAATTGAAAATGGTCACATAATTCCCAACCATGTTATTTTCCTTGTATTGCATGTATTATTTATAAGAAATAATTTACCAACTAACATTATACTAGTGATATAAATTGCGATTTAATGCGTTGTGTTTCGAAAGTAGGATTTGGGATTTTAGAAGTTAATATATTATATATGGGAAAAGTATCGATGTATAGAACTATATTTTCAATGTATGTTATATGATTAGTATACATTATTAGGATAAGCTATTAAAATATAGTTAGAATATATCCACAAAAATGTAATATTGGTAGAATTAAACTATAACCCGTGGGCCAAAAAAAAAAAAAAAGAAAAGAAAAACCAATAACCCAACAAAGATGCCGTGATCATCGGTGGAAAGGAGCCTTGAGAGACAGCAAAAATCAAGCATTCAGAGCACTTTTAGCTATATTATACTGAAAACTCTAAAGCAGTGGGAATGCTTTTGATAAAGCTGTAGGAAGAAGACAATTTTAAGCTTGGGAGGAACGAGGAAGTCAAAAAGGAGCGGCTACATTTAGGTTGTAATAATATATATGACAGTGCGTTCTCTTTCCCACCGACCAAAAAATAAAATAAAATAAAAGAAAGACGTTTTCTATGTGGAACATTATATGACTAGTCTTCATTTCATAATTACGAGAATTATGAAATAAGATAGTACAAGAAAGCTCGAAACAGTTCTTATGCAACTTCAAATTATTTTAGTTAGGGAAAAATTGCAGCCACTGGGCTCATATTAATGTGCCTTTTGCCAATTTAATCGGTTGATAGCCATTATTATGGGATGGATTAAATTATACAATGTCAGCAAAAGAACTAATCAAAGTGAGTTTTACTCGGACAATTTTTTTTTTTTCCAATTTAACCTATTGATCCTCAAAATTTTAATATTCATTTTGATTTAGTTGATTACTGCTCATAAAAATTTCATCTAATAAGATACTTTTAAAAATACCAATAGGAAATTGTACCAAAATGATAAGAGCATTGAGAAATGTAGAATCTTCTTTCGATAAATTGCAATTTTACTAAAAGGAAAAAAAAAAAAAAACACACACACACCACACAGAGCACACACAAGAGGGAGAACAGTTTTAGATGTGAATAGTGAATAGAATGTACACTGTAAAAAATTCCAACATATGAATTTAATTTCTAAAATATCAAATATATATATATATATATATCTATAAGTTCCCAACACCATTGATAACACTTTCAAAACTAGCACATGGTTTAACCTCTTTTTTTTTTTTAAAAAAAAAAAGAAGATAGCAGAGTAGGATATTTGGTGAGGGAGTAATTGAAGGTTTTATGAGTAGAGATATTTAAGATTAAAATTAAAAATAGGGTTAATAGATTCTTTCAATTTTGATTACAGTAAAAGGTTTCATGAATATTGATGGATATTTAAGAAAGAATTACAAAAGATGTATTATTAATTTTTTATATACTTTTTAAATTTTTCATAGTAAAATTTGAAAAGAAGAAAAATAGATAAATTATTACAAGTAATAATTTATTTTAACTTTTCAAAATATGATGTAAGATTTCATTAACATCACATTAAGGAAAATCCTTAAATGTATGAGATTAAAGAATGTAAACCCTTAAACACATATTTTGTAAATTGAGGCCCTATTTTATAAAAAGCATACAAATATACGCGATCTTAGGTATTAGTGCCGTAATTAATATTGGTAGTAAAATTCAATAGACAAAAGATCACTTATCAACAAAATACATACACACATCTATACTAGTATTAAGTGCATACCAAGTCTTCTGGGGATTCTGTATTTTTTAAAGTACCATTTTATACTTAAATGATTAAATAAAATAATTAAATCATATATCATAGCCACTTAGATTAAAAATATTTAAGGACATAATAGGAAACTGAAGTAAATTTTCCCTCTCCTATTCACACCGTAATAATATTAAAATATCACCCATCCTTTTCTGTCCGGTTCACTAATCCATGCTTACTTCTTTCTTATCTAAAAAAAGAAGAAAATAAGCAATATTTCCTCCCATTTTATAGTTTATCACCGTTCCAGCTTCCCCAGTGTAAAAAAGTAGAACTTTTTGATCCCATCAAATTAAGATATTGCTTTTTTATCTTTTTTAATTCCCTCAGGCAGCTTTTATGATAGATGGTTTTTCTCTTGCTCAACCACGTCCCTCCCAAACCATATGAAAAAAGGGAATTTGTTTATATACAAATATGGTTAGTAATATTGATATTAATTTATAACATATTCATTTTTGTCTTACAATATGGTTCTCATGATTTATATAATGTACATAAATTGTAAAAAAGAATAAACTTCTATAATATTTGATCTACCATAAAAATTTTCGAATGTAAATATGTGAGATAAAACTAAAAAATTTTATATGATTGAAAATATTCAAAACATTTTAAAATTGCTTATTGAAATTGAAAAATTTTATAATTTGATTGTAAAAATAAAATAGTTTAAAAAAATTATTATTTTTAATATACGTATCACAAGGGCACGTTTGGTTAGTATTTGTATACTCATTTTTCCCTTAGGAAGTTAAATTAGTTTATAACCATATACAGGTATTAGCACATACCGACATACGTATAAATATCAAACCATATGTCTTACATTTATTATCTTCTGTGCATGCTACTAACAGTTTACTTGGATGCAGGATGGTTGAGTCATTTTTCTATTGGGCCTCAAACTCAAGTTTCGCTTCCTTCATTCTTAAGATGCGGCCCACAAAGCAAGGGTAGTTCAATGGTGGAATTGTTTAACTAAATTGTAAAATGCTGTTGTTTTATAATTTGGTCTAGTACAAATGGTTCGCTATTCAGTCAACCCCTCAAACTAAACCAAATAATTTTCTATTAAAAAATAAAAGGCAACATTTTTTATTTTTTATTTCTATCACATTGCATTCTAACCCTAGCTTCACAGTAAAACATTTTTTATTTTCTATCTCAACCTTCACAGTACACTTTGGTCCCCTCCCCCCTCCCCCTTCATTATAGTCTCTCATCTCTTAAATAGACTCACATGCTTTTGTTATCACCAAAGACAGTAAGATACGATATCATAATGATATAATGTTATATGATCTTCATTCTTGCATAATTTTTACTCATATTGAACGTTCGTGTTTGGATTAAAATGCACTATTAGTACTATTAACTAGAATGAGATATTGTTTTAAGCAACTCAAATTGAATTTGAATCAAACCAAACCACATTTAAGCGGTCTAGTTTAGAGTCATGAACTATTAAAAGCAGTTGAGTTCATTAAAAGGTTGAATCAAATTGTTTCCAATGTAGTTTAGTTTAGTTCGACTCCTAATTTGAGTGGAACCAAACCATGAATTTTTACCCAAAGGTGAAGCCTACTTAAAGGATAAAGACCAATGCTTATGTTAGACAAATGGTAGTCATATGCTAGGGACGAGAACCTAACAATGTGCACATTCCTAAGACAAGCAAATATATTGGGACAAACAAGCTTGCCACTATAAAGCCTTTGATCTAGAAGATCTCGTGGGGCTTAGGGGAGTGTAGTAAGGTAGGCTCTCTCTTGACTGTAGAGGGACATCTCAAAGAGATTTCTTTTTATACACTTTACTCTATAAATCTCTATAAGTCTCTAGAAGGACATCTCAAAGAGGTTTCCTTCTATACACTTCACTCTATGAATCTCTATACATCTCCAACCAAGAATCATTTTAGTTTAGGTGCCAGTATAATTCACTTCTCCTTTGCACTTAAATGGTTGGTACTATATTTCCTACTACTTGGTACCCTATACTGACTTGAGCATTGGAGTATTTGCATCAAAGCTACCCTAGTGCCACTTAGTTCACATTTGATATACCTTATTTTCGCTAAATTAAGCTTGAAAAATGTGTACATAGAACTATGTACATATTGACATATTGTGTGCACATACTAACAAGAGAAAGCCAAGTAGCTTAATCATAAGACACACACACACATACACACATATGGGAGGGTTCAGCTCTAGGTGAAGGCATAAAATATATTTTATTTTCTACACATGTAGAGGACACATGGCAACCAATGATAAGCCTACGTGTTCGTTGACATCAATGTCTTCATCTTCTTCCCCACATGAAGCATGCTCAACACTATCCAGACTACCCACTTTGGAGCAATTTTTTAGCACTTTAACTTTGCAATTTCACCATTTTGATAGTGAAATTGCAAACCAGACATGGAATTCTTAATATTAATGCTAAACTTGCAAATTAATCTAGAGTTTTTGTAGGTTAAATCAAAGAGGAAAAATTAGGAAAAACCATTTCATCACTTTCAAAAAAATTATCAATATTTAATATGAAATTGTATATTTAAGTAATTTAAAAGATATAGGAAGCTTCTAATTGATACTTAAGATGCATATACCAAGTTCAATTAGAATATGTCATCTAATTTAGAAAATTTCCAAATTCATGCTAAAAGATAACCCACCTAGATTCAAAATTACCTAAAATTGACAAATTTTGATGCTAATTTGTAATGCTAGCAAGTATAAATAGGATACATACATGCTTATTCAGGGAGTTTTGGCTCTCAATTTTTTCAATTTTGTGAAATCGTGTTCTTGATTATACATTAGGGTTTTAAATGCTGTCTTCATTTCTGTGTTTATAATGGAAATTGGAGAAATCTAAGGTTTTAGGAAGCTTCAAGGTGTCAAGATCTATAGTTTAGTTGTTCGAATTGCAGCAAAAAGCACAGGGACACTGCCAACCAGGAGCACCACTGCTGACCTCCATGAAACCTCACGAAATAGCCATTTTCGGCTGATATCTATCCCAACCGATGACGCCGGACTGCTCGTTGTCCCTCTTTGGTCCGGTCTGACACACTTTTAGCCATCATGCCGCCCTCAGGGGGTTGAATTCTGACTTCGTTGGCGAGCCTGACCCGAAAACTCAACCCATCGCTCCTCTGGCCGTTGCCTATTCTCCAGCGTGTTGGGTAAGTTTTTTACCTTATTTCCTTTTCTTTTTTATTTTTTAATAATAATAATTAATAATAAAAATAATAAATCTGATGATAAAATTAAATAGTATTAATAACAAAAATATACATAATAATGGTTTGGATAACGTGAATGTATGTATTGGAAATTTGAAACAATTAATGATTTAGTAATAGTTTTTTTTTTTCACCTAATGAATATTTGTTGCCTTAAAATTGATGAATAATTGTTTTATATTTCCTTGAATTAGAATCATATGAAACTATTACCAATAGTGGCTTTTATATCATAATACCCGATTTTGTGAATATTTGATACTATGATGTATGTGTTCGCTTTTTTTTTTTTTTGGACTTAAAAGATTCATCACATTAACTAACGATTGTTAAATACATAGGGATAAGATCCAACAGATAACATATAATTCTGTGCATCTAAATGGATAAGCTTCAAGAGTTGCGAAGAGGGGTTACACCACCAATCCATATGACACATCTCTCCTTGTCATTGAAACTACCCAATCGACAACTAAATTTGCCTTTCTAGAGACATGACACACAAAAAAACTAGTGGGGCCTAAATCAAACAGATTCTAAATTTTAGCTAAAAAAGGGCTGGAGGCCCAATGGAGGTTAGAATTCTTCCCTAGGACTGCTTCAATAAGACATAGACAATCAGATTCATAGTTGATATTTGTCCAGCCCATATCCATGGCTAATTCAAGCCCAAGTAATAATGCTTTACACTCCACTTCCTCCGCTATCAATCCTTGGTAGACCATTGCACGGCCAAAGATCAACTTCCCTAAAGAATCTCTAACCAACACATTGATAGCTGCACGATCATTTGCACTTACCCAAGACTTATCCACATTTATTTTCAATCTATCTATCAAGGGTTTCATCCACTGATTCATAACCTCTTATGCATCCTTTTTTTCCTTTTCAAAAAAGTCAACTCCTCTATAGATCTCATTCACTAAACCTCTTGCATGTCCTAAGGCACCAATGGATTTACTTTTCCTTCTTTGAAGAAAAACTTACATCTCTTTTTCTAAATGTACTAACCACCACGCTAACTTTCACTCTGAAATCAGCATTTATTCTGCCATTGATGAAAGAGATCTGTTCAAACTAGTCTAAAAACCAGCCAATCTTATGTTTTTCGATGCGAATTCCAAGGCTCCCGAACCAAATTGGTGTTGTGTCCACTCACACAAGAGGATAGCATGCTCAGTTGTTTCCATCTCCCCATAGAAAGGGAACGAAGGGTCTAGTGCAGCTCTATGTTTCCAAAGCCTCTCTAAAGAAGGGAGACTACTAAATCCAACTCACCATAGGAAGTATTTGATCTTGGTAAGGTCTTCAGCTTCCAAATCCTCTTCTACTGTGTTTCTTATGTTTCCTTGGATGACAATGTTGACTTAAAGCTTACTTTTGTTTGTTTTGATTTTAGATGGTGATATACCAGTTTGGCAGTGTAGATTCCATCTTGAGCACGAGGCTAGATGACCTTGTCCGCTTGTTGAGGACAACCCAAAGGTATGCTTCTAATCTCCTCCAGTTCCTTGTCTGATAAATATTGTTTGAGCTTGGGGATGTTCCAAGACATTGTGTTTGGATCTATGAAATCCTTAACCTTAGATCTTCTATGAATTATGTGCTCCCAGGATTAGGAATAGCTTTAGAAATCATAGGACCTAACGATCTTTAAAAAAGTTGATGTTTTCCCCTAATCCCAATTGCTAGATTTCTTCTTTAAAAAATTGCTCTTTCCTTTTTAGATGCTACTCCATGCCCAAGATGGTTTACCTCTTTGAGCTGCTGACCCAAATTCACTGTCAAGAAAATGTAAAGCCTTTAGCATTCTAACCTACAGGTAAGGGTGTGTAGAAAAACTGAATGTTTAGGATAACCGAACCGAAACTGGAAAACCAATCCAAAAAAAGGTCAACCGATCCATCGGTTTCGGTTTAGGATTAACATTTGTAATTTTTTCGGTTTTTAGTTTCGGTTTTAGTTTTTAGATTCTAGAAACCGATGGATTCGGTTAACTGATCCGTAATTATAAATATATATAATTTATAATATACCCATATAATTATTTTTTTAGTGTTATCAATATAAATTATGTTAAAAATGAATGATTCAAATAAGAAGAAACAAATGCATATATGTTTGAAAATTAGAATGGTGGTGTTTGATTGAGATTTTATATTGAGCTCAATTGATCAAGGTTGATAAGAACACATGAGTAAAAGGCTATTATGATGATTATCTTGATGGCACCGATATATATTAACAACTATTTTACATGTCTTACATTCTTAATTTATAATTTTTAATATAATTATACAAAAAAATACTCTAATTTTTTTACGGATATATTGAAAAATATGGTTAACTGCAAAATTTACATAACCATTATGTTAAACGGTTAAAAACCGAAAATCGAAAAAATTAACCGAAAAAACGGTTAACTGTTAAGATGGTTAACCATTCATAATGGATTAATTTAGGATCAGGATATTGAAAATCCGATTATTATGGTTAGGATAAAAAAATAGGGCCACGGACCGGTTAACCGAACCGTGAACACCCTTACCTACAGGTTGGAGGATCCATTTTCAATCCTCCATGCCAATCTGGTGAACAAAGCTAGATTGAACGAATGAAGGTCTTTAAAGCCCATGCTTCCATACTCTTTTGCCATAGATAAATTATCCCAACTCTTCCAATGAATTTTATGTTCTTCTTGTCTTTGTCCCCAAAAGAATTTTGTCATAACTGCGTTTACTTCATCGCACCATTTTAAAGGGAAACAAAAGCAGGACATTAAGTATGTAAGGATAGCTGCAACTATTGATTTGAGTAACATCTCTGCGCCAGCCTCCGTTAGGAGATTTCTCTTCCATTCTTTCAGCTTCCTTATGATCTTATCTTTAACAAACCCTAGAGCTTGATATTTAGATCTCCCCCAAAGCATGGGCAGACCTAGATACATACTCGAACTATTAGAGATAGGAATGCCCAGTGTATCCTCAATACTTCGTTTTACTTGGTCTTCAGTATTGCTTATGAAAATGATACTTGATTTTCCTAGGTTGATCTTCCAGCTGAAGCTTTACAATATCTATCTAATAAGTCTAATAGCTTTCTACCCTCCTCTGCCTTAGCTTCTGTAATATACAAATAAATGAGTTATTAAGAAGAGTCAAAGTGTCAAAGGGTATTAAATAAGAAGATTAGATGGTCAAAGTATAAATATGATTGTGTTGTGTTCACACGATAGAGACTTGATTGAAAATATATTTAGTAGAGTGTACACCAGCTTCAACACCGCCGGCATACATATTGAAAACTGTCAGCATATCTAAAGTGAAGGAGATGAAAAGTCATGATTTTTATTATATCTTTCTTCTTTGTTCCCTATTCCAACATAACCCTGAACCTAACAGACATCCTCTGGCATATTCATAGCCGTCAAGATGATTTAATAATCTAGATTAGGTAATCAACTCATCAATTTTCTTTTAGGTTTCATAGATCTATCAAGTTCTTAGAGTTTTTATATTGTTTTGAAGGAGAATGGGAGAATCGTTTTATTTTTGTTGGAGCATTTGAAGATTTGGTGTTTAAGGAAGGTTGAGGATCAGATCCAGGTAATTTGATAACCATTCTTTCTTTAAGATCTACAAATCTATAGTTTCCTTATAATTTGTTGTTGTTTTTGAAGGGAGATTAGAGAAAACCCTGATTATCTTGAAGATCTGGATTTGGTGTTAAAAAAGATTCGATAGTCCAAATCAAGTAATAAGATCCCTATTTGCTTCTATAGGATTTTACAGGTATATTAATTTCTTAGAGTATTGTTTATGGTTTTCAAGGAACTTTAGGAAGAGGAACCCGAATTGAGTTGGAATCTGATTTTTGGTCATCTAAAAGATTAAGGATCAATTCTAGGTAAGTTTCTATAATTTCAATCCAGAGATTTATGTATTTGTAATTTCTTGTTGATTCTTTAAGTCTGTTTACTTGAAGGAGGATTCTAAGGTTGGAAACATCTGTTGAGGAGATTTGTTATTTTAGAGGAGTTTTGAATTTTGATCAAGGAGACAGGTGTGAATTTCTAATTTTGTTGAGATTAAGGTTTTAAATGGAGTTTGGATTAGAATTTTGTAATGAGAATTTTATTTTGAAATTTGTATGTTCATATTGTTCGGTTTCTGGTGAATTAGGGTTTGTGTTTTAAAAAGAGATTTGGTGAATTAGAGCCCTGTTTCTAGAATATGATTAAGGTTTGCTGTATGTTCTTGTAGGATTAGACTTGTTTGTTGTATGTGCTGTAGGATTAGAATTCTAAATTGATTTAATTTTATATGACAATAAGAAATTATGTTTGCTACTTGTGTTTGGCTTTGGTTATAAAGACCACACATAGTGTGATACTAACGAAGCATCCTGATGATCTATGTATGAGATTGTCCTAGTGGACTTGGGCATAGAAATGATTCCGGTAGATTAGGTTTTGGTAGAGGCCGCTGTATGTGGATGACTCTCCAACACCAATATATATATATATATAATTATCTATTTTTATATATGTTTGTTTTTATGGATTTATGAGTTACTACAGATTTGGAACTAGATGCATATGGTTCTGAATTGTGTTGCTTGCTGGCTAATATAAGATAAGAAATCATGTTTGTTGCATTAGAAATAATTCTATTTGATTTTACAGGTTGTGTGTGCATATACATTTGTCTGTGGTTTGGTGTACTGGGCTTTTTGGTTCATTCCTTTCATTTTTCAGGAACAAGTGCAAATATAATTTATTATTATCTATTTGATTTTGACATATTTGTGGATGATGGGGATGACGATAGTAGACTGGATATTCCTGCTAATATTTAGACCACCTGGAAAGCTTTGAGATTAAGTTGAAAGCTTATGGAATCTTCTATCTTTTAAGAGATTTCTAGTTTTATGAATTAAGACTAAGTTACGAGAACTGCTTTATATTTTAAAGTTTATGATTTAAAGTTAACTTTGGTTTAAACTGATTATATTGATTAAGAGATTTACTTTTTTGAGATGTTTATAAATAGGTACCCCTTTTATGTGAGTATTGGAATTTATTATCAATGTTTACTTGTGGTATAGTATTGTTTAGTCTTGGCTTGTTCTTACAAAGAGAAGGACACATGGCGGGTTGTAATGCCTTCATATTAGGGCGTTATAGCTTCCATGAAAAATGGTGAGTCATCTGCAAAAAAGAGATGAGAGAGGGTAGGTTAAGATGATTTCATTATCAAACTTGAAAGATCACCACTTCTCACATATTTTTCTATCCCCTGTGACAGGATGCCCACCACCAAGATAAACAAATATGGTGATAGAGGGTCTCCTTGGCATAATCCTCTACTAGGTTTGACATGTGCTACCCTCTTTCCATGTAAAACAATATTGAATTCCACATAAGTAACACATTTCATAACCCATTCGATCCATTTATTATCAAAACCATATCTTTCCAACAGTTTTTTAAAGGAAATTCCATTCAATACGATTGTAGGCTTTATTCATGTCCACTTTCATGGAACAGAAACCTTTTTTTTCCTTTTTTTTTTTTTTTTGTTTTTTTAGGAAGTGAAAAGCTTCGTGTGCGATGATGATATTGTCATGAATCATTCTTCCAGAAATGAAAGCACTTTGGTTTTCAGAAGTAAGAATTCCTAGGAAAGGTTTTAGCCTATTGACAAGAATTTTTAGATAATTTTGTACACAAAATTGCATAGACTAATAGGCCTAAACTGAGAAACATTTTGAGGATGATGGACTTTTGGAATAAAGCCCAAATCAGTATCATTAAGATTTTGAGGCAAAATACCTATCTCAAAGAATTCTTTGACTGCTTCCCCAATAGTCTTCCCAATGATAGGCCAAAATTGTCGATAGAATATTCCTGATAATCTATCTGGTCTTGGTGCCTTTAGTCCTTACATTTGAAAAGAAACGGCTCTAATCTCTTCTTCCTCCGCAGTTCTACATAAAATATTATTCATGTCCTCACTTACGTTTTTGTTTATCCAACTCAAACAACCTTCATCAGCAATGCCTCCTTCTGATGTAAAGAGCTTGTTAAAAAAGTCTACAAACTCCTATGTTATCAAATTCTCCTCCTCTATCCATATACCATCCCTATTCTTTATCTTCAAGATTCTGTTTTTGTTTGTTTTAGCTAAAGTTGACTGATGAAAGAAGGTAGTATTTCGATCCCTAAAATTCAACCAATTGATCATAGATCTTTGGTGCCAAAACTTCTCTTTCTTCTCCCATTAAGTGTTTAGTTCCCTAAACAGCTCCTCCTCCTCTTCTATATCCAATTCATTTAGGTTATTTTGTATATGAGCTAGCTTTAGAAGAGTTTAGTCGATTTTTTTCCTATCGTTTGGAAAACATCTCAAACTCCATCAGACCAAGTTATCCTTGCATTCCTTTAGTTTTAGCATCAAGGATTTCCATCTGCTAGGGTCCTCTCCGCGTCTCCAAGACTTCTCAACCACCTCTTTACATTCTTTGGATGATAGCCACATGTTTTCAAATTTGAAACTTTTCCCATATTTCTTTCCTTCATTAAATAGTCGAACAATAAGTGTTGCATGGTCTGATGCAAAGGAAAGCACATGTTCCACATTACACCTAGGAAAACTTTCAATCCAACCAATAGTAACTAGTCCTTTATCAATTCTCTCCCTTACTAGCTTTCAACCGCTTCTTCTATTACTCCATGTGAATTTCGGCCCATTGAATCCCAAATCTTGTAAGAGTGAATCATTAACAAATTCTCTAAAACCCAATCATAGTCCTTCTATCCGCTCCTCTTCCTCCTTCTTTTTCATGGTCATACAAAATGGCATTGAAATCTCCTATGCACAACCATTTCTTACGCTTCTCAACCAAAATCCTTAGACAATTCTAAAGAGATTTTTTTATGGAAAGTCAGTAGCTAAGTGCACCTAAGAGACACACCCAATTGAATTACCATTAGTCCACTTGATCTCCGAGTCAATAAAAAAGGCAGAATGTTGAGGATATTCACTACCACACTATCATTCCACCATAAAGGAAGACCCCTTGCTAAACCCTGACGATTGACATAGAAACTTCTACCAAAATGCAGCTTACACCTCGTCTCTCTAAGGTACTTTCTTTATTTTTGGTTTCCATTAGGAAAACTATATTAAGATTATACTTATATAATAGGCCTTTTAGATTTTGAACTATCTTGAGAGGTCCAATCCCTTGACAGTCCCATCTTAGGAAACTCATGGCTTCCGTGTGGCTGTTGAAGGCCAGCTACCACTGCCCATAACCTCAAAGCTTTCAATCGGAACGTCAACCTATTCATTCACTTCAGTAAAAGTTGTTATTTTAACTTCCTTTCACTTTTTCTCCTTGAACTGCCTCTGCTCTTACTCTTTCCATCCACCTCCCTTCTATCTTTGTGACTTGCCTTATCATATTTTTCATATCTTCTTGTGCTAGAAATCACTTTTCTCCTTCCCCTACTTCTATCTTACAGCGTAAAGCATCTGCCATCAGCTTATCTTCCTTTTCTTTTTTACACCTTTTATAAAGACAATTATCCTCTCCAAACTCTCCACTCCTCTTCAAGGAAAGTTTATCTAAACCAATGGATATTTCATGAGGAGCCAGATTAGATTTATTAGCTTGTTGATGAGAACATTCAACTTTGGCGGAACTACTAGGTATGCTCTTTGCCGAGAGATTGACCTCCAGATCACACTCCAGTATTTCGTTCTCGTCAAGAGTAGGATTAAAAGGGTTGTTTAGAATAAAGTTAGGCTCAAGGTCATGAGAGATGACTAAGGGAGGTAGGTCTTAGTGTTTGGGTACTGGAAAAGATGGGATAAGAAGGGGGAGGTGGTTTAGGATGAACCAAAAAACCAGAAGGTATAAGTTTGGGGGGATAAAGGTGGTTCACAGAGTTTAAGGGTGGATCAGGTTTAGCGAAAGAAGGAGATGGTTTTGGTAAGGGAAGGATAAGATTGATCAAAGGATAAGAATCATGGCGATTAAGATCAGAAGAAAAATCATGGCTCCTCAACATGTTGGGATTATGATTTTCTTTATCCTTTTCTTTTCCTTTTGCTTCCATCGGTTTAGTCTTCCACTTCTCCACATTGCTTGCTCTCATACCTGGCCTTAAACCAACATCCTCCTTTTTCTCATATTCACAGCTCTTGTTTAGATGCCCCAATCTTCGATAGTTAAAGCATCAGTCATTAAGTCTTTCGTATTTCAAGAAAAGTACAGAGCTTAATGATGTTTTAACTAACCATTTCCTGTATCAAACCTTAGAAACTTCTTAAGTATTAATCATTTCAAAGCGATACTACGGGTGACATTCTTCATTGCCACTTAGTTCCCATAGAACCGACAGAACAAAAAAAAAACCTTGTAAGAACTAACACTTTAGAAAAACCAAGCAGTAATAGAGAACCAAATATTAAGACGCAGCAGGCTGTCACCCTTTTTATATATGCAATAATGTAGTACGTGCAATGCATGACCATGTTATTTAATAAGTCAATAATTCTTATTCAGATTTATGGCAATCATACATTACATGCAGTAATTATCATACTATTTCACATCATCATACAATAGTATTATCACTTTCGTTAACTCGTTTTGGCATCACGAGCAATAAGCTCAAATCAGAATTCATTCTCATCAGGCTTTTCACAACAATTGTATTATCATCTTTGCATTACATGTACTAATCATAAGCACAAATAATATAATATGAATGAGTTACTCACATGCTCATATCGGTTAGTTGTAACAGTTAGCTGGAAAATCCTCTATAGTATCAAAGTCACCTAGATGAATAAAAATATTCATCAATAAAACATATTATATAACTAGACTCCTATGAGTATCTAAGTATCCTACATTGGTATTTGGTTGTGTTTCTATTACTATATTAGTCATTTAATGGTCTTATGATGACAACTATTATTTAATATTTTATTTTCATTTTGTCTTTCTTGATCTTGTTTGATATTTATATATTTTTATTAGGTAGTCGTAGAATTTTTATTTAGTACATTGATATGTTTATCATTGCTATTATCACTATTTTTATATCGTTCTTTTAGTTAACATATCATGGTAACTAGCATTTATTTCTTATTATTTAGTTTTGTCGTGTTTATCTTAATCTACTTCATATAATTATCTTGTCAATTTTAGATATCACATTATTCATAATTTTATCTTACTTAGATTTCCATTCTTATATTTTATCTATATAAAACAAATATTTAATAATTATTGTTGCTAGTAACAATAATATTTTCCTATAGTTTTTAGGGTTTAATACTTCTCAAATATTATTATTATTATTATTATTATTATTATTATTATTATTATTATTATTTTAAATAATTTGTATTTATTTATTTACTTAGTAAAAATTTGTTTATGTTTATATATTATTATTATTATTATATATTATTATTATTATCTATTTGCGTAAAATAGACTTCACACAAGAGGATTATACGTGTATGTCGGCTACAACGCTGTCGGTGTTGAAACCTAGATGCCAACATTCTTATGTTTTACATGTTATTTTGCATCAGCGTATGCTGGCTGTAGGCCAACAGCTTTACAACGTATACCGGCTTCTACGCTACCGGTGTAGAATTCAAATTTGCTGGCGTTTGTTTATTTTACGTAAAAATAAGTTTTACGTAGCTTTTATTCTAGTGTAAGCCATCTCAACACCACTGGCTTACTCGTATATGCCGCCGGCGTTGAGCACTTATACTGCCGACGTAAAGGTAGTGGGATATTGTTCATCATCTTCTCCGATTTTCTTCAATTCGAAACTTAATTTTCTTTTAATATATGGTATAATACTTGTTTTAAAACTACTCCTAAGTGTTTTTCTACACTTTACATGCATTATTCGTGTTATATCAATACATAAAACATTTCATAACCATTGTATTACATAGTTTATAGATCCTACAAAGATGATAGCATGGATATATAAGGGTTAGGGTTGAGTATTACCTTGTATAAGATGGTATAAGGCTATTAAACTCCCCTCCAAAGCTAGATTCGAACCTAGGGTTAATAATAACAATGTCAAAGCTAGAGTTCTAACTATAACTAACTAAAAACGAACTTTAACTTACCTTTCTTTGTTCCTTTCCTTGTATTAAGTTGTTTGAACTATATTATGGAGTTGTGTTTGTTGTGTGTTTTGTAGGTTTTTGCTGGACGAATTTGGGCTATGCTTGGATGTGCTTTAATGTGTTGTTTCTTTCTTCATTAATGTAGTTTACATATATGCATAGGGAAAACTAAGTTTTTACACTTTTCGGCCAAGGGAAGAAGATTTCTACTGAACAAGACAACTTACATTGCATGTATTTGTTAGCCTTAAATGAGCTTGCTTATTTGGATTAATTTGATTGGTTTTTCCCACAATTTTCTTGACTTTATTGCCTCTTTTTGACCTTTTCCCTCGAGAATTCGGCTGGCAAATTTCAATGAATTTTTAGTCGTATATGAGTTGTAATTTGCACTGAATTTGAATAAATTATAATATATAATATTTAATTAATTAATTAATTATCTTAGTTTTAGAATAGTTTATTAAGTTAAACGGGTACAAATATGACAATTATGTAAAAGTTTTGTCTCCCAAAATTTATATAAAGCTTCCATAAATTTTTTAGGGTATTATCGGGTTCAGCTTTGGATTTAAATTTTATGCGATAAATTATTCTTAGAGTTTTAGCTTCCATGATTAAGGTTTTCTAAGCTTAATAGGCTTTTTTTTTTTTTTTAGGCTCTAATAGCTTTAGAAATCTCTAACTAAAATATTAATGTGATCTAAATATTTAATTGGAGTCTATATTATGAGTTATGGATCTGTTTTTATTTTTATTATATATTTATAACCCTAATGGTTTATCTTTAGGTTATCGTTTTCCAACTATAAACATAATTAATTATTTACTCTTTATTGCATTTTCTAAATTATTCTTATATCTTGAGTTTTCAATGCCTATTATGAAATCTTATTAGTAATATTTAATACCATCTAGGAAACTTTATTTTAGGGTTTAAAATTATATATAGGTTCATTACGACTTGTGGTTTTATTCTAAGGCCTTGGTTGAGTCTTATATTAACATTCTATTTCTATTTGTATGAAAAATCTTGGGGTTTACAACAACCCTGCTTGGAGCCAACCATGGTAGTTTAGGCAGTTAAGCTACCCCTATCATGATGCAATAAAAATTTATAAGTGGCCCAACGAGTAATCGATAGGAGAAATGGTATTAGTGTAACATTTGTTTATTCTTAAGAGGAAATAATATGATTTAGTTCATATTTATAGACACAGTTGAACTAGGCGATATTATAGATTAAGTTAAGTAAAGATGGGTGACAGATGTGAATCCTAGATGAGATTACTATTTTGTAAAGTTATGAAGGAGATATAAGTATTCGGGTGGCTTTTATCAACTCCTAAGCAGCTGCTGTTACTCAGGATCCCTAGGTTCCCTAAGTATTGTAATCGAAGTTTGAACACTCTAATGTTGACGTGTTTGACCTAAATAAAGATAAATAATTCATTGTGTCTTGCATTGCATTGCCTTAGGGACGTATGCCACTTTGTATTTGTTTGTATTTGTGTATACTGGGCCCATGGCTCACCTTTTCCTTTATAGGTGTCACTGAAGACAAATTCTATGGTTCTTTGGGATATGGTAATGGTTTTGAAGAATTCCTTAAGGAATGGGACGACTATGATTTCTAGACCAACCTATGCAGTTTTCTTGGAAAGAGACTCATACAAGACTTTGTTTTCAAAATGTAATAGTATAGATTAAGGGCTTACTCATAAGCCTATGTTTTGTAATACAAGGTGCAAAAACATATGTTTTTATAACTTTTGAGGTACCAAACTGCTGGTACTATTATATTAGTTTATATAAAGTTATTTACTCCTAGATGCGTATTTTGTAAAGTTTTGTATCTTAACAGATTAATCAAATAATCGGCATAAACATTTCTTTTACAGATGGTCTCATGTGTAATACTTAATTATTATACGTGGCCAGTGGACTTGACATATCTACTAATAGAGATTATGCAAGTCGGGTCTTTATAGTGATGTCTCGATTTTTGGGTTTTAAAGAAGTTATACTAAATACGATTTGAACATGATCATACTGGAGGTTTATGTTGGGAACAGAGGTATAACACAAGTTAAAAATGACCATGCCGATGGTCATATTGAGATTAGAGGCTCGACATAACTTTTAAGCACACAGACCATGTTGGAGGAATGTGTTGAGACTACATGGGAGGCAACACGATCATGTTGGCCGAAAAAATAGCAACTTTTAAAAATTTTCTTCAACATGATAAGCATCTTTCATTTCCTTTATTCATTACAAGTGAAAATCCCTTTCTAACATTTTTATAAACTAAATACCCAACAAGTTTTATTCTAACCCAAGAGTTAAAAGGAAAATTTACTTGAATCTTACAACATTATTCTTTGTTATAGCATTTTTCACAAATCTTACAACATTATTCTTTGTTATAGCATTTTTCACATACTTAAATGCCTACTAACTACCATCAAATTATCTTTATAAACTTAGACACAATTCTCACATAAAATTTTTCTCCTATTCTTCATCAATCTTAGACTCAAGAATTTCATTGTCACAAGCTGTGCATTTTTACGAGTTTGAAAACCATAACAATTATGTTTTTCCCATCCTTTTTGTGTCAAGATTTCATATAAAAGCACATGTGTATAAATATAATTCATAAATTTATTTATTTTTAATTGGATCACCAAATCAATCAATACGGCCCCATTTATCTTCTACGCCATCTAGGTCTAGGAAAAGTCTGTAAGAATATATTTTCAAAGTTTCATCAAGGTCTAGGTCTAGGAATAGTCTATAACAATATATTTTCAAAGTTAACCTTATCTACATAAAATTCAATGCAATAATTCCAATAAGATATTCTTTCATTGACGAGAACATATGCTAACCCATAGAAAAAAGCCAGAAGTCCCCACTCTCCTGTCATTCTACAGCCCTTGCCAAGCTTTGTCCACTCCTGTGGGGTTGGGGAGGAAAATAAATGTTACTCTTAAATTTCAGCGCAGAAACTAGTGGTGATTGGGCACAACTTTAACTACATAGGAAGTCAAGTCGTTAGACCCCTTGTAAAACACACAAATTCAAAATATTTTAATAATGCCCCTTTTCTAGTATATGTTCATATTTATAAATTTTGTTATATATTGTTAGATACAGTTAGATACTTGTTTCCTTTCAATTCAATTACACGGAAATTCTTTGATATATTTTTTGTTTTTCCCCTCCATGGAAAAGGGAAACTTCCTGCATGTGTATAAACCATAACAATTATATTTATAAACTTAGCCACATGTTGTGTGTGTTATAAATATGATATACCTGTGTATATCGTGTATATAAATCCCGATACACGTTTAACTTCCTGTTGTTCTGAAAAGGAAATATCCCATCCCATCCCATTAATGTTTTAGAAGGCTTCTTCTTGTCTTCATCTATGACTGATTTCACACTATGCCCCCTATAAGTATTGCGTTTACCTTATTTTCACGTGTGTTTATATGGTCAAAATTTTAAAAATTGATGGATGCACCAGCACCAGCTCCACGCAACCATCCCATCATTTTTTTTTTTTCAATAGAATGATAACTGAAATTTTTCCACAGGCAAATCGTGGTTGAAGCGTGTGATTTACGTAGAAAATAGTATATTTCATTCTTAAACGTAATTTAGTGATGATATAAAAATATTTTATCTTATTTTATATATGTAATATATATTGAAAATTGTCTATCACATTTTATAGATGTGATTTCACAATGGATTTTGATCTGTTTTTCTCATTTAACCTTTATTTTAGTGATTTTCATTTTTTTTTTACATATCATAGCTATGTTGTTCACTCTGAAGGGTTTAAACCATATTCCTTTTTTTTTTTTTCCTATTTTTTTTCCCTTGTTATTTCTCCCATGACCGGTTTATTCAAAGAAAAGGATTTTAATAAAAACCCAGATTTCTACGAGCTTGTGTAAGAGCCTGAATCGATATGTACAGTGTAATGTAAAAAAATCGAGGAAGATCTTTTATATATTATATAGAAAAAGAAAGGGCACATTACGTTTCCATTAACGTAAAATCTATACGATATGGTTGGGTTACTTATGAAACTAAAACTTTCATATAATTGGTTGTCCCACATTGACATGGTCATATGTTTTTAAAAACAAACTCCTGCGAAGTTTCATTTAATTATTCCCTAATAAGTAGAAGAGATTAACCATTAAGGCAACAAAAATTTTACGATTATAGTAGCGTGGACGGATGCACCACTAATTCCAAAATTTAAAAGGAAAAAAGAAAAAGGAAAAAAAAAAGGGATTTATCGACTAATAATTCCGAAATGCTTGTGTATTTTCCTCCTAAAACTTCAAAAAAAAAAAAAAGGAAAAAAAAAAAACTAATTTCAAAAGTACATATAGAAAAATGAAGACTTACATTTAAATTCATATTTTGGTGTTATTGCTGATTAATCTAATGAGAGCATCCATACAAATATTAGCTATAAATATGAATATAAATGAAATAGAAAATTATAGTCAAGCCGAGGAAATACTTGTGACGCTTTGAGTTGGTTTCGTTAACTTTGACCAAGATATAAAAGATATAGGATAAATGTACTCATATGTTGGGCCAAAAAAGTTGGTTCCGTTTACTTTATATTTAGCAACCACCAGCAGATCTATTAGTTTTATTTAAACCAAAGTAAAACGTACATCTTCTAATTAACATATAACAAGTATCTTAAATCACTCATCATTACTGATCATTAATTAGTTTCGGTTAAGACCATGATAATTGTAATTCTTATTGTTGTATATCATGGTCCACAATGATCTTTACAAGATAAAGGCAAATGATTCTTTGTTTAGCAACAATACACCAACGATTTCTTTAATAATACATCTTCTAATGTATAAGTTAGGTCATTTTTATCTCTAATGACCTCTATTAGGTGCTTGAGTAGGATAAATCTATAACTTAAAAGGGTTTTTAACGGCTGCTAATTTCATATATAAAAACAGCCAAATTTAATATTTATCAAATAAATAATAATTGGTAAAATAAAATGTGATAGTTAAACATAAATACCCGGTTTTTCTATTAATAGGAATCTCAACGATGTGGTGCCTAGTACAAAAATTTAGATTAAAAACCACATGACAATTATCCTAAATAATTTAAGAGATAGAAAGCTACCTAAGAAATATAATCCTTTTCCTTCTAAAGCATAATTTGTTGGGTTGTGGAGCCTGAATACTGTACACTTTTTCCATGAGTACGGCGATCCATGAACTCCATGTAAGCTAAGAAGCTCTTGCATAATTTTTTTTTAAAGGGTATTTCAGGCAGTTCACGTAAAATTATCATTAGAGTTACTTCCCATATAAATAACCAATCAATGTAATGCAACAGTGACTCTCTTTCTCTCATTTTAATTAGTGAAAATCCTGGCGTGGTAGCGCCCCCAGACGTAGTCACACGAACTGGGCAAACAATTTTGCGTCTTTGTCGTTTCAATCTTTATTTTTCGTCTTCGTCTTTCTTTATTCCTTACATAATTAATAAACGCCATGTAAGCCAAGAAGCTCTTGCATGATGACAATTCTACACTCTTTAGTTGTAAAGCTACAAATAAGCTGAGCTATTCGCGAGCTACTCAAGCTTAACTTGGCTTGAGATCGATCAGTAAACAAGCTGAGCTCGAGCTCAAAGTGAATCTCGTTTATCTAATCAAGCCAACCTCAAACTTTGATTTAGACTCGCAAGCTAGCTTATGAACAAACTCGTTTAAGCTTGTGAGTAGGCTCGTGATTGGACTTGTTAACAGGCTCGTTAATAAGCTTGTTAATAGATTTGTGAATTTGTTTATGCATAACATATTACCTATAACTACATAATAAAAACATTAAAAACTAATTTCTATTTAATAATAATGTGTATATATATATTATAGCAATACTTATATATTATATTTTAGGTTTCAAAAAATAGAAAATAAGCTATCTACATGAGTTGAGCTTGAACTTAAATTTCAGGCTCGCTAAAAGCTTGTTAGGCTCGATAAAAAGCTTAGATCAGCTCGGTCAAGCTTATTCCATAAACGAGCCAAGGTCGAGGCTCAATAAAAAGCTCGGTTCGAGGTTGCTAAATTTTAAATGAGCCGAGCCTAAGCCTTCAGCTTGGCTCGGCTCGGCTCGGCTTGGTTCTACTCAGCTTTTTTGCAGCCCTACTTAGTTGCTGGGCATTTTTTCTTGCGAGAAGACAGGGAAAGATTGCAAAAATCTACTAGCAGCTCGTTCACCTCGCCGTATGAAATAAGGATGAAATTGGATTCTAATTTAATGGAATGTAATAGAGTTATAATAATTATTATAATGTAGACTTTGTAAAAAAAAATAAAAAATAAGAAATTATTAGAGTAAAAGTAAAATAAAAATAGTTAAATAATTGATATCCATCATTTTACATAATAACAATTTATCATGAATTGTTATTCTCCAAAATAAATATCGTAATAGTAGTTTTATATTAAACAATGAGAGAATGATGAATAGTTATTATTCTCAAGTAAACTGTTGTAATTTTTTTTATTGGTTTTTTAACGATTCGGTCCTTCATCTTGATGATCAAATAAACTGAACAATGAAGTTATCCTACCAAAGCCATATGAAAAAAATATCCTAGAATTGACGTCAAAGTTCTAAATATTAGTACATTAGTGTGTGTGTGTTGGTGTGTCTATATATTCATATAAGATCTTGAAAAGGAAATCCTATGATGGAAAAGGTAATATATCCTCACTTACACCAAGGTGCATTTAAGACACTCGATAATTGTCCTTCAACGTATACCTATTGTACATCTAGAGAGATGAAAACTTTTTTGGCCAAAAAAAAAAAAAAAAAAGTAGAGAGATGAAAACTTTAATTAGAAGGACTTTAATTCAACCCAACTTGTTTTTAAAGACAAGAGAAGTGCTTCACACGGATCCATTATAACTAGATAAGGTTTCACATCCAACTCGTCACATGCCCTACGAAATGGTGTATTTTGTACGTACAATATATATTTAAAATTTTTACTGATATTTACATATCATGCATATATAACACTATGCACTGTACATCACGCACAAAATCACATATACTATTTTGATTTCCAACTCAAGTGTAACTTTAAGAGCAAAGATGATTTAAGACTAATACTGCAAACATCAACGCTTACATATTAAGTTGATTTTTTTTTTCGCTGCAACTTATTAAGTGTATGTTTGGCTAGCTTTTTTCAGCAGATACAATACTTTTTCAAACTTTTTATAATAAATTATTTATCAAAAAATACATCAGATAAAAAAAATGATAATTCTCATGAAAATATCATATAGATCAAATATAAATACAAATCGAATATATTTACACATATAGTTTCGATACAGATACATATATATATTCTCTAAACACTTCATATTGGAAGTTGAGCTACTAAGGTTTTCTAGAAACCTATTTGCCATACCATAAATCACCCTAGCATGGTTAGCTTGGCCGCTAAACGTGGCGACTCGGGAATTTCTCTCTTTAGTCTCCGTTGCACAGTCGATCACCACATAACGTTGTGAATCGGAGATGGGACACAGAGACCGATGCCAATTTGGGTATATGACTTCAATGACACGGCTATTGATATCTTTTTATCACATTCATTTTCTCTAGAAAGTCCTTATCCATATAGTATTAGATAGTGACGATGTGCTGGTATAGTAGGGGTTAGGTTGGCTGTTATAAATTCGGAACGGGAATATATAATCATTTGGAAATTTAATTTAAGTTAATAATAATAACCTTACTGCGTTTTGGCCTATTTTAACAAATAGGTAGCTCGAATTTCATATAAAAGTATTAAGATTAGAAAATATTAAAATAAGGATGTATATTCATGTCTTATTAGTCTAAGAAAATTAATTTAATATTACCAAATAAAATGAAATAAATAAAATAATGAAAATTATTTTAAAAAGCCAAAACATTTTTAAAAAATGTGAAATTAATATTTTAAGAATGATAAAATACTAACACTTCTTCTTAAAAAAATTATTAAATAACATTGACATATTTATATTAAACTCGGGTCACCTATTTATCAAAAAATTAATACTTGTCACGTGTTTGCAAATAGGCCAAAGCACATGTAAGACTTTTATAATTAACCCTTTTATTTATTATTGGTTGTTTCTTTATCTATTTTTTATTATAGACTGTGTTAAGATATAAGTGAGATGTCAAAATTTTTCTTGTTGAAGGCTTCCTCCTCTTCCTAACATGTGGTATCAATGCTGATGGTTTGGATGGGACAATCCTATGGTTGGCTCCTCTTGGTGGAAAAAAGAACTTTATGGTAGCGGCTCATGTGTAAAAACCCACGATGTAAGGTGAGTGAGTGGGCAGTAGGCTGCTCACAGAGTAGGTTTAGTGGAGTCAATTTAACAAGTTTTTAATAAGATTGTGGAGCTTACATTTAAGAGATAATACCCAAGCTCATAATGAAGACTTATACTTGAGAGAAAGATTGTTAGGATAGAAGTGTTAGGCTAGAAAAGTCCTATCAGAATATATGTGGATCATATGAAGGATTTGTAAGAGGGAAGATCCATTAACTTAATACTTTAAAGTTTTTGGTTATATATAATATGAAGCCCATTAGTAGGGGTAGCTAGGTATTATGCTATTTTGTTTGAACCAAACCGAATTGTATGTTAGCACTTGCCTAGCATTGACTACATAGCAGGAACAAGATCATAGGACTTAATTGATTAAAACTAGGTTAGCTATCCACGCATCATGGATTAATTAGTAAACAAAGAAAAAAAAATAATTTTCAGAATAATAAATGTTAAAACCTAAAATTATCTTATTTGTAGAAATACTACAATAATCAAAACTTGATATGACCAATTTAATTTCATTAAAGTGAATGATATAAATCTAAATAAAAAATAAAAATAATTAATTTTTAATATAATAATTTAAGGAAAAAATATATGTTTGAGTTTTTTAAAACAAAAATAAACCTTGAATCAAACCACAAACCAATTACTCTCTTTACGGAATCAAATTGCTAACTGAATTGTTTTGAAAAATAACCCAAAATTATAGTGTGGTTCAGTTTAGTTAGATTTGGTTAGTCTTTTTGCACAGCCTTACATATTAGTGTATTTAGCGGCCCATTTAAAGTATTTTTCTTCGTTGAGGGCTTCATACGATTCCTAACAATTATATTAATCATAATGAAAAACTAACAATATTGTGACTTTTATAAATAAATAATTTTTTCTAATCATTCTTTTGGATTGGATGGTGAAGCACCCAAAATAGTATTGGCTCAATGGTGATTTGCAAATATTATTCAAATGTTAAGTTTAGATAGAAGGTTTTATAAATATGTGACACTTTAATCTGAAATTGAGTGTCATGATATTATTCGTTTCTTATAATGATCAAGTGGGATAACCCTCATTAAAAAAAAAAAAAAAAAGAAGATAAGATAGTAATGATTGCAGCTAAATTTCAAATTGAAAATGTATAGAGACCGGATAATGCCTAAAAGTTTACTAAATTATATATCATAGTTGAAGTTATATGGTAGTGTTGGCTTCTAATTCTTTATGACTTATTCCTATAGGAGGATTAGATACCATGCACATATAACATCTTTTACTTTATACCATCTTGTAGCCTTTATTTATAGTTATATGGATGGATATCGGTTTCAAAGTGTCTTGTACATATTTAATAAAAATTCAGTTAATATTGAACATTACAAAATTTGACATTTTTACTTTATCACCTGCATAAGATCGAAGCCCAATTGCCCACTATAGAATATCCTATATTCCTTTACCTCTTCTTATTTTCTAGAGTACTATGATTATAAACCCCGAGATTTTTCGTATAAATATGAATAAAAATAGTTAGAAATATAAAATAGAAAATAGATAGCTGATTTTGAACCCAACTGAGACTCTAGATTGAAACTATAAGTAGTATTGGTCTAGTCTATGGTTTCAAACCTTAAAATAAAACTTTCAAATAGATAAAATATAATTTACAATAGTAGGTATAAAAGTTGAAAAGTAAAAACCTTAAATTAAAGATTCTATGTATATTATAGTATTCAGAATATTTAATATTGGTAATATGCAAATTTTCATCTACAAATATCATCGAATCAGTATTAATCATACGTGTCACTTGAACCCATAAAATTATTTTTTTTCACAAGTTCATATTTTTCCTCACACCTTACACTGTTATTGGTTATAAATTCATCATCTTCTCTTTGTTTTTGTATTTCTATCTACCCTAACTCCCTTACATTTTTTTTATTTTCATTTTCACATTCTCATTCCTTCTCAAAAATTTTTTTAGCTCCCTATACGCAAACAACAGATTAAACTTTAAAAATAACGATATATTTGTATTCGATTAGCCTAATAAACTACCTTAAAACTAAGATAATTATCAACTAACTAATACTATATTAATATTTTATAAATAATATATGTACATATGGTACAAAATCTGTCCAAATTGCATACAAATTTCAGTACCAATTGCATAGGATTTATCACAGCCGAAATCCTTCTTATTATTGTCCCAAATTGTTCTCTTTTAGTTAACAATATACACACACACTCCACTCATAATTGGCTAGCTGTATGGCTCATTAAAATGAAGCAAAATTGGTAAATTGAAGAAGCAACTCTCGGAGGAAAAATTTGCATCCGAAGCCGCTTCATCCTCTTCTCCTTTCTTCCTTCTACATATATATTTATGCATAATAATGGACAAGCAAACAAAGTTCATTAATCTCCCAAATTTCCAGTTCAAACCAGCACCAAAACCACAACCAAACAATTCCAAAAACCGACCCTAACTTGTAATAAATAGCTACAACTCAGATCAAGAAACACAATTCTATTAAAACACTTGAGTAAGGTTTCCAAGGTAAGTTAATTTAGTTTAAGTTAGTTCCTTGTTGAAGTAATAATCTAAAACTTGTTCTGACATCCCTAGGATCCAAACCAATACAAATCCAAGCTTCAACAACTCATAAATCGGATCCAACAAGGTAAATTATCCTAAACCTTAGTTGCATTTTTCCAAATTCAAAAATTAAGGATCACATACATGTTGATGCGTTATGAGTTGATATATAGATATACATCACATAGAAACACTTAAGAATGATTTGGGAATGATTATAACATAGAAATTAAAGAAATACGAACTGGTTCATCGGAGAAGATGATGAATAGTGCCAACGTTGGCCATACACTGGCAATGTATACCCATACACCGGCTGTGTACAAGGATAGGCTGGTGGCGTAAATGACCGTGTAGTTTGGAATAGAAGCTACGTAAAATGAATGAACACCGGCTAATTAGAATTATAGCCGCGACGTAAAAGCAGGCGTACAGGGTAAAGCTGTCGACCTACAAGCCAACGTACCTTGATGCAAAACAACATTTAAAACCTAAGAATGCTGGTATCTGGGTTTCAACACTGGCAGTGTTGGAGCCGGCGTATACACATGTTTTTCCTACGTGAAGTCTGTATTACATGAACATAATATATATATATATATATAATAAATAATAATAACTATATTATATATGTCAAAACAGAATTTACTAAGTAGATAAATAAATGCAAATACTTAGAATAATAATATGTTTAATATTTGATAACTTCTAAAATCCTAAAAACCATAGGGAAATATTAAGTATTATAAGTAACTATAATTGTTAAATAATGGTTTATATAGATAAATGATAAGAATGGAAATTGAAACAAACTAAATTTATGAATAATGTAACTTCTAAAAATGACATAATAATTATATGAGTATATGAAAAGAAACACGACGATACTAAACAATAGTAAACAAATAGAGTTACTATAATGAGTCAGTTAGAGAATAACATAAAAGTGGTAATAATAACTTGAAGAATTAGCTTATTAAATATCAATTTTTCAAATACCAGATAAATGTATATAAATATCCAACAAGATCAAGGCAAGCAAAATGAAAATAAATGTTAAATAATAATTGTTAATAAGACCATTAAAAACCAAAATAATAATAGAAACCGAGCCAAATACCAATATAGGACACTATACACTTATAGGAGTTTAGTTATATAATCTATGTTTTATTGATAAATATTTTTATTCATCTAAGTGACATTGATATTATAGAAGACCTTCTAGCTGATTACTACAATTAGTCACTATGAGCAGGTGAGTAACTCAGTCATATTATATTGTTTGTGCTTGTAGTTAGTTTAATATGTAAGCAAAGATAATAATATGATTGTCTTGATTGAAATGTGTTGTGATATGTTTGTATGATTGTTAATATACCATTATGAAAGTACTAATATAATGATATGATGATGTGAAATAGTATGATGATTATTGTGTGTAATGTATGACCGCCATGAAAATGAATAAAAAACTTGATTTATTAAATAACCAGTCATGCATTGCACATACTGCATGATCACATATACAAATGGGTGAAACCTGCTACGTATTAATATTTCGGTTCTTTGTTAATGCTTGGTTTTTCTAAAGTGTTAGTTCTTCTAAGGTTTTCTTTGTTCCGTCGGTTGTACGGGAACTAAGTGGCAATAAAGAACGCCGCCCGTTGTATCGATTTGAAATGATTAATACTTAGGGAGTTTCTGAGGAGTAATATAGGAGATGGTCAGTTAAAACATCATTAAGCTAAAAGTGATAACCTTAAAACGAAAATCGTTTTGATTTTCCTATAAACTTAGTCTCCTCTTGGGTAGGTGGGTCATAAAGTAAATGTTCTTCAATCCTAAAAAGAGAGCGTAAATCTTTTTTCTATTTGGATTCTAGATCATCCAAGCTTGTATCTGAGCATATGTTTGAGTGATTACATCACATATGATTTGTTAATAACTTTCTTGATGTGTAATATATCAGGTTATTCACTGGGCCATGGTTTCGCTCATACTCCAATAGTCTTTTCAGGTTTACACTTAGACCTTGGTTAGTTACTTCCAGAAATATGGCTCCGATAAAGGCTTAATAGCTGGAAGCCTATGGTTTTATTTGGGATTAACGGTTTATATTTTCCTAGAATAGATTAGCTAGTATTATCTTATTAGTTATGATGTGGAGAATTACAAAAAGATTACATGGTTTGTAATAATCTATGATACTCTATGTTTGAGATGACATTTATTTACTAATTTATATCTTGCAGGTATTTAGCCTTCTTATCAAAGCAACTAAAAGATCCTTTTATTTAGAAAATATGTCACCCTCTGAAGATAGTCTAGTGATAGTATTCAAGTGTAACTTGTCTACATCTACTAGGATACCATCGGGGCATGACAGTTTAAGATGGTATCAGAGTGTGGTTGCTGGTATAAGAAAGATAAATATGTGGAAGAAATACATTGGTAAATGTAGTGAGTTTAGATCCAATTAGCACCCTTTAGTATTAGTTGGGTAGTTATGGGTAGTGTTAGATGCACAATTAGGAATAAAATTTGTGTGATTATTATTAATCATGCAAACTTTGTTGTGTGCAGACTAATCCTGCTGCATGCCATATTAGATGGGAGATATTTGATATGCAGGAAGAAGAAACTCTGACAGATTACAGACGTAGATTGCGAATCTTGGTAGAGGATTTGTATCTATGTGGGATTACCAAAGCCCTATAAGAGATACTGAGCACTTAGAAAAGAGGATTACAACCTTTATTTAGAGGATGTCTATTCCTAATGGAGAGGGCCTTTAAAAATAATGGATCAGTTATTGAGACCTTCTATAGATTTGAGAGGCTGATAGTTTAGAAGGGACGTGTTCAAGAGATTGACAACATAGCATTTATAGTGTCACCTAGATCTATGAGACTAGATCCTCCTGACTTTAGAGTTTGGGTATCTGTTAGAGGAGAGGCGGTTTATGCTCATGATGTTCGGTATGATCACATCCGGGTGAGAGATGATACAGCCTATGATGATGGCTGGATGCTTGCACAGGTGATCAGATGCAACTATTCCAGACGTGTATTGATGAGGAAGCCTCCCATTGTACCTGAGATAGCAGGTGAGTTTCAGCGACCCTCTTATATGCAACATGGTGTAGTACAGGAGTCGATTCAGACTACAATTCATAAGAGAAGTACAACAGCGGACTTGTTAGATGAGAGAAAGGGAAAGAGTAGAAGGATTGAGGCAGAGAAGTATGTCTTTAATTATAATTATGCCAAATGGATCAAGACTGCACATGGAGGGTGGATTGAGAGAGATGTACCACCTAGTTCCGAGGATGAGCAGAGGCCTACTCCTAGAGGTTTTCGGATGATGGGTACGGATCTGACCTTAGCACCACCAGGAGATAGGGACATGAGGATTGATATTAGTGACAGCAGCTTCGAGGAGGAGGACGATTACCCTCAGTTAGGCTCTCAGGAGAAGGACAAGGGTCGCCTTTATCTTAGTCCTTGAGTCAAATATAGTGTCATATGATGATGGTGTTTGTACTATCTATTAGTGATGGCATGATAGATATGATATCTAATGGATTTTTGGTGGTGTATATGTATATGTAGCTTATGAGATGTAGAGTGATGGATATTTACCTTGTGATGTTACTACTCATAGAAGCTAGGTATGGAGTTAGTGCCATTTTTTATATGTACATAATGCACTAACCATGAGAAGTTTATGTGTATTTTGGTTTTGTATATATATGTGTGAAATATATATTATATATATGAATGACTTTGATGTCTTTTAGTAAATGTAAATCATGATTTAATTTAAATAACTTGTTTAATATTATTAGAATACCAAGAGGGAGAAATAGAAGTAGAAACGCAATGATATCTGAAAATCCACCAGCAAATGCCCTTGTACTATCTCAAAACCGGATAGAGAATGCTTTGCAAAGTCTCCAGTAACAAAATGTATTGATCTTATAAGCTTTGCAAAATATGCAAGCAACAAATGTAGTACCACCTGCTGGGGCATCAACAATGTCTCCAACAGCTCCTATAGGAAATGAAAGGCACACTAAATCGGTTTAATTTTTGGAAAATGGACCATTGAACCCTAATGAATTCGCTGTTGAGGTGCAAGGACCACTCCGATACGAACAAGAATTACCAGCACCGCCACCGCCACCATTACATCCTCAGAGGAACTTGTTGCTAGAATTTATTAAATGCAATAGGTATTTTGAAGGACTAATCGGAAAGCCAGAAGAAGCTGAGGATTGGCTAGCTTAGATTGAGCGATCCCTTGATGTTTTCCAGGTATCTGAAGCTTTGAGGGTACCATATGGAACTTATTTGCTAAGGTTAAGAGTGAGGATATGGTGGAATTTAAAACAAAGAAGTTTGCCACAATCGATCACTTAGGAAGTGTTTAGGTGGGAATTTTTAAAGGAATATTTCCTGGGCAGTCTAAAAGCAAAATATAGCATTGATCTGATGAATCTAACGCAAGGAAGTAAGACAATTGATGAGTATGAGTATGAGTTCAATCGGTTATTACAGTTTGCTCCAGATGCTTATCGGGACATTGATGAGCTAAAAAGACAGACTTTCATGGCTGGGTTAGAACCTCATTTCCAGAGAAGACTTGTTGAATTTGAAGTCGATAACTTCGTGGCTATGATAGAAAAAGCTCGAATAATTGAACAATCAAGGAGATATGAAATTGAAAGGTATAAGAAGAAGGGACCAACTTTTGGGAAGAGAACATATGATGGTTTTATGTAAAACCCTGTGCCTAAGAAGATAAATTCTTCAAACTTTTCAATGTGAACAAAGGAGTAGTTGGGAAGAACAATGTTACATGTTGGAAATGCAAGGGCTCTCATTATCCAAGGGAGTTCCCACAATTGCAACACAAATGTTACTACTATAGAGAAAGTGGACACATGGCAATAATTGTCCAAAATGAAAAATGGCGACCTGTTTTGTATGTAACAAAGTTGGCCATATATCAACCAACTGTCCACAGAAAGTAAACACTGTAATTGGATCTTCACAGCTTAAAGGAATGGTTGGAGTCGCAGGCTCGAAAAATAGAAATACCAATACCAGCAAAGCTAGTATAATAGCTAGAGTCTTTGCTATGTATGAGAATCCGGTTGAGGATGTGGAGATGGAGGAGGAAGATGAAGAAAATATATGGGAAGAAGTTGACCCTAATGATTATGGCCTCATTGCAGGTAAGTAGTTTCATGTTTGTTCATTTAATGTTATTGTATTAGACACAAACACGATTAGATGCACAGTAAAAGCCCTTATGAATTGAAAATAACATGTAATTAATAAATGATAAATATGATCAATTCAAGTGAGAGATCATATTGCATATGCTTTGTTTCACACGGGAGCAATGCATTCTTTCATAAATGCTGGACTAACAAGGCGTGTAGGATTACCCACTAAAACCATGAGTAAAGAATTGAGAATTACTACGCCAACAGGAGACTTAGTGATAACATGGGAGATAATAAAGAGTTGTCCATTAATGTTTGGAAATCAGGAATCGGTTACTGATTTGATCATGGAAGAGATGCAAAAATATGATATTATTTTGGGTATGACCTGGTTAACTATTGTAAAAGCGAAAATTGACTATCGTTTCAGAATGATATATTTTGTCAATAATCAAGGAGAAAGAAGGGAGTATAGGGGTAAGATACTCAAAAGAGTCGAGAATAGGATAAAAAAATTGAAGTGGAAAATGAAGAAGATATGGAGTTAAGCGGATGTATTCTTGGAGCAACCAAGGGAGAACCCAAAGAATTGGATGTCCATACTATCATAACATTATGCGAATATCCGGATGTATTTCCTAATGAATTACCAGGATTACCCCCCACACAAAGAAGTGGAGTTTTCAATTGGTTTGATACCTGGAACAGAGCCAATATCAAAAGCTCCATATCTCATGGCACTTGTGGAATTGAAAGAATTAAAAGTACAATTGCAAGAATTTTTGGATAAAAGGATTTATTAGACCTAGTGTTTCACCATGGGGAGCACCGATATTGTTTGTTAAGAAGAAAGATGGTTCAATGAGACTCTGTATTGACTATAGAGAATTAAACAGAGTGACTATCAAGAACAAATATCCTTTACCCAGAATTGATGATCTCTTTGATCAATTGAGAGGAGCAAAGGTATTTTCACAAATTGATTTACAGTTAGGATATCATCAAGTCCGAATTAAGGTGGAGGATGTACCAAAGACTGCGTTACAAACTAGGTATGGTCATTATGAATTTTTGGTCATGCCATTTGGACTAACCACTGCACCTGCAGTTTTCATGGACTTGATGAATTATATTTTTAGATCTTTGTTGGATATTTGTGTGATTATTTACATTGATGATATACTAGTGTATTCATCTACTGAAGAGCAACACGATGAGCACCTAAGGAGTATGTTGCAGATCCTAAGAGATAATAAGTTGTATGCCAAACTATCTAAATGCGAATTTTGGCTTAGAAGTATATCATTTCTAGGACATATTGTTTCTTGTGAAGGAATATTGGTTGATCCTACGAAGGTTAAAGCTATTGTGGAATGGAAAAGACTTGAAACTACTATGGAAGTTAGGAGTTTCTTGGGATTAGCAAGATATTATCGAAAATTTGTGAAAGATTTCTCAAAAATTGCACGACCCCTTACACAATTAACCAAGAAGAATGAGAAATTTGAATGGAATGATCAACGTGAACAAAGTTTCTAAGAATTGAAAAAGATATTAGTATCGGTACCAATATTGGTTCTACCTAATGACAATGATCTATACTGTTTATAGTGATGCATCCAGAAATGGTTTAGGATGTGTGCTGATGTAAAATGGGAAGGTAATAGCATATGTGTAACGCCCTAAACTAAGGCATTACAACCCGCCACGTGTCCCTCTCTTAAAAGAGACACGCAAAGGATCTAAATCTCAATACCACAAAACATAAATATATAGAAATCTCCATGAACCCACATTTAAGGGTACTCCAGAAGGAACAAAACCCGTGAAACCTGTAATTTATAACTTTCAAATATCTCCTATAATAAACTAAATCCGAGTTGGCAAAACCAAAGCCAACAATAATCCAAAAAGATCTAACTTCCAACTAAAAACATATAATCCTGTTTAATAAACTATTACATAAAAACCAATACTTCAAATCCTCAAAAAGATAAATAATCAAAATATTGTTTCAAAAATCTTCAATAACTCAAGAAATCTTTTCTTTTTTTTTTATATGTCCTGTATAACATCCTATTCCTCTGCAGTGTAGTCAGGTTTACTATCGTCATCCCCATGATCAAAATACAAGTCATAACCAAACAACTCATAAATAATATCTCCATCACCTGGACCTGAAAAAGATAAAGGATTGAGCACAAAGGCCCAGTACATCCAAACCACAAGCACATGCACATGATCATACATAACACAATATCACATACAACTTATAATTTCTAATGCAACAAGCACAAATTAATTTATCTTTTCATTAGCCTGCAACCAACATAGTTTAGGAAAACTCATGATATAAACCCAAACCCGGAATAACTCAGATCCCGAAACACATATTATAATATATACATATATAAAGTTTGCAGGCCCAGCCAAAGCTCGAAAACACGACTCCTAATCTACCAAAATCATCTCCAAGCACGAGTCCACTCGAGACAACCTCACACAAGGATCATCAGGTTGTCTCACTAGAGATCACCCTCCACCATGGCCTATCCATGAGTTCTACTCTAGTCGAAACCACTCACAACCGACACTCAATTTCAATTAAAGTCGTATATTTGTTAATCAGGTTATAAATTCTAAACCTATCACGCACAAGCAGCAAACAAGGTAAGGACGTACCTGGATTTGCTTCCAATCCAAATTTACTCAACAAAAACTTTAATTGAAATGGAATCATAATCTCACAATACTCCTGTATATCAATATATGTTGCAATTAAAATTTAATTGTAATCATGATGTCAAACCTTAACCCTAATACCATAACCCTAACCAAATCTTAACTCACCTGTTAATTGTTTTTACTTCATAGAAACCCTAACATAAATTTCTCCTCAAATCCTCCTAGATCTCCACAATCCTTCACAACATACATATATATATATATAATATCTTCCATGAATAGGTCCCTTATAAATGTTTATAACTTTGAATCTATAGAGATAGGGCAAATTCATAATACTTATAATTTGTAGAACTTGATTGAAATCAGAAACCCTAATTCTTTAAATCTTTCTCCTTCAATTGGATTTGAATATGATATTCTCCAAATCCACTCTAGTGTTTCGCTTCTAGATTTTGAATTTCCTTCAATCGATATGTATGTTTTCCAATTATGATATGGACTTCTAAATCCTTTGGCGGCTATAAACTCTCAAAGGATAAGAATCTAGGTTTAGGGTTTTGTTGGAGAAAAGAAAAAGAAGAATATATAAGGATTCGTGACTTTTGATCTTCTGTCATGTGTCTATCATGTGACCAAAATTGTATTAAAATTAGATTTTTGTTGACAAAGAAAGAATATATAAGCCGACGGTTTTCAAATGTCTTAAACGTACTCCAAATCTCTTAGGGTTTTGACTGAGGAATGGTGTGGCAAACTCATAGGTTAAGGGTATATTTATAGAGATATGTTGTTTAGGAAAAACCCTAGGTTCATATCCAATTTAGGCTGCCAAAATCCATTCTTAATCAAGTTTTTTTTTTTTTTTTTTTGCTATGTGAACACAATAAAATTATATTTCAACTTTGACCATGAAACCTTCTTATTTAATATCCTTTGACTCTTTGACCCTTCTTAATAATCTTTTTATATACTTTAGGATTGACCATAAAACCCTCTTATTTTATATCAAATGACAAACTTGTCCTTCTTTATAATTTATTTATCTTTATATTACATTTCTCCCCTCCTAAAAGAAACTTTCGTCCTCGAAAGTTAGCCGAATCACTATCTCCTTTTTATCCATGCATCCATCGGTTCTCTATCACTCCTTTTCTTCTTGTTTCTGATTCTTTTCACCATATTAACCCATCTTCATGTTTATATTTACTAGCTAGAATTTAGTTCCATCGACGTCTCTTTAATTCTTAACTTTTACCACTTAATTTAGATTCACTTCCTCCATTACTTCATAACATCTTTTGACTATAACTTAAACTTATTAATAATATTCATCAAGAAATCTTGCTTCGACTTCATTGTATTAAATCTTCAATTCAGTTTCCTTGAGCAATGTTTAGGAAGCTGAAAATATCATAACTATAGTTCCCAAATTAAATTCCAAAACTCAAATCTTACATCAACTTGGAGCTCCAAATGTCACTGTGTTGCTGTACTTCCAATATTCAACTTAGTTTTTATCCTTATTGTTCCATATAAAAAATAATTCACATCACTTGCATATCATTCATCTAATCTCAAAATACTTATTAACTAACGATACTTCTTCCAATATGTTTTCTCAATCTCCAATATATTTTCTTATATTTTCCATCAATATATACATGAAGATTAAAATTAATACTTATGTCCTTAAGTAAACATTTAAAATCATCGAATGTGTCACGACTCCAAATGGGGCTTAGTAAGATTTATCTAAAGCTATCATATCACGTGTGCACCGGCAACATGAGAGCCGTCTTATATGTCAGAGTGTACAAGACTTTATTTATTTATCAATGTTTATTATATAAATGATATAATATATTACAGGATTTCAACTATGGAATCCGATTTTCCAATTCTTACCAGGATCACAGAGAATCGGTATCCCCCACCAAATAGTGAAAATGGGTTTCAAACTACAACTTACAAATTTCAACAATATAAAATTTATCTAGTTTACATTCTAATTTTATAATATCCTATATCTCTATCTTCAATAGAGTTCGTTGGAGAAACTCTCTTCACACATTCCTAGCCCAATCCCAGCTAGTAATAATCCTGCATAAAAACTGTTGGGGGATGAGCGAACCACGGGCTCAGTGAGATAACCTGACCAGACCACACATCAACTAATAGCAACCAAGTATAGTTATCAATCATATGTAATGCAACAATCAATCATATGCACATTACAAGCTTGGATGATCTAGAATCCAAAGCAGGATGGAGATTTACGCCCTCTCATCGGGTTTGAAGGAACCGATCTATGAATCACCTACTTAGGAGAAACAAAGAACCATAGGCACAAAGAGACTCCACTCAATTTCCTTTTGAAACAAAGAGACTCCACTAAGTGTTAGACATTTCACAGCGATACCATGGGCGGCGTCCTTCGTTACCAGTTAGTTCCCATGGAACCGACGGAACAAAGGTAAGCTTGCATAGAACAAATAGCCTCTTGCCTAGAAAAACCAACCATTACCAGAGAACCGAAATTCTAACACGTAGTAGGCTATCGTACAAACATAATGCAGTTTATGCAAATCGTGCAATGCATGTCCGTTTCATTTATAGTACCAGTAGTTGTTAATCAAGTTTAAGGCGATCATACAATTTACAGACAATCATCAACATACTCCAAACAATATTTATCATACAATAGAATTTTAACTTATATTATGATAATTTGCCATTCAACCATACACCACGCATCATGCATTATTCCAAACCCCGCATGTATATCAATTTCATTTATATTATTTCAAATGTAACTATACCACAAGCACAAACAATGTGATAAAGTCAAGTAACTCACCTATGGTCCTTGCTAAATTGTTGTATAAGCTATCGATAATCCAGAAATTGATCTATTTTCCTATGAAAGGAAAATAATAGAGATTCATTATCGGACCGTTTCTGTAAGAGAAGTCTTCCTAGAATTAAAGGTGTTGATCTCTATTGTCGGATATTAGATCAAGTCCGTTATATTAATTATTGTGTCGTTCAATAATTTAATTGAATCCTTATAGATGCCTAATTATTCTGTATCGGTATTTGATACATTTTTTATTAAGATTTTAATCCCTAGAGAATATTTATTTGTTATTTGTTTTTATTTTACTTCTTTTGATTTTAATTGCGATCTATATTTTTATTTAAGGGGGTTTGTCTTTTTCTTAAGTCCTACTGCTTTTAGTAGAAGATTTTTATTTACTAATTCTTTACCTGTCAACCTTATCTGTCTCTCAAGTTGGTATTTTTATTTATTTAAAGGTATATTCTAGCATCTATACCTTTCAAAAGTTATAAAACCATATTTAGATATATCAAATTTTTATTATTCTTCAGTTTCATTCTTATTGTAAAACAAACTAAGTTTAATGATATGGTATTATCAGTAATATCGGTATTGAAAATTTTATCAATATTAGTAATAATTACAAGTATAATAATAGAAACTATCTTAATACTATTAATAAATAATAATAGAAGTGGCAAAATAAAAATAGAATTATTGATAATGTAAATATAGTAACCTTAATGTAAAAATAACAGTATAAATAATCCTAATGACTCGTACTGCAAAAATCAGTAATATGGAATATAATTAGTAGTAATAATAATAGCAATAATCATAATCATATTAATAGGAATAACAGTAACATTGATGTTGGTTTATTAAGAGTATAAACTGAATGATTTTCTAGTTTGTGATTCTTTATTCATTTTAAATCCAATTTTGTTGTATAAATAGTCGATTTGATAGTACTCAAAGAGTACTTCCTAGCAGTGAAATTATTTTTCAAGAAAAAAGACTTGTACAATTTTTAAATTTATGAAACACATGCATAGGTTTCAAGTGAATCTTAACAATTGTAGTCAAAACTTGTTTTGATGTTGTCTAACTCATTTCTAATCCGTTTTTGATGAATAAATAGTCGTTTTCATAGTATTTTCGAGTACAATCCATTAATGGCCTTAGTTTTATCAAACAAAGTCAGTAAGGGGACGAAAAGGCAAGAACAGCCTGTTCCGTTCGTAAAAATCTGGCAGCAGTGTTTCCATTTTTGCTTTCGCAATATCTAATTCGTTTCTTATCCGTTTTTAACAAATAAATAGTTGATTTCATAGGATTTTTCATGTTCTTCCCATTGGTGAGGTTGTTTTTGGGTTATAAAAAACACATCGATACAGTTTATTCATTCTTCCTAGGGATACACATGAGTAATCTAAAGTTCAACTTAGTTTGTTGTAATTGAAGTATGGTTTTGATTTTTCCTTTCTAAGACTTGAATTTCTACACTTAAAAATCTTCAAGTTGTTTTATTTATATACTAAATAGTCTAAATATCATCAATATACTATTAACTTTTTGATAATGTTTAAGACAAATTTCTAAAGAGCAAACATAATGAATATTTGAAATTGATATAATTCTTACCTTGTTTGGATCATAGATGGGGTTTGACTCCTCCTTCTCGATAAAACAATGATCTAAAGAGGAAGTTAAGAAGATGAGTAACTAAGGAAAAATTAATCTAGTTAACTAGCATGTCTACTCATTCTATTTTCTTACCTTGTTGAACTTAAATTCCAACTTTGGATCTATGGTAAACCAAGGCTATTTAACTTGGTCTTTGATGTTGTTCGAAAGAGGGGATTGATGTTTTTGGATGTGGTTGATGCTTGGATAGGATATATGAAGTAGGGTAAGGTTTATATTTGCTTTAGAACTCCTCAAAGGTTGTCTAAATGGATGAATATGCAAGGTGAAGAGGGCTGATCGCAACTCCTTTTCTACTCACGATTTCAACTTGTTTTTTGAGAGATTTTGAGCTACTTTTGTGTCTAACTTAAGGTTATATATATGTACTAAGGTTAGGCTAAGTTTAGAGGCTAAAGAGGGTGTTTTGAACTTGAAAAATACAATTTTTTTCATGTAAATTTTCGGGTAGAATTTCATGCGAATTTGAGGATGATTTTTGATGAATTTGTATTGAATTTGTGGCTGATTTCAAGGAGCTTTAATTGTGTTTGTTTGGTAGTTAATTAAGGTTGTTTATGTGTGTAATTTGAAAGCTCAAGTTACAAGAAAATCGGGTTAAAACTTCGTGTGAAACAGAGGCTAAATATTCAACTTTCTGTTGTAGTTTTTGTTTGAATTTTCCTGCTGTAGCTTGTTTTTATTTGGTATTTGAGGGAAAATTTGGAACTATTTTGGTTGTTTTCTTAAGCTGATATTCTTGGTATTTAATTTTGATTACATGTGGAGTATTTTAGTTCGTTTTCACGTTATTTTCAAGTTGAATTTTGAAGCTCAAAATTGGATCAAAGTTGGACATGAAGCAGCTGTAATTCCCCTGTTCCCTACAGCCGATATTACCAACTCTGTTCCCACGGTAAAGTAAGTTCCAATTGCAGCTGTTTTATGTCTTGTCTTGAACTGAATTTGTATTGTATTTAATATGGGTTATATGTGGAGTTTTGAGATAGGTTAAGGTGTCGTTATCAAGTTGAATATGGAGCTCAGAAATTCGGATCAAACCAGTATGAAGGTTGAATTTCGCCTTTGCTGCTTCCTCTATACATGGGTGCTCTGTTTTCAGCTGAGCAGTGCTGTGCGTGTGTGTGGAGGTGTGTGCGTGATGTCCCAGCTGCTGGCTTGTTGGGTGTGCGTGGAGGAGGATTCTACTCGGTGATTTCCATTTGCCGCTGATGTTGATGTTGCACGTGGAACTGCAGTTGTCCGCTTCTTCCAATTCCAGCGTCCGTGATTTCATCTGTTGCGCGTGAGGAACATCAGCTGTAGCGTCCCTTGTGCGTGGAACTCCTGCAGCGCGTAGAGTCTTCTGTTGCTGCCTCAACGTCCGTGTTGTCCAGCTACCGTTCGTGCGTAGGTGCAATGCAGCGATGCACTATTGCTCCTTGTCCAAGCGTCCAATTCATGCAACAATTGAATTGTCCGATTTTCTTTTTTTTATTATATATATATTTAATAGTTATTAACTAAAATATTCATGCTAATATTAAATTATTCATGTATATCTATACTCGTTAGATTTATATTTTATCGAGATAAAATTATCTAAGTTACTATAAAACTCTAAATTATTTATATTTTCAAATTTTTAGTTAAAACTTTACACAATTAGTTATTTTTAGTACTTTTAACTTACGTGATTATATTTTCAAGTTCAATGAATTAAGTTAAGAACCAAGTCCTAATAAATTCAAAATTTCCTAACAAGTATAACAGCGGGTTTGAATTTTTATTTTAGATCTAGATTAACAATTATTAGTCAGTATTAGTATCAATTATGTATTTATAATTCTAGTAATTTCATCTTTAGATTATTGTTTTGTACCAATAAGCTCTATTAATAGATTATATTTTATCGGTTTTGAAATTTAAAGTTACTTCTAATTATATATTGAATTATCAGTTTAAGATTTGAAATCTTGTTTTTGGTATCTATTAAGGCTAAGGGAATTTTTATTCGGGTTTTTTAAACTATGAATGAGTTTATTATATCTCATAGTTCTATTTTAAGATTTTGTTGAATCATATATTTTGGTATTAGTTTCATATTTGCCAATTTGTTCATTTTCCAGTTATGAAAATTACATTGGCAACTCAGGATTTTAATTTCTAAAATCTCTAAATCTTTTAATTAGAATATTAGTGTAATTTAAATATTTATTTAAGATCTAGATTCTTAGATATCAATCTATTTTTGATCTTGTCGTATCCTTTGTAATTCTAGTAATTTATCTTTAGTCTATATTTTTATAACTTGTAGGTTCTAAAAATTATTTATCCGTTATTGTGATTTAAAATTAAGGTTAATTATGATTTCTTATTGAACTGTTAATCATTTTTCCAAATATTATCTTTTACTGTATAGGAGTTATTCTTACTAATTTGTTAATAACAACATATTCTATCTAGGCTACTTAATATTGTCATCATATTAAAAATAGTTTGAACACTATTGTTTCATTATTTAACAAGTGTAGGATTTATTTTCTAAGTATTGAACTTAAGGAAAAAGAATTCAGTAACTTTATATTAACGATTGGTTTATCGTCGTTTTAAATTATTTGAGATCATAGAAGTTACAGTTTGTATTTTCAAAATTTTTATTAGTAACGATTTTAATCTTTCTAATTATAATCAAATTCATTTATACTTTAACATTTTTAAATCAAAAAAAAATTGGAGTGATTTTTACTACTTGTTCCAATTATTCAATACATTTCAATATTACATTTTTAGTATTTGTTATAATCAGGTTACGTAAAATTTAGGGGATTATATCCTCCTCTCCTTAAGAAAAGTTTCGTCCTCGAAACTTGTAGAGGTTTATCTAAATTCTAAGGAATTTCGTATTTGAAACTTATTCTACTATAGACTTTATCTTGTATCTATAGTCTTATATTTTTACAACAGTCAAACCAATAAAAGAGTTCCCTATTCTTTTGGAGTGATTGTAATATCATTATCAATGTTTCTTTCTTATATCTCTCGTAAATGCCTTATTTTCTACGATATCAGCAGGATAATACTTCTAAAGATCAAGAACAAAAACTTCATAATTACTTATAAAATCGTTGACTATGATGAGTATATCCATCACTTGAATTACTAAGATTTCTCCCTTTGTTTAATCTATTATCTCCAAAAGTATGATTCATAATTACTAATTTTAACATTGACTTGTTCTATAGAATAATTACAGTAGGGAAGAATATAATCACTTATTCCATTTTATTCTTCTGCGGTTGTCCTAGATTTCTTCACTAGTGTGATTATCTTGATACCTCTAGTAAGATCTCTTGAATCATTAAATCATCAATCAGTAATTTGTACTACTCTCATCACCACATATGCTGTAATAATTCTCCAAATATATCCAAATCCAAATATTAACTTAGAATACATCTTATAGTAAACTTGATATCTCTATGTTCGTTTTGTCTCATATTTTCTTTGTACTTTTGTCCAAATTCATATCAGTCTAAACACCACGTACACTTGTGTGGTTTTAGTAGTTCTGTTGTTATTGTCGGTTTTTATTCTTCTGTACTACTATTCCTCCTATTGGATTTTCATTCATAATCATTAATACTCGGGATTTAATTCATCAAGTTCATCATATATTCTTCATATTATCTCCACTTAATTTAGTACTATTCTCCACTAATAAAATTTATACCAACCATTCTATCCATTTCTTATTTATCACTGATTATTGGCACTATTTAAACTCCATTCAATCTATACTGCTTATCCCCATTTTCTGTGGCAGTATTTGCAGATTCAAACTTAAGGGTTTCCTTTTCCTAATATATATTCCGAAATGAGAGTATTTCTTGCTATCAAAGGTATGATTCTATTCTTAATAGTCGTAATAATTGATTCAACACTATGAATTTACCAAATTCCAGTCTTCTCTTTCTTCTTATAATTCCTCCAAATATACTGAGATCAAGAATTATCTTTTCTGTTTAAAAAAAAATCATATCTTTCGTTCAATCTCGTTAATTGGTTAATCAACTTTCTAGTGTAATGCCAAAGGCGTTCTTGTAAACTATAGTCTAATTGGGAACACAACTGATATTCCTACTAAAGTGTTGTGTTCGATTACTTATAGCTTGTTGAGTTCTTCATCAAATCCAATTCATATGAAAAGGAGAAGGGACATATTTCGTGATTTAGCTAACTTAGATTTAATGGGCCTAGAAGCTTGTGGTTTGGCTTCTAGTTTAGGGTTGTAATATCTTTTGACATTAGAATAAGATGTAAGATTTTGTCATTTACATCTTTATGGACAACATATGCCCATATGATACCTGTAATATATAAATATATATATAGTCTAAATGTCTACAACTTTTAATTTATCAACTTAGTTTATCTACTCAGGTTCTACCCAATCTCACATTTGGTAGGTTACTCCTATCTTTGACAACTTAGAGCTCTGATACCACTTCTGTTACGACTCCAAATGGGCCTAGTAAGATTTATCTAAATCTATCATATCACGTGTGCACCCGCAACATGAGAGCCGTCTTATATGTCAGAGTGTACAAAACTCTATTTATTTATCAATGTTTATCATATAAATGATATAATATATTACAGGATTTCAACTATGGAATCCGATTTTCCAATCTCTACTAGGATCGCAGAGAATCGGTATCCCCCACCAAATAGTGAAAATGGGTTTCAAACTACAACTTACAAATTTCAACAATATAAAATTTATCTAGTTTACATTATAAGTTTACAATATCCTATATCTTTATCTTTAATAGAGTTCGTTGGAGAAACTCTCTTCACACATTCCTAACCCAATCCCAGCTAGTAATAATCCTGCACAAAAACTGTTGGAGGGTGAGCGAACCACGGGCTCAGTGAGATAACCTGACCAGACCACACATCAACCAATAGTAACCAAGTAATAATCAATCATATGCAAGCTTGGATGATCTAGAATCCAAAGCAAGATGAAGATGTACGCCCTCTCATCGGGGTTGAAGGAACCGATCTATGAATCACCTACCCAGGAGAAACAGAGAACCATAGGCACAAAGAGACTCCACTCAATTTCCTTTTGGAACAAAGAGACTCCACTAAGTGTTAGACATTTCACAACGATACCATGAGCGACGTCCTTCGTTACCAGTTAGTTCCCATGGAACCAACGGAACAAAGATAAGCTTGCGTAGAACTAATAGCCTCTTGTCTAGAAAAACCAAGCATTACCAGAGAACCGAAATTCTAACACGTAGTAGGTTATCGTACAAACATAATGCAGTTTATGCAAATCGTGCAATGCATGTCCGCTTCATTTCTACAACAAATTTGACATTTAGCTACCAACATAATTGGTGGCCAAAGGATAAAAATTGGTAGCAAAAAGTATTAGCGACCAATTTATATTTGGTAATATCTGACAGGTTGCTAAAGGGTATAGACAACTAAATTTATTTAGTAGCAAATAGTTACCCCTTTTGCTACCAAATTTTAATTAGCTAAAAGTGTCAAAAAATGGTAGCAAATAACAATGATTGGTAGCTAAATGTACTAGTATCAGCTACCAAATATGATTTAGTAGTGAAAAATTATACTTTTTGCTACCAAATTTGGTGATTGAGAGCCTGACTAGATGGTTGCTAATAACTAACACCTGGTAACTAAAAGTCATGCTATTAACTACCAAATTCAAGTTGGTGACAAAATATTATATCTTTTATGACCAAATCTTGGTCGTTAAAAACATTAAAAAATATCACGAATAATAACATTTGGTAGCTAAAATCATGTTATTAGCTACCAAATCTATCTTGTTTACTATGTACATACTATAATTTGCCACTAATTTTCCTTTTGGTATAAAAAATTTTCTTTTGTGTTTTTATTGAAAATCCCATGGTATTGTCAATTGCTTTTTGCTTGCAAAAGGCTTATTGTATCATATAGTAATTAAAGCATTCATGTAAATACACTATATATAGTTTTACAATAGATTAAACTCAAAAGAAAGTGAAATCAATAAATTGATGAAATTTTCATCAATAACATAAAGTTTAAACCTTATTTAATCTCTGGTAACAATACAACCACCAAACTTCAACCTAAAGTGAGCTTCCAAACCAGAAGCAAGGTCTACAACTACATTCTAGTTTGCTAAATTAAAGAACAAAAAGAAAAAAAGAAAAGAAAGTCGAAAATAAAATGATCTTGATGTGGCAGTCTTCAGCTTGATATTGCTATGATCATAAAGTCTCGCCTTCTCGCTAAATCTGCATAATGAAAAAGAAAGAAAAAAAAAAAACATAAGCTTTTACTACTCAGCAAGACATAAACTTTTAATATAAAATGGTTAACATAAACTATAGTAATATACAAAGTGATTATCATATACTTCAACAATATTATATATAAGTAAATATACTAGTTTAAGGTTTGATTGCTACCATTTGACAACATTGCAAAAGAGCCATTTGCCCTAACTAAATCAATTCTTCTGACTTAGCTTGCATTATTTCCATTTGCTCAGTTTATCGTCTTACTATCTCTAAGTTCTTGTAACTTAGCATTAGTATTATTCAATTCAACTCTTGCACCAGCTAGCTCTTGCAAAGTGCTTATTAACTACTCTTATGTTCCAATAAATTCTTCTCTAGCTCCCTCAATTACTCTCTTAAGCCTCAAAACCTCAGCAATATGTGCTTCATCATTATTTTTTGGTGACATAACATAGTTAAGCTAAATGGAAAAATCCTTCCTAATGAAGAAAAATAAAATATTTCTTTTAGAGCACAAAACCAGCCAAACATTCATACCTGATCGATAAAATATAGGAGGTGTCACCTTTGGAAAATTATCAAGACCCCAACTACCCTAAAGAGCAAGGTTACAACCATTCATTATTGCAATCGTTTGACTTTCTTTTTTTTTTTTTTTGGCCAGTGCAATCTTCTGATTAAAGTATAGGAAAATGCACATGCTTTATTGTTCTAAAATGTGACATCATATTCATATATAATGTGGCCACATTGGCACATAGCATTTGACTATCCCATAAAGCAAAAAATATATCTAAATGAAATACCAATCCATCCTTGTGTAATCCATAACAATGACATTCCCAAATCTCATGCTCAAAAAGAAAAAATTTTCTAAAGAAGATGTTTCGAGAAGCCTAGTGAATGACAAGAGGCATCTCTATACCAAATCATCTAAGTGAAAAAGGCAAAATAAATATGATAGGTATAACAACTAGAAATCAAGTTCACCATAATCACAAATTGGGCTCCCATATTTAGACTGGGAAAATTAAATCCTTAAACTTTGCCAAGAGACCAAATAAGTCCCTGAGATAATGATATATGTGTTATAACAAGGCATGATATCAACAATGTCATACACTATTACCAAATCCATGGATGCCATTGAATTTTGCACCACATCATGCCTACTGAGGACAACTAGTTAACACAGCCCCTTTCAATTACTATGGTAACATTTGACATCATGAATACTATAGTATAATAAACATCTATAGATCTAAAAGTTTGTTATTTATAAACTAGGGCACCTTATTGTGCTGATAATTCCCTTATAAATTCAACTTAAAATAGAGGTAAAACTCATATTTAAATAGCGCTCCTTATAAATAAATAAATAAATATATAAATAAAATGAGATAAAAGTAGAATATTATGGCTTAGAGTTGAGCCTCTAAAAGACCATCTAGCAATCCAACCTAAGACACTCGTTGTAGCTACTTTATAACCTAAATACATTACTTTTCCATCTCCAATTATGCAAATATTCTAGAATGATACACCTATCCATCTTAAAGGCTTTAATAGGACAAATGGAGACTATGGCACTAACCTTGATTAGGTGGCATTGGTGTAGAAGATGCAATCACAATAGCTTCTTAAACTAATGAAGAAGCAGAGGCATTAGCCATCTAATCTGCTAATGCATTGGCACAATCAACTACTGCTACGGCAGGTGGAAAGGGCTAAAAATGAAATAGAATATCCATATCAGTATACCTCTACCAAATCTAGCATAACATAAACTAGTAAAGAGAAAAAGACAACAAATCATGCCCCATGAGCTCTCGGTGATGGATAAGCAGCAGGCTTTGCAATTGCAGCAATTGGAAGGTTAACAATACTAGGAGCAAGAGGACCATTGGAAGGTGAACAAGTATGGTATGTAAATAAGGTCTTAATCTCCTGGTTTGGCCTTAGGTTCTTACATAACTAATACTGGCAATTCTAACTGCACAATAGCATATATCCCAATAAACAAGTGGAGGCTTAGCAGATGGGAATGCAGCCATAACTTCAAAGAGGCTTCTCTAGCTTGCAACTACCCATTGTACATATTCATTCTAGGTACACAACAGGTAAAGTTAATGTAAAAAATAAAATTGAACTCTTGAGTATGTAAATAAATTAATTCATAAACTTTTCCAGCAGGTGATGCAAGATGTCTTTAACGATTGGTTTCAGTAGGATCAGAGGTATGAGTAGCTAGAGCAAGCAAGGCAGACTGCAATAGATTCATGACACAGTAAATACATGTGCTATGCAAAATTAGTGAAGATAACAAAGCATTCAGCCCCCATCTCACCTTTTTTGAGATCCCAAGAGATCTGCATAACGACTTAAAGATGTCCTTAAAGTGCAAGGTAGGAATGGAGATGGTAGAGAGCTTCCATTATGTGGTGTACCATCTTCCTTATCTGTGTGGAGGGAGAAGTAAGTGTTTGCAGAAAATCCTAATAAATTCAATGCTTCATCTACTGTCTCAATTAAATTCTCATAGTACACTCCAACATGATTTCCACTCTAATATCTGGAAAGAGATAGAAAATATTAAGTATATTTATTGTGCGTCTATTTTGTGTTATCAAAGTACTAATGAGCATGGGGAAGAAAAATTTACGAAATTGCAGTCTTAGCAATATAGAACTCTAAATGGGTACAAGAGTGATCAGACTCAAGAGTATGAAGCTCTTTCTTGACAACAACATTAGATCTACAAAAAGCAAAAACGACTTAAGTTAGTAATCTAATGGAGGATATTTTGATATCGAATCCATCAGTCCATAATGGTTAACTTACACGGATGATGAGCATCAACACTGGCATGGCCATTTGCATTACTCAAGATCTTCTCAAAAACAAGTGCATTTGCAGCATCATGGAATACGACCCTGCATTCTGGTACAACAGCAGTGTAAGGGGTAGAGACAATTGTCTCATCATCTTCATCTCGAAGCAACTGATCCAATTCTGGCCAAACCAATTCCTTCCTGAAAATGTAAGCAAAAATATGTGAGCCACTAGGATTCGTGCAAATACTATCAGCATAATATAGAAGATAGAAATTCTTGATACCATGCATTAAAATCGTCTTCTATGCATTGATCATCATCACCAAAACCAACTAGCACCAAGCGTGTTCCACCTGGAAGATTAAAAAGAAAAAGGATTAAAGGGGGGCTAAACATCTAGTGCATAATGAAGGCAAGGCTAACACAAAAATTTACGATGTATTATACATAAAAATTGAATAATTGATCTAACATGCTACCTATAAGAAAAATTGCATGAATAGTAATTACCACAAGCCACCCAGCAACATAACACAAAGTTAATTATATATTGTATTATGGTTTCAATTAATCATAGAGCAAAATTCTTGTTGCACATATCATCCAACTTAATTACATTATCAAAGGATAGCCCTACCAATGGCTCTACACCAAGACCAATTCATCACACATCCAACTGGTATTAACTAATTAATTAGCAAAGACAACGACTTAAATTGTCCATAGACAAAGTTTAGAGCTCTCTAAAATACTTTTGTCAATGAGAATTAACAAGAATTAGGAAAGAAAAATCTGAACAATTACTCTGAGTAGTTTTCCCAATAGCATGCAACTTAAATTTAGCAGAATGTCACAAAAAAGATAAATACCAAATGGGAAAAACAATTAATTGTACTCCTAATGGAACCATACTAACAATTTCGTCCATAGTAAGTAATCACACTAGTAATTGAAATGTAAAATGTGTACTTGACGATATGAAAACCTACCAAGTTCCGTTAGGATATCATCCACCACCTGTTCAACCTATTTTTACATGATAAAAAAGAAGCGAGTGAAGGGTCAATAATTAACTAGAAGAGTTTATAATTATTTAGAAAATAAAAATGAAAATAAAAAAAAGATAGGGAATAATATAAAAAATGAAACATGGTGATAGATCTTGTTAAAATGTTCATATTGTCTATTGCCAAGGCCAAACACCCCATACTGGAGATTTTGAAGCCACTGGCTATCTTCTTTAGCCTGTATTCACATAACCAAATGATTAAACTAGTCCAATCAATCAACTAACACCATAAAATTCCATAACCAAATGATCATCAAAAGGTATTTTTATCACGTAAATGTGGAAACATTTTTGACAATGTAATTAAAAATCACTCACCAAGAAAAGGGATAAGTTTTGATCAAATTGACAGAGACATAATTAGATTTAACATATTCTAGAAAGAGAAAATTACGATAGGGTGGGAAACAAATTAACATCTCTACTAGCTCAATGCTTCAAGTGTATTGCCAAACCAACAAGGATTCTTTTACATTTTTTAATTGATATGTATAAAAACTTGAGATGCTGCAGAACCTTTTCTTCCACAAGATTATAATGTTTCATTGAACTTATCAAGACATGAATATTATGAAACAAGGGATCATTGATCCTAAAATCAATTCAATACTTTATGTGGTAGAATATTTCCATAAATTCTGTTATAGATCAAACAAAAGCAAGTGAAATAGCAATCAAGCATCATAGAACCTTTTACACTAGTGCCCTAGCTACCTAAACCAAAAAGGTGCATTCAGCAGAACACATCACTAGGAGGGGAAAAAACATAGAGCAAAGATATTTCATATGATATTAACCAGCATGACAATCTTGAAAACATACCTAATAAAAATCTTTCATTTAGAGAAGTCCATAACAACACGTTACTTCAATTACAAGCACCAACATGATTTACACAACCAAAAGCCATGCCCTAGAAACTGATGGAGACTAACTATTTCACAAGTACTTTTGAAAAAAATTTGAAAAATTGATCTTTTAATGAATTTCTCAAGTTATAAGTCAAACACACATTGCAGAATCCCACAACAATTTCATGATAAATAAGAAACCCTAATATTGATGGATATATACATTGTCAAAAGAAAGTTGATGAGGCTACCTTGCTGCTGAAACTCCCTTTAATGATAGCCTAATCTAGAATTTGTGGTGTGCGTAAGCGAGAATGAGGAAGGAGGCTGTTTCTGCAATATAGTCCAAGCTAGAGAAAAAACTGGGAAAGGATAAAGATAGAAGAAAGATAAAGATGGAAGAAGATTTGAAAAAGGGAAATAGATTGATACGCTTACCAATTGACATCCCAATATAGAGAGGGAAAAAATTCGTACTGCCTCTTTTTCTTTTTTATTTTTAAGAGTAGCAGGTTGGTAGCTATCAACGGGTTTATTAAGATAATAGCTACCAAAGGTTAAATTAGTAACTAAATATATATATTTTTTCAACTAATGTATTATGGTAGCTATAGCTTTAGTAAATTAAAAATATTTTATAAAATGCTTTTTGCTACCAATACTAAAATTTAGTAGCTAATTGTGTCATATTTAGCCACCAAATTTGTATTTTGGTAGTAAAAAATTATCCCTCCAACACTAAAATTTTCCCTGCAATATATTTGCTACCAATTACTAAATTGGTGGCTAAAAGCAATATTTTGCAACTATATTTTGTTGCTAGCTAATACTTTGGTAGCTAAATGTCAAATTTGTTGTAGTGTATAGTACCAGTAGTTGTTAATCAAGTGTAAGGCGATCATACAATTTACGGACAATCATCAACATACTCCTTACAACATTTATCATACAATAGAATTTTCACTTATATTATGATAATTTACCATTCAACAACATTTATCATACAATAGAATTTTCACATATATTATGATAATTTACCATTCAACCATACACCACGCATCATGCATTATTCCCAATCCCGCATGCATATCAATTGCATTTATATTATTTCAAATGTAACTATACTACAAGCACAAACAATGTGAGAAAGTCAAGTAACTCACTTGTGGTCCTCGCTAAATTGTTGTATAAGCTATCGATAATCTAGAAATTGATCTATTTTCCTATGAAAGGAAAATAACAGAGATTCATTATCAGACCGTTTCTGTAAGAGAAGTCTTCCTAGAATTAAAGGTGTTGATCTCTATCGTCGGATATAAGATCAAGTCCGTTATATTAATTATTGTGTCGTTCATTAATTTAATTGAATCCTTATAGATGCCTAATTATTTTGTATCGGTATTTGATACATTTTTTATTAAGATTTTAATCCCTAGAGAATATTTATTTGTTATTTGTTTTTATTTTACTTCTTTCGATTTTAATTGCTATCTATATTTTTATTTAAGGGAGTTTGTCTTTTTCTTAAGTCCTACTGCTTTTAGTAGAAGATTTTTATCTACAAATTCTTTGCCTGTCAACCTTACCTATCTCTCAAGTTGGTATTTTTATTTATTTAAAGGTATATTCTAGTATCTATACCTTTCAAAAGTTATAAAACTGTATTTAGATATATCAAATTTTTATTATTCTTCAGTTTCATTTTTATTGTAAAGATCCAACCCTCTAAATCTCAAGATTTAGAGTACCGAGTCCCCAACCACATATAACATTTTCACATTATATATAAGGTTGTCCTAAAACTAACAATTTATGAAAATTGTTTGATCAAAACTACTAAAACTCTATAAAGAACTTTTAACAAAACAAGATTGCTAATAAAAGCAATCTATACATACATTTACATTATATATATATACTGTTTAGTGTCAATACAAGACACTACAAAATTACAAGTTTTCTTAAGCAAAAAGAACCCTAGGAGATCTTAAGGTCTTTACAACTTAGGCTTATCTATCAAGCCTTCTATATAAAAACTTTTTCCTTGAACAAAAACTCCCCAAAAGTCCAGGGTGTTCGAGTCCTATTCGTCCCACTCATCCATGAATCTCTCAAAGTCTGACCCGTAACCCAAATCATCATAAAACTCGTCTCCATTACCTGCAAAGCGGCAAAAGTGAGCCAAAGGCCCAGTACACAATAACAAATGCAAGAATAAGTTATCAAGCCAACGTAAATCAAATGAAATGCATCAATAGACAAGTGATTATCTTATTAAGTTTTTCTTTCACAAAACCACAAGAGGGTATTCAAACCCCGAAGTCACGCTTTGGGAATTTAGGGATCCTGAGTAACAGCAGCTGCTCAGAGGGTTGATATAAGCAGTCCGAATACTTATATCTCCTATATTTATTTCATAAAAAAATAGCTTCATTTAAGGTTCAAAAGTCGTTGCCCGACTCTACTTAAACTCAGTCCATAACATGAGCCTAGTTCACAAGTTCCCATAAACTTTGAACTAAACCATGGTATTTCCCCCTAAGTTTAAGCAAACGTTACTCAGATACTATTCCCCCTATCGACTACCCACTTAACCAAAAAGAATCGCTATTGCATCATAGCGTACCATTGCATCATGGCAAAGTCATTGCATCATGACTTGGCTAAGCGCCTAACGAACATGTCATTGCATCATGACAGGTTTGCTGCTCCTCGGACCAGATTAAACAGCGTAATAGACATCCAGTTCATCAAAACATTAAGCCGAATCAAATTAAGTCAAATTAGGAATGCCTAGTCCTAGAAAACATCAAACAAGCTATTGCGTACCTGAACCCGATAGTATATCACTATATTCACTCGGAGAGAAACTAACCGAAGAACCTTTAATTGAAATAGGAATATCAAAATAATCAATAATTGAATATAAATTTCACATCCATATATATATATATATATCACAATCCTAAATTAATTCTACAAGGGAATTCATTAAACTTTGCATAAAGTTTTAATATTTAAATCATGCATAAAACATGTTTATCTAGTTTATATATTCAATAGGAAATCATATATGAAGTAAAGATTGAAGATTGATGAAGTTTGAATTTGAAAAACTCAGGGGATATGCTGCCTTTCAACGCTTGCAAAATTTGAATGAACGCCGGCAGCGTAGGAAGTTTGCGCCGGCGACGTTCCGACGTTTAAATATTTGATTATGTTCCACTTCAACATCGCCCCATACGCCGACGGCTTTGACTCTCTAATTGCCGGCGTACATTTTGGAAAACAAACGCTGGTAAAATTTCTTGTAAAAGCCGATAGTGTTCAAAGCGGCATTAAAAAAATCACTTCTGTTTGCTTCCAACATCGCCTCTACGCCGGCGGCGTTGGAATTCTAGATGCCGGCGTACGTTCCTATTCGACAGAACTCATTTCCCCTGTTTTTTACTTTGCAACTTTCTAACCTATAACACTTTTAAATCTTCCTCAATTTCATTTTTAGCTTCATATACTTACTCCTATTTACACTAATCAATCCTAGCAACTTAGAACATTAAATCAACACATTTAATCACTTCAAATCTCACTTCCACTCATCCTCAACTTCAACTATTCAAACTATCTTTATTTCTTCCCAACACTCCATATTACTACCATAACAGATAAACAAAGTCACACACTAACAAAACACAATCCAACCTAATTTCAATGCATGAACAAGCAATTTAGATAACATTAAACTCATTCTATCCAAGATCTCACATAGCTACTATAAGAAATGAAAAAAAAAAAAAAAGTTATACTTATATCAACTCACATGAATATGCCTTGTCTTGGAGAGAATTTTGATTCTCAAAGCTTGATGTTGTTTTTGGTTTGGGCTTGGAATTTGGAGTGAAAGAAGAAGAGAAAAGGAAAGAAAGAAAAAGGAAAATTTGGATAAAAGAAAGGGCTGCCCAAAAGAGAGTCTAATTAAGTAAATTTTGGTCTTAAACTTATCTCAAATTTGACTTTTAAAGCTTATATGACTTTAGATTGCATTTGAGTTAATTTGAGTCTCATTTGGGTTTATTTAGGCATGAATATTGGCTTAACTAAGGGAAATTTCTATCAACTAATCTTAAGCAGATCCAAAGTTGATTTTATAGATTTAAACTTAACTTAACATATTAATATATATAAAACAAGGATATTAATTTCATTACATATGCAAAATAACACATGAAATGTTCAAATTACACTAACTTAAACACGTTTAAACTATTACTAAACACAACTCGCATAAATCAACATGCTCATTTAGTTCAATAATTAAGATAAATAAACATATACATGGAAATTAAATAGAATTTAAATTTAGATCATTTCACTTATTGTAAAACAAACTAAGTTTAATGATATGGTATTATCAGTAATATCGGTATTGAAAGTTTAATACCAATATTAGTAAGAATTACAAGTATAATAATAGCAACTATCTTCATACTATTAATAAATAATAATAGAAGTGGCAAAATAACAATAGAATTATTGATAATGTAAATATAGTAACCTTAATGTAAAAATAGCAGTATAAATAATCCTAATGACTCGTGATGCAAATATCAGTAATATGGAATACTATAATTAGTATTAATAATAATAGCAATAATCATAATCATATTAATAGGAATAACAGTAACATTGATGTTGGTTTATTAAGAGTGTAAACTGAATGATTTTCTAGTTTGTGATTTCTTATTCGTTTTAAATCCGATTTTGTTGTATAAATAGTCAATTTGATAGTACTCAAAGAGTACTTTCTAGTAGTGAAATTATTTTTCAAGAAAAGAGACTTGTACAATTTTTAAATTTATGAAACACATGCATAGGTTTCAAGTGAATCCTAACAATTGTAGTCAAAACTTGTTTTGATGTTATTTAACTCATTTCTAATCCGTTTTTGACGAATAAATAGTCGTTTTCATAGTATTTTCGAGTACAATCCATTAATGGTCTTAGTTTTTATCAAAAAAAGTCACTAAGGGGACGAAAAGGCAAGAACAGCCTGTTCTGTTTGTAAAAATCTGGCAACAGTGTTTCCATTTTTACTTTCACAATATCTAATTCGTTTCTTATCCGTTTTTAACAAATAAATAGTTGATTTAATAGGATTTTTCATGTTCTTCCCATTGGTGAGGTTGTTTTTGGGTTATAATAAACACATCAATATAGTTTATTCATTCTTCCTAGGGATACACATGAGTAATCTAAAGTTCAACTTAGTTTATTGTAATTGAAGTATGGTTTTGATTATTCCTTTCTAAGACTTGAATTTCTACACTTAAAAATCTTCAAGTTGTTGTATTTATATACTAAATAGTCTAAATATCATCAATATACTATTAGCTCAATTTTGATAATGTTTAAGACAAATTTCTAAAGAGCAAACATAATGAATATTTGAAATTGTTATAATTCTTACCTTGTTTGGATCATAGATGGGGTTTGACTCCTCCTTCTCGATAAAATAATGATCGAAAGAGGAAGTTAAGAAAATGAGTAACTAAGGAAACATTAATCTAGTTAACTAGCATGTCTATTCATTCTATTTTCTTACCTTGTTGAACTTAAATTCCAACTTTGGATCTACGGTAAACCAAGGCTATTTACCTTGGTCTTTGATGTTGTTTGAAAGAGGGGATTGATGTTTTTGGATGTGGTTGATGCTTGGATAGGATATATGAAGTAGGATAAGGTTTATATTTGCTTTAGAACTCCTCAAAGGTTGTCTAAATGGATGAATATGCAAGGTGAAGAGGGCTGATCGCAACTCCTTTTTTACTCACAATTTCAACTTGTTTCTGGAGAGATTTTGAGCTACTTTTGTTTTTAACTTAAGGCTATATATATGTACTAAGGTTAGGCTAAGTTTAGGAGGCTAAAGAGGGTGTTTTAGACTTGAAAAATACAAATTTTCTGATGTAAATTTTCGGGTAGAATTTCATGCGAATTTGATGATGATTTTTTATGAATTTGTATTGAATTTGTGGCTAATTCCGAGGAGCTTTAATTGTGTTTGTTTGGTAGTTAATTAAGGTTGTTTATGTATGTAATTTGAAGGCTCAAGTTACAAGAAAATCGGGTTAAAAATTCGTGTGAAACAGAGGCTAAATATTCAACTTTCTGTTGCAGTTTTTGTTTGAATTTTCCTACTGTAGCTTGTTTTTATTTGGTATTTGAGGGCAAATCTAGAACTGTTTTGGTTGTTTTCTTGAGCTGATATTCTTGGTATTTAATTTTGATTACATGTGGAGTATTTTAGTTGGTTTTTTACGTTATTTTCAAGTTGAATTTTGAAGCTCAAAATTGGATCAAAGTTAGACATGAAGCAGCTGTAATTCCCTTATTCCCTGCAGCCGATATTACCAACTCTGTTCCCACTGTAAAGTAAGTTCCAATTGCAGCTGTTTTATTTCTTGTCTTGAACTGAATTTGTATTGCATTTAATATGGGTTATGTGTGGAGTTTTGAGATAGGTTAAGGTGTCGTTATCAAGTTGAATATGGAGCTCAGAAATTCGGATCAAACCAGCATGAAGGTTGAATTTCTCCTTTGCTGCTTCCTCTGTACATGGGTGCTTTGTTTTCAACCAAGTAATGCTATGCGTGTGTGTAGAGGTGTGTGCGTGATGTCTCAGCTGCTGGCTCGTTGGGTGTGCGTGGAGGAGGATTCTACTCGGTGATTTCCATATGCCGCTAATGTTGAGCTGGACGTGGAACTGCAGCTGTCCGCTTCTTCTAATTCCAGTGTCCGTGACTTTCATTGTTGCGTGTGAAGAACATCAGCTGGACGTGCCTTGTACGTGGAACTCCTGCAGCGCGTATGAGTCTTCTGCTGCTGCCTCAACGTCCGTGTTGTCCAGCTGCCGTTCGTGCGTGGGTGCAATGCAGCGACACACTGCTGCTCCTTGTCCAACCGTCCAATTCATGCAGCAATTAAATTATTCATGTATATCTATACTCGTTATATTTATGTTTTATCGAGATAAAGTTATCTAAGTTACTATAAAACTCTAAATTATTTATATTTTCAAATTTTTAGTTAAAACTTTACACAATTAGTTATTTTTAGTACTTTTAACTTACGTGATTGTATAACAGCGGGTTTGAATTTTTATTTTAGATCTAGATTAACAATTATTGGTCAGTGTTAGTATCAATTATGTATTTATAATTCTAGTAATTTCATCTTTATATTATTGTTTTATACCAATAAGCTCTATTAATAGATTATATTTTATCGGTTTTTAAATTTAAAGTTACTTCTAATTATATCTTGAATTATCAGTTCAAGATTTGAAATCTCGTTTTTGTTATCTATTAAGGCTAAGGGAATTTTTATTCGGGTTTTTTAAACTATGAATGAGTTTATTATATCTCATAGTTCTATTTTAAGATTTTGTTGAATCATATATTTTGGTATTAGTTTCACATTTGCCAATTTGTTCATTTTCCAGTTATGAAAATTACATTGGCAACTCAGGATTTTAATTTCTAAAATCTCTAAATCTTTTAATTTAAATATTTATTTAAGATCTAGATTCTTAGATATCAATCTATTTTTGATCTTGTCGTATCCTTTGTAATTATAGTAATTTATCTTTAGTCTATTTTTATAACTTGTAGGTTCTAAAAATTATCTATCCGTTATTGTGATTTAAAATTAAGGTTAACTATGATTTCTTATTGAACTGTTGATCATTTTTCCAAATATTATCTTTTACTGTATAGGAGTTATTCCTACTAATTTGTTAATAACAACTATTCTATCTAGGCTACTTAATATTGTCATCATATTAAAAATAATTTGAACATATTGTTTCATTATTTAACAAGTGTAGGATTTATTTTCTAAGTATTGAACTTAAGGAAAAAGAATTCAGTAACTTTATATTAACGATTGGTTTATCGTCGTTTTAAATTATTTGAGATCATAGAAGTTACAATTTGCATTTTCAAAATTTTTATTAGTAACGATTTTAATCTTTCTAATTATAATCAAATTCATTTATACTTTAACATTTTTAAATCGAAAAAAAAAAATTTGGACTGATTTTTACTACTTGTTCCAAGTATTCAATACATTTCAATATTACATTTTTAGTATTTGTTATAATCAGGTTACGTAAAATTTAGGGGATTACATAATGACTTCTAACTCTTCCTTTGGCATCATTACTCCTAACGTTCCAATAATTCTTTGATTTTTAAATTACTAATGCACTTTGTCTTCAGGGTTTCACCATACAAATCCATTTATTGGCCCAATATTAAGTGATTGTTCTTCACTTGGATTTGGTATCCTTATATAACTACTAAATCTATTTCTCAACAAAAGATTTTCTTTGATTATATACTTTTATCTTAGTTCATAAATCAATCATTACATCCTCTAAACAAATGTAGATTGAACTGTAGAAAACTCAATCCAACTCATTAACACAATCAAACCATTTATACTTTATCTCTAATTACTACCATTTCCATCGAAACTTCGTTAGGACATAGTCACCTTATAATCCTTCAAATAACAATCAGAAACTCAAATCACAAAATTTAAGATTTTTTCAACTCTAATTCTAATGATCAAACCTTACATTTACTTTGTTATTTCAGATGATCATAACATCTATGTCTCTATTGGTTAATCAATTTTTTTTTTTTCATTATTGTCAGACACCAAGTTAATCCACAATTTTTTTTTACCATTTGTGCCATTCCAATTGTTCCCAAACTTGTATAACTACTTTATATAATGATTTATATGTAGTCTCATATATACTTTTCTAAGATCCATCCTAAACCCATCATCATATATTAGTTCAGATGTTATTATCGTCCATCGTTCATAGATTACTCATACCTTACAACTCACTATATCATATTCTTCTTGTAACTACTGTTCCACATATACATTCATATCTATATAAGATTTAATTATTCTCTTATTAATGATTATTCCAATCCTTCTCATCTAGTCTTAATATAATCTTTCTCACTTACTTTTACTCTTAGCATGACCTTTGTCACTTACTTTCATGTGTCTACTAGGCTACAATATGATTGTTAACTTTTATGAAGATTTTCTTTATACCTCTAGTTTTCTTCTAATCAACTTTAGTCATCTTTCTTTCGCCTCTAACTCCTATCTACATATCATCTTTAATTTGTCATCTTATCTCAGTAACATTCTTATTTCTCTCCCATTTCACCAATCATTTTCTTATAGTTCTGACCCTTCATTGTCATACTAATACTTGTTATCTCAAACTTTACCGTAAATTACTTTGCATACCCTTCCAACAACCATATAGCATTTTCTTCGTCCTTACACTTGCCAATAACTTTAAGCGTTATTTATGTCCATACTTCTTTCAAATATATATATATAAATATAATTGTATGCTCCAATAAATTTTTAAAAGTAATTGAGTTATTCATTGGTATATTTCACTTGCTGTATTATCATTATTTAGACTTTTGTCGTTTTGATTCTCGATTTTTTTTTCATAATCATTTTACATTCTTCCTTTTTTATTTAAGTATTTTATGAGTTTACCATTTCATTAACAATTTTGACCTTTGCCATAATGACAACTTTTATTACATCATTATCAATGTTAATGTTATAGATATAACAACCAGTTCTCGTAGTTATTTCTTATTTTTCTATCATAACTATTTTTTTTTTTTTTTTTTCTTCACTCATTTAGTTATGTTATACATTTAATATAGTATATATATATTCTCATATATTTTTTTTGTTTTGCTTAAATAAAAAAATAATTTAATTAATTTTTTTTATTCTATCATAAATTTAATAGTGAGAGGGGCTGACAATATCAAGAGTAACTAACTGACCGATACTAAACTAACATATGACTTGAATTTTAAACAGACTCAAAATAACATGACTTAAAAAGGCTGGACATGACAAGAATGGAGATGACAAGATTTGACAAAGCATGATAAAACAACAACAATACTTACTAAACATAACATTTATCGAATAAAACAAACCATGAACTCGTCCCACTTCACAATTTCTTGTATTAGATTCATTGTTATTACATATTTGTATACTAATTGAAGATTCCAATTACTATAATTATTCTTAATCCTTGAATTTTATAAGATATCATTATTTAATCTTCACTACCACTATGAAATTTGGTGTGGTAGTTCTCATTTCATCTCTTTTATTTATAGCTCTAATATTTTTACCTTCGTATTTGTTATTTAAAATCTTTGGAGATGCTTATAAAATTCTTTTTTTAATCCTTGTGCCTTTTGAATTTGCATCATTTAATTTAAATAATGCTTCTTCTTTTTTTAACTTTTCTTGAATTTCATAGTTAACAATCATTAAAGATTTGTTGGCGTTGTTCATTAAGGATTTGTGACTGTCATTAAAGATTTGTGACTATTGTAGTTGTCTCTTAGTTAACTAAGAGGAGGTTTCAATCATTATTTCATTCAATTAATTTTGGAATTTATAGTCATTAAAATTGTAACGGCTGAGTTCTAAATTTCTTCATGTAAGTTACGATTATTAGTTTATGTATTTATATATTCTCTTTAACTTACTCTGGTCATTATTGTTTTGTCTGTTACATTTCATTAAATGTCATTAACTTCTTGTATAAACATGTATATGTATTATAGTAGAATCCTAAAAGATCATAAGTTTAGTAAGAGGGTATTTTGGTTTTATAAATTATCATTTCTAGATTTTTGTTGAGCTTTATTTGTTTTACTGATCACTTTTCTATGTATTTAAGGGAGCAACAACAAAAACAAAAATAAAATAACAAATATTCCAAGAAATATATGAAATAATTATGAAAACATAATGACATAAATGAAATAAATATAATACTTATAAGCAATAAGCTATAATGAAAGAAACAATAAGAAATCATAATGAAGAGGTCAACCTAGAAAATTTTCATTAAAAGAAACAACTCTATGCTTTCCATAGCTACTAACTTTCTCGCGATCTCCTAAGGAGTTCATAACTTAATTTCCCTAAAGATCATAAACCTATGCTCTGATACCAAATAAGCTGTAACGCCCTAAACTAAGGTATTACAACCCGCCACGTGTCTCTCTCTTAAAAGAGACATGCAAAGGCTTTAAATCTCAATACCACAAAATATAAATATATAGAAATCTCCATGAACCCACATTTAAGGGTACTCCAGAAGGAACAAAACCCGTGAAACCTGTAATTTATAACTTTCAAATATCTCCTGTAATATAAACTAAATCCGAGTTGGCAAAACCAAAGCCAACAATAATCCAGAAAAGATCTAACTTCCAACTAAAAACATATAATCCTGTTTAATAAACTATTACATAAAAACCAATACTTCAAATCCTCAAAAGATAAATAATCAAAATATTGTTTCAAAAATCTTCAATAACTCAAGAAATCTTTTTTTTTTTATATGTCCTGTATAACATCCTATTCCTCTGCAGTGTAGTCAGGTCTACTATCGCCATCCCCATGATCAAAATACAAGTCATAACCAGACAAGTCATAAACAATATCTCATCACCTGTACCTGAAAAAGATAAAGGATTGAGCACAAAGGCCAGTACATCCAAACCACAAGCACATGCACATGATCATACATAACACAATATCACATAAACTTATAATTTCTAATGCAACAAGCACAAATTAATTTATCTTTTCATTAGCCTGCAACCAACACAGTTTAGGAAACTCATGATATAAACCCAAACCCGGAATAACTCAGATTCCGAAACACATATTATAATATATACATATATACAGTTTGCATGCCCAGCCAAAGCTCGAAAGCATGACTCCTAATCTACCAGAATCATCTCCAAGCGAGTCCACTCGGGACAACTCACACAAGGATCATCAGGTTGTCTCACTAGAGATCACCCTCCACCATGGCCTCGCCATGAGTTCTACTCTAGTCGAAACCACTCACAACCAACACTCAATTTCAATTAAGGTCGTATATTTGTTAATCAGGTTATAAATTCTAAACCTATCACGCACAAGCAGCAAACAAGGTAAGGACGTACTTGGATTTGCTTCCAATCCAAATCTACTCAACAGAAACTTTAATTGAAATGGAACCCTAATCTCACAATACTCCTGTATATCAATATATGTCGCAATTAAAATTCAATTGTAATCATGATGTCAAACCCTAACCCTAATACCATAACCTTAACCAAATCTTAACTCACCTGTTAATTTTGTTTTTACTTCACAGAAACCCTAACATAAATTTCTCCTTAAATCTTCCTTGATCTCCACAATCCTTCACAACATACATATATATATATATATATATATAATCTTCTATGAATAGATCCCTTATGAAAGTTTATAACTTTGAATCTATAGATATAGGGCAAATTCATACATACCTATAATTTGCAGAACTTGATTGAAATTAGAAACCCTAATTCTTTAAATCTTTCTCCTTCAACTGGATTTGAATATGATATTCTCCAAAACCACTCTAGTGTTTCGCTTCTAGATTTTGAATCTCCTTCAGTCGATATGTATGTTTTCCAATTCTGATATGGACTTCTAAATCCTTTGGCGGCTATAAACTCTCAAAGATAAGAATCTAGGTTTAGGGTTTTGTTAGAAAAGACAAAGAATATATAGGGATTCAACTTTTGATCTTCTGTCATGTGTCTGTCATGTGACCAAAATTGTATTAAAATTAATTTTTTTGACAAAGAAAGAATATAAGCCGCGGTTTTCAAATGTCTTAAACGTACTCCAAATCTCTTAGGGTTTTGACTGAGGAATGGTGTGGCAAACTCGTAGGTTAAGGGTATATTTATAGAGATATGTTGTTTAGGAAAAACCCTAGGTTCATATCCAATTTAGGCTGCCAAAATCCATTCTTAATCAAGTTTTTTTTTTTTTTTTTTTGCTATGTGAACACAATAAAATTATATTTCAACTTTAACCATAAAACCTTCTTATTTAATATCCTTTGACTCTTTCCTTCTTAATAATCCTTTTATATACTTTAGGATTGACCATAAAACCTCTTATTTTATATCAAATGACAAACTTGTCCTTCTTTATAATTTATTTATCTTTATATTACAATATGCTTCTAGATAGTTAAAGCACATAAGATGAATTACCCCACTCATGATTTTAGAGTTAGCTGCTATTGTTTTTGCACTCAAGATTTGGCGTCATTATCTGTATGGACAGAAATGTGAAATATATACGGATCATAAGAGTTTGAAGTATATATTTACACAAAAGGAGTTGAACGTGAGGAAAAGAAGATGGGTGGAATTAATTAAATATTATGGTCTGACTATCAATTATCATCTTAGCAAAGTGAATGCCGTGGCTGATGCATTAAGTCGTAAGAATTATAGAAAAGTAGCCTCAATGTTGACGGAGCAGAAAGAACTCATCAAAGAATTTGAGAGATTAAACTTAGAGTTTTTAGTGCAAGGTTTGGAAGATGAATTAGGAAACTTGATCTTGGAACCTACTTTACTCCAACAGATTAAGGAAGCTTAGGAAGAGGATATTGAAATCCAAGAGATTAAACGAGGAATATCCCAAGGAAAATATAAGAATTTTCATGTAGATGATGAAGAAGTGTTAAGAATAAGCAAAAGATTGTGTGTGCACATGATGAAAGCTTGAGGAAAGAATTAATGCATGAAGCACATTATTCTGGATATTCTATGCATCCAGGAGAAACAAAGACGTACCAAGAGTTGAAAAGTGCATATTGGTGGAATGGAAGGAAAAAGGATATTGCAAAATTTGTTGCTAAGTGTGATGTGTGTCAAAGGGTAAAAGTTGAACACCAAAGACCCAGTGGATTGCTAAAACCATTGCTAATTCCAGAATGGAAATGGGATCAAATCTCTATGGATTTTGTATGTTCATTACCTAAGACAAATACAGGCCATGATGCTGGTTGGCTTATTGTGGATAGACTCACTAAATCAGCTCATTTCTTGCAACCAACATGACATATCCATTGGAAAAGTTGGCGCAAATATATCTGAAGGAAATTGTGAGATTGCATGGTGTACCTATAGGTTAGTGTCAGATCGAGATCCACGATTTGTTTCTAGATTTTGGCAAGGATTGCAAAAGCCTTAGGAACACAACTAAAGTTCAGTACGACTTATCATCCTCATATTGATGGGAAAACCAAGAGAACTATTCAGACCTTGGAAGACATGTTGAGATCTTGTATTGTGGAGTTCAAAGGAAATTAGGATCAACACTTACCATTGGTAAAATTTGCTTACAATAACAGTTATCATGCGAGTATCGGAATGCCACCATATGAAGCATTATATGGTAAGAAGTGCCGGTCACCACTATTTTAGGATAATTTGGAGAAGGTAAATGATTTGGACCTGAATTGGTACAAGAGAATTGACAAGGTCACTATGATAAAATGAAAAATGAAAGAAGCTCAAGATAGAAAAAATAGATGGGAGATTTGAAAAGAAGAATTAGAGTTTTTGAAAGAGAACATTTTTACCTAAAGATAAGTCCATCAAAAGTCTTCATAGTGGAAAAACAAAGGAAGTTGAGCCTTCGATATATTGGACCATTCGAGATATTGGAACAAGTTGGAAATTTGGCATATTGTCTTGCATTGCCACCAACTTATCTGGTATACATAATGTTTTCAATGTATCAGTACTAAGAAAATATGTACCAGATCCAGATAAAGTAGTTGAGTTGGAACCAATTGATTTGAAAGAGAACTTAACCTATGAGAAGCGGTCTGTTCAAATTTAGACAGAAAAGTGCAAACTCTTCGAAATAAAGAGATTCGTTATGTTAAAGTGCTATGGGATTCCAGACTAAAGAAATGACTTGGGAACTGGAAGGAGGAAGAATGTAAACCCCGAGATTTTTCGTATAAATATGAATAAAAATAGATAGAAATATAAAATAGATAATAGATAGCTGATTTTGAACCTAACCGAGACTCTAGATTGAAACTATAAGTAGTATTGGTCCGGTGTATGGTTTCAAACCTTAAAATAAAACTTTCAAATAGATAAAATATAATTTACAATAGTAGGTATAAAAGTTGAAAAGTAAAAACCTTAAATTAAATATTCTATGTATACTATAGTATTAAGAATATTTAATATTGATAATATGCAAATTTTCATCTACAAATATCATCGAATCAATATTTATCATACGTGTCACTTAGACTTACAAAATTGATTTTTTTTCACAAGTTCGTATTTTTCCCCACTCCTTACACTGTTGTTGGTTATAAACTCATCATCTTCTCTTTGTTTTTGTATTTCTATCTACCCTAACTTCTTTACATTTTTTTTTATTTTCATTTTGACGTTCTCATTCCTTCTCAAAAACTTTTTTAGCTCCTTGTACGCAAACAACGGATTAAACTTTCAAAATAAACGATATATTTGTACCCGGTTAGCCTAATAAACTACCTTAAAACTAAGATAATTACCAACTAACTAACACTATATTAATACTTATAAATAATACATACATACGGTACAGAATCTGTCCAAATTGCATACAAATTACGATGCAAATTGCATAGGATTTATCACAGCTGAAATCCTCCTTATTATTGTCCCAAATTATTCTCTTTTAGTCAACAATACACACACACACACCACTCGTAATTAGCCAGCTGTATGGCTCATTAAATGAGAAAATTTGGCAAATTGAAGAAGCAACTCTCGGTGGAAAAATTTGCATTCGAAGCCGCTTCATCCTCTTCTCCTTCCTTCCTTCTATATATGTATATATTTATACATAATAATGGACAAGCAAATAAAGCTCATTAATCTCCTAAATTTCTAGTTCAAACTAGCACCAAAACCACAACCAAACAATTCCAAAAAATCGACCCTAAGTCATAATAAACAGCTACAACTCAGATCAAGAACACACTTCCATTAAAACACTTGAGCAAGGTTTCCAAGGTAACTTAATTTAGTTTAAGTTAGTTCCTTGTTAAAGTAATAATCTAAAACTTGTTTTGACATCCCTAGGATCCGAACCAATACAAATCCAAGCTTCAACAACTTACAAATCGGATCCAACAAGGTAAATTATCCTAAACCCTAGTTACACTTTTCCAAATTCAAATATTAAAGATCACATACATGTTGATGCGTTATGAGTTGCTATATAGATATTCATCACATAGAAACCCTTAAGACTGATTTAGGAATGATTATAACGTAGAAAATTGAAGAAATACGAACAGGTTCATCAGAGAAGACGATGAACAGTACCAAATGCTGGCCCTACACTGGCAGCATATACCGATACACCGGCAGCATACAAGGATAGGCTAGCGGCATAGATGACTGCGTAGTCTTGGACAGAAGCTACGTAAAATTTATTTTTACGTAAAATGAATGAACGCCGGCTAGTTAGAATTATAGGCCGGTGGCATAAAAGCCGACATACAGGGTAAAGCTGGCGGCCTACAAGCCAGGGTACCCTGATGAAAAACAACATGTAAAACATAAGAACGTCGGTATCTGGGTTTTAACACCGGTGGCATTGGAGCCGGCATATATACATGCTTTTCCTACATGAAGTCTATATTACACGAACATAATATATAAAATAAATAATAATAAACATATTATATATATATCAAAACAGAATTTACTAAGTAGATAATAAATGCAAACTACTTAGAATAATAATATGTTTAATATTTGATAACTTCTAAAATCCAAAAAACCATAGGGAAATATTAAGTATTATAAGTAAATGTAATTGTTAAATAATGGTTTTTATATATAAATAGATGAGAATGGGAATTGAAACAAGCTAAATTTATGAATATATGACTTCTAAAAATGACAATAAATTATATGAAGTATATGAAAGAAACATGACGACACTAAACAATAGTAAACAAATATGATTACTATAATGGTCAGTTAGAGAATAACATAAAAGTAGTAATAATAACTATGAAGATTAAGCTTATTAAATATCAATTTTTCAAATACCAGATAAATGTATATAAATATCAACAAGATCAGACAAGCAAAATGAAAATAAATGTTATATAATAATTGTTATTATAAGACCATTAAAGGACCAAAATAAGTAATAAAAACCGAGCCAAATACCAATATAGGACATTAGACACTTACAGGAGTTTAGTTATATAATCTATGTTTTATTGATGAATATTTTTATTCATCTAGGTGACATTTATATTATAGAAGACCTTCCAGCTGATTACTATAATTAGTCACTATGAGCAGGTGAGTAACTCAGTCATATTATACTGTTTGTGCTTGTAGTTAGTTGAATATGTAATGCAAAGATAATAATATGATTGTCTTGATTGAAATGTGTTGTGATCTGTTTGTATGATTGTTAATATACCATTACGAAAGTGATAATATAATGATGTGAAATAGTGTGATGATTATTGTGTGTAATGTATGACTACCATGAAAATGAATAAGAAGTATTGATTTATTAAATAACCAGTCATGCATTACACATACTGCATGATCACATATACAAATGGGTGACAGCCTGCTACGTATTAATATTTCGGTTCTCTATTAATGCTTGGTTTTTCTAAAGTGTTAGTTCTTCCAAGGTTTTCTTTGTTCCGTCGATTCTACGGGAACTAAGTGGCAATGAAGAACGTCGCCCGTAGTATCGATTTGAAATGATTAACACTTAGGGAGTTTCTAAGGAGTAATACAGGAGATGGTCAGTTAAAACATCATTAAGCTAAAAGTGATAACCTTAAGACAAGAAATTGTTGATTTTCCTATAAACTTAGTCTCTCTTGGGTAGGTGGGTCATAAAGTAAATATTCTTCAACCCTAAAAAGAGAGCGTAAATCTTTTTCTAGTTTGGATTCTAGATCATCCAAGCTTGTATCTAAGCATATGTTTGAGTGATTGCATCACATATGATTTGTTAATAACTTTCTTCATGTGTAATATGTTGGGTTATTCACTGAGCCGTGGTTTCACTCACACTCAACAGTCTTTTTAGGTTTACGTTTCAACCTTGGTTAGTTACTTCTAGAAATATGGCTCTGGTAAGGGCTTAATAGCTGGAAGCCTATGGTTCTATTTGGGATTAACGGTTTATATTTTCCTAGAATAGATTAGCTAGTATTATCTTATTAGTTATGTATGTGGAGAATTACAAAAAGATTACATGGCTTGTAATAATCTATGATACTCTATGTTCGAGATGACAGTTATTTATTAATTTATATCTTACATGTATTTATCCTTCTTATCAAAGCAACTAAAAGATCCTGTTATTTGGAAAATATGTCACCCTCTGAAGATAGTCTAGTGATAGTATTCAAGTGTGACTTGTCTAATTCTACTAGGATACCCTCAGGGCATGACAATGATGACTCTATGTTATGTCCCAAACAGGGTCAAGGCGTGTTCAGTTTTACCACATATAACACTTAAGTATTATACGCTATGGCTACCTTAAAATATTTGTTTATCATGATTGTTTGCTAACCGATTTTAAATTCTGAAATCGTATAATTATGTTTTGAAAATATTCGATTATGTAGCGAAAAAATAACAAAGTATCAAAGGTAGGTGAAAATCAATACAAGGTATTAGATAAAAGTTTTTACAACCATGGGCATAAACTAAGCCCTTAAAAGAGAATACAAGTTTAAAAAGGCAAGTACAACTTTTATTTAAGAAGAACAAATAATCTCATGTTCCTAGCCACTTAGTTTATCAATAAGCTTGTACCGATCCGTCCCATACCTGCGACATGGATAAGCATTGAAGTTGAAATCACCAACACTTGAAAAAGAAAGAATAAGCCAAAGCCTAGTACACAGTAACACAATCACACACGATATGACAAATGTATCTAGACTAGATGCAATGCAATAACCAACAGTTTAAGGCTATCATTTAAGGCGATTTAAATAACACGGGAGCACTCACACTTCAGACAACAAGCTATGGGAATCTAAGGATCCTAAATAGTAGCAACTACTTAGGAGGTTAATATAGGTAGCCCGAATCCCTATATCTCCTATATGATATACCTGAAAAAGAAAGTAACTTCCTTTAAGCTTTACAACAGTTACACATCTCCATTTATTTCAGTCAGTAGTTATATGCAGCTCAATCGGCACCCATAGTCGTGAACTACATATACTACTTCTCATCGAACCTAAATGAATGTTACCCCGATATCGTCTGCCCTATTAACTACCCGCCGAGCCATCAACGATGGCCTAAGTGCCTAACTACTATGCTGGCACTGCCTAGCAAGGTTGTCGCTCCTTATTGAGCATCATTTGCGAAAAATTTTGTGCAAAAATAAGTACATTGGATATTTTATTTATTTTTTTAAGAAATACGACTATTAAGCCTTTAAAAATAGTAAATAAATATGAAAAATTACGAAACCTTCCAATTTATATCATAAGATGATATACTATCATTTTTATAAATTTTACATGAAAATAAACTTGTTTAATACCCTAACCAATATTACATATCATGGTAAATAATACTTTTATTTTCTGTCCAATAAATATATTATTGTTTTTATTCAATTTTCATCATTAAAAATCATTACAAAATCATATAGAACACATCAAAACAGATTACATAACATGCTAATTTATTTTAACCATATTTACACCATAAATCCACTATACAATATATAAACGATGCCAATATCACACATTTTGATCAAACCAAGTAACACATGATATTTCACATAAATCATATATTTCATATTCTGTATTTTTAGTATTACAACATACTATTTATTAACACATTTCACTAATCACACTATTTAATTAAACCACTTACTTGTAGTGGTCAAATAAGCTTAGAACCTTCACTACCTTACTCCTAGGAATTTGATAAAGCTCCTTTTGCCTCTAATTTAAGATCCCTCTTGATAAACACCTAATTCCAAAGGAAAAATAGATATTAATAGGAGTTTTAGATGGTTTAAAGAATATATAAAACATAGAAGACCTAGTACCTATCAGGGATTTGATAGAGGAAATGAATTTGTAGTGTTTTTGGGTTTGTTTGAAGAGAAAAGATGGGATAAAATTTTCGGCTAAGTGAGAAGGTAAAGTTTTGGCTATTTTAAACTCATTAGGGTTTCATTTTGCAAAATAGTGTAGGACAAAAATAAAGACATTAGTTGGCAATATTGAGAAGGTCTCTTAGTTGGTAAAATAACAACATTTGAATAAAAATTATGCTGAAAATTATTTAGAATAAGAATAGTGATGTTTTAGGTTCTAGAAGATTTTTAGGTGGATTTAAAACTAAGAGAGTTAGTGGGTTAAGCTGATAATTTGATTAGGGTCTTAAGATGTAATTACAACTTAAATGGGCTTAGAAAAATAGCTAGATTAATTTAAGAATTTAATTTAGCAAATATGAAGATGGTAAAATAAACTTAGCTAATTAGGTGATTGAAATATATATTTGGTCATAATTAGGGTGTTGAGAAATTTTAAGTATCGAATTCAAAGTAATTTGTCGAAATTGGGAAAAATGGAAAAATTGGAAAATTGTATTTTAGGTGGATGACCAAATTGAAAGTTGGGTTTGGTTTAATTTATTTGGTAGGATGAAATAGAAAATTAATGTGGTTTAATCTCTATTTTCATTTGAAATCAATTGCTAGATTGAAATTGCTAACTCACTAATTTTATTATATATTTTACCTAATTTACTTAATTAAATTATCTAGCTCAAAATTTTTAATTTATATTTTAATTTGGTTCAAAATTTCTTATATTTTATATGATCTAATTTACATCTTTTTAATTAACCTAATAAAATTTGGGATATTTCACTCTGCATCGTTAAAATGCTGCAACTTATAATATGGCATATGATTGGCTTCGTTGGGAGCATAATAAAATTTGCGATATATATTATCGAGGTTTCTATAGTTCTGTTTCAATCAATTATCTAATCATTAAAATATAATAAGTGATATATTTTAAGTATTTAATATTACAACCATGATTTTGTATGAATCAAAATCATTAAATAACTGAGGAGATTGGTTTTGTTAAATACATCACAGATCTATAGAAGTTTCCATATTATATATATTAAGAGCTAGAGAAACAGGGAAAAAAATAGAATGATATTTAAGTAGGGTGACCAGGTCATGATACAATTATTATGTCTTTTGAAAAATAAATTCATCACTTCAAAAAATGTATATGCAAAAAATGAAGATTTACATTCAAATTCATACTTAGTGTTCTTCTCAATTAATTAAAGAACAAATGTCCTATTTGGTATTTGAACTTTATTTAGTTTTAATAAATAACTATAAAAATTTGTAAATATCATTTAAAACCTACAAAATTTCCAATATGATTTATAAACTGAACTTAATTCCCTTTAGATAGACAGTTGCAGGATGGATAAAATTAATACTTTTTAGAAATTAAAGGGTTGATTGAAAAAAAAAAAAAGAGTTCAAGCACAAAATATGAATCCTTAGAATTTCATGTCAATATTAGCATGTATATAAATTACAAAGCTATATATATGTTGTGTGTGTGTTTATGCATGTATATGGAATGGAAAAACAAATTTGAGCCGATGAAGTAGAATACATATTCGTATCAATTGCAATAATTATGTAAAAATGAAAAGTAAAATAAGTGTTTTTTATTATATCACAATAATGATTAAGTTATCCATGTTATAGCTGGCTTTGTCATAATTGCGTATCATGTTATATTCGGTTTGTCCGATTGTATTTTTATTTCATATCATGTCTATGTTGATATTATGGACTTTTTAATTCATGTGTCGTAGAATAAAATTCATAAAAATAAATCACCTTCTAATATTATCTGTACATATTTCAAGTGAACTATAAATTCCATTTTTCTATTTTTATACACCATATATACGTTATTTGGTCTTAAATGAAACTTGGCATGCTTCAAATTGGGTTCATTAACTTTGACCACACAAATTTGGTCAACCTATTTAGCAAACCATCGGCTCAATGGGAAATATGATTAACCTATTTTTGATGGGCTACATCTAATCGATCTAACTAGAAATCGGATCGATCTAATTTTATTCAATATAAAATTTGTTAATTAGTTTGCTTGAGGTCATGGACCCTTATAAGCTTTATTGATTATTGTCATAGCTTCATGATGATCTTCATAGAACAAAAGAAAATAAATTAAAAATTTGTTGACTAATGATGACCACCCATCAAGCGTTGCTTAATCATATACATAGCTATAGTAAATCTACATCTTCCAATGTATTATACATTTCACAAGATGGATTGCTATCTTTAAAAGATATTATCCGGTGAGCCAACATGTTACGGGGCTAGCTCTTGCACAAAGCACAATGACATTTCCATATTCTGCTAAGCGAGACAGCGAATTTGGTTGCTTTCTCCTTAAGGCTCTCTCTTTAACTCAGTTTGTGTGTGTGTGTGTGTGTGCGTTTTTTTTTTTTCCTTTTTTTAATTTAATTTAATTTTATTTTGGTTGGGGGCAGTGTTAACGTTATAGTCGGTCGGTGCACGGGTCACCTTCGGATAGCACGCGGATCCTCCTCGGGTTATTTGACCCGAGTATTTATATCACACTACTGAACACTCTTTCTCTTGCCTAAGCTAATATCTCAGATACGTCTCTCTCTTCTTTCTGCTTAACCCTAATGCTCTTCGTGTTTATCTCTATTTTGAAACCCTAACTTCCGTATTTTGCTATATAAACCACTAACAAATGTTTGTTAATTTGTTCCTTGCAGGTAACAAAGATGGATAGATGTTCTGAGACTCATTCGAGCTAGTCTCAGGCTTCTACACTCGTGTTTACTCAAAGCAGGGGTAAAACCCTTTTCTGCTTAACTTGTATTTATATCCTCTAGTTCAGATCAGTTTTCCTGTTTACATGCAAGCATGATATTTGTTACAAAATAACTGTTTGTAACTACTTCCTACTAGTTACACCCTGGATACAACTGTTCTTATTCAATCTTTTACTATTTTAGCCCTATGTTTGTATTATTTACTAAGAAACATAATCTTCTAGCTAGGCTGGCTTTTTCCTTATTCTCGTGTTTGTAACAAATGGCTCCCCATCTGGAAAAAAAACCTTGTCCTCAAGGTTAAAATCTGGATAAAGTTGTACAAATATATTCCAATCTTCCCATGACGTGTCCTTTGGCAATAACCCCTGCCACTGGACCAAAACTTGCTTAATCGGTCGATTATCCCGCAAAATAACCCTGGTATTAAAATAACCAACGGCTTAATCAAAGGCTGGTTATTTATAGCTTCTGGTGGTAACTCAAGAGAAACTTCAAGAGTACCCCTGCTTTCTTCAGTAAGGAAATATGAAATACATCATGAATCTTAGAATTCGAGGTAATTTCAGTTGATAAGCACAAGAACCAATCCTTTTGAGAACTTCAAAAGGACCATAAAACCTCTTAGACAGTTTATGAGTCTTGTCTAAGGAAACTGAAATTTGCCGATGAGGCTGTAATTTCACATAAACCAAGTCACCCACTTGAAGCACCATATCTGTCCTGCCTGATCTACATAAAATTTCATTCTCTGCTGTGCCTGACTAAATTAGCTTTCAATTTAGTCAAAAGCTCATCGCGCAATACTAACTCCTGATCTATGCATCCAACTTAGAAGCACCTCTCATTAAGCTGCAATAGTAGGAGGATGTCTGCCATAAACCACCTGAAAAGGTGTGTACACCCAGCTCCTTCATGAAAAGATGTGTTGTAAGCATACTCAGCCCAAGGTAGCAAGGAAACCCATCTTGTAGGACAATCCATTGTATAACATCGTAAATATTGCTGCAAAGTCCTGTTCATGACCTCGGTCTGACCATCACTTTGAGGGTGATAGCACTGCTAGTCAACAATTTTGTTCCACTTAAAGAGAACAGATCCTTCCAAAAACGGCTCATAAAAATGGCATCCCGATCTGAAACAATAGGTCGAGGAAAACCATGTAATTTAACCACCACTGCACAAATAGAGCAGCCACCTTAGAAGCAGTGTAGTGAGTATCCAAGGCTCCTAAATGACAATATTTAGAGAGCCTATCCACTACCACTAATATCACTGTAAACCTTGAGATTTGGGAAGAGAAGTAACAAAATCCATGCTTACATCTTCCCAAATTCGTTTGGAATTGGTAGGATGAAGTAATCCAGAGGATGTCTAATGGAATATTTGACTTGTTGACAAATGCCACAAGTTCTAACAAATTGTTCCACCATAGCTCTCATGCCTTCCCAAAAAAATTTTGAAGACATTCTATGGAAAGTCTTCAAACAACCAAAATGTCCTGAGGAAGGAGAAACATGAAACTCTGACATCAAATGAGGAATGAGAGTAGACTGAGGCACCAAAAAAATGGAGAATCATAGTATAACAATCCATTCCTCCATGTCAAGTTATATTTGATTGGCTTCCTTTTGGCAGAAATTATTCATAAAAAGCTTGCAATGTTGATACTCAGCCTTCAAAGTATGAATAATAGAAAATGTTGGTGGACCAAGCCAAATAAGTTCCATCCTCGGAAAATTGTCTGAGAGCATCAGCACTCTATTCTCCACTCCAGCTTTATACAATATAGTATAATCATAGCCATCAATTTGGACAAATACTTTTGTTGCTCTGGAGTCTGAATGACCTGAGTTAAAATCTCTTTTAAGACTACAGTGATCAGTCTTAATGATAAAATGAGAACCTAACACATATTGTCTCCACTTCCTTACAGCTGCCACAATAGCATACAGTTCGAACATAGGCAGAAGCCTTCCTTAAATGAATAGGCATCTTTTTGCTAAAAAATGCAACAGGATGATTTTGTTGTAACAAAACAGCACCCACTCCCAATCCTGAAGCATCAGTTTCAATTATAAAAGTCTCCTTGAAATTTGGCAAAGCCAAAATAGGAGCTGAAACCAAAGCTCCTTTAAGTGTCTCAAAGGCTGTCAAAGCAATCACTCCATTGAAAAGCATCCTTTGTAATAAATCTGTCAAAGGACTTGCAATAGAAGCATAGCCTCTGATAAACCTGCGATAATAACCAGATAATCCCAGAAAAGCCCGAAGTTGCTTAACTGAAGTTGGAAGCGGCCAATTAGTAACAGCTTCAACTTTCTTTGCCTCAGGCTGTACACCTTGAGAAGACACAATATGTCCCAAATACTCTATAGAAGACTGGCCAAATTGGCATTTGGACCGTTTCAAAAAAAAGAATGATCCAACAAAATTTGAAGCACCTGGCCTAAGTGATCAATATGATCTGACACAGATCTACTGTATACTAAAATATCATCAAAAAACACAATAACAAATTTTCGAAGAAAATATCTGAAAAATTTGTTCATGATACTCTGAAAAGTAGCTGGAGCATTACTGAGTCCGAATGGCATTACCAAAAATTCATAATGCCCTTCGTGTGTCCTAAATGCTGTCTTCTCAATGTCTCTAGGATGCATTCTGATCTGATGGTATCCAGCTCGTAAATCCAATTTGGAAAACACAGAAGCCCCATATAACTCATCCAAGAGCTCATCAATAGTAGGAATGGGAAACTGATCCTTTATGGTAACATGATTCAAAGCACGATAATCGATGCAAAATCTCCATGTACCATCCTTTTTCTTCACCAATAACACTGGAGAAGAATAAGGACTAGTACTATGCTGTATAATACCCTGTTGAAGCATCTCAGTAACCTGCTTCTTAATTTCATTCTTCTGAAAATGAGGATATCGATAAGCCTTGACATTCACTGGTCCCTTTCCACTCTCAATATGGATCTGATGTTGAATATCTCGAAGGGGTGGCAATGATGAAGGTACTTCAAACACCTGAGAGAATCTGCCCAACAAGATGTCTAAATCTTGATTGTTGGTGGTAGTCTCATATGTGTTAGCAACAACCTCCTGAGCCAAGAATTGAAAACAAGACACTACTTCGTCTCGTTTCATCAATCGATGAAATTGATGATGAGTGATCTGAGTCAAAGCATCTCGTTGGCCCTGTAATGTCACTAACACTCCTTGATGCATAAACTGCATAGTCAACTGACTATAATCAATAGTTACTGGTCCCAAAGACTGTAACCACTGAACTCCCAAAACCATTTCAGCACCTTGAATAGGTAACCAAAAAAAATCATCAGAAAAGCACAACCCTTGGATATGAAATCAACATCCTGACATTTTCCTTGACTAAGCATCTTAGTACCATCCCCAATCAAAACATTAAATTGAGGAGATGATGCCACAGTCAACCCCAAATGCCGAACCACTCTACTTTGCACAAAATTGTGCGTACTTCCTGAATCCACCAATATTGCTACCGCCTTATGATTAATAATTCCCTGGAAACGAATAGTCCTGGGAAGAGTATTACCTGACAGAGCATGATAACTGATAGTACAGTCATCAATAGGAACCTCTGTATGATCTGAAGGCAGCTCTTCATGAACTATGGAATCCATCTGTTCTAATCCATCCCCATCCTCATCCGTAACTAACAGAAGAAATTTAGCTTTACATTTGTGATTTCGATGAAACTTTTCATCACAATTGTAACATAAACCCTGTTCCCTCCGAGCATTCATTTCAGCCTGAGTCAACTTTTTAAAATTAATAGTGGGTTTAGATGATGATGATGAAGGATGAGACTGATTAAAACTCTGAGTAGTAACCGCTGATTTAGCGAATTGCAAAGAATTTGACCCTCCAGACACAAATTTCTGAACCGAATACAGTTTTGGAGAAAAAACAGAATCAGCAAATTTAGACTCAAACATTTTAGCTAACCAAATAGCATGAGTAATCGATGATGGTCTAGCAATCTGAACTTCTCGCCTAATATTCGGTTTTAATCTAGAAACAAAACAACTCAACAGAAAACCATCTGATAAACCCACAGTACGAGTAGAAAGACTCTCAAATTCTGATTGATAATCATCAACAGAATTTTTCTGCACCAATTTCGCTAAAATTCCTTGTACATCATCATATTCAGAAGGACCAAATCTAGTTTCCAATGATTTAAGAAATTGAGACCAAGTTGAAATCTGATGATTTTGTTCCATCCACTGATACCACCTCAAAGCTTTTCCTTCCAAAGCGAATGAGGCTATAACTAACCTTGATCCTCAGGAACATGATGGAAATTGAAAAATTTTTGAGTCTTGAAAATCCAACCCAAAGGATCATCACCATCAAATTTCGGAATTTCTAATTTTAATCCTTTCAACATATTATCCACTAAAGAAGTATCCACCGCAGCCCCATTAACAGGAGTAGTAGAATCCATAGCATGATTTTTATCAACAGAATCCATTTTAGAATGTAAAGATTGCAATGATGTTGATAAAGATTGCATATTTTCATGCGTTTGCGCATTAGTCATAAATTGTTCTTGAAACTTATCTTGCATCACTTTGACGGATTTGGCAATGGAATATACCAAAGATTGCAACTTGGCAATCTCTTCTTGTGATCTAGTAGCCATGCGAATCACGAACGAGAGCACCAATTTGTTAACGTTGTAGTCGGTCGGTGCGCGGGTCACCTTCGGATAGCACGGATCCTCCTTGGGTTTTTGACCGAGTATTTATATCACACTACTGAACACTCTTTCTCTTGCCTAAGCTAATATCTCAGATCTACTCTCTCTTCTCTCTGCTTAACCTAATGTCTTCGTGTTTATCTTATTTGAAACCTAACTTCCGTATTTTGCTATAAACCACTAACAAATGTTTGTTAATTTGTTCCTTGCAGGTAACAAAGATGGATAGATGTTCTGAGACTCATTCGAGCTAGTCTCAGGCTTCTACACCTGTTTATCCAAAGCGGGGTAAACCCTTTTTTTAACTTGTATTTATATCCTCTAGTTCAGATCTGTTTTTCCTGTTTACATGCAAGCATGATATTTGTAAAAATAACTGTTTGTAACTACTTCCTACTGTTACACCTGGATACAACTGTTCTTATTCAATCTTTACTATTTTAGCCCTATGTTTGTATTATTTACTAAGAAACATAATCTTCTAGCCAGGCTGGCTTTTTCCTTATTCTCGTGTTTGTAACAGGCAGATGTGTCTCTTTAGCTATATAATTTTTCTATGTGAGAAAAAAAATGCAAATATCGCTGGAGTTTAATCCTTCATTCTAAGCATTAAGATTCTCTTCGCGCTAACTATTTATAGTCATTTCGTAAAACACTTCTCGGAAAAAATTAATGAAAGATTTTCTTGAATAGGGATAAAGTTACTTATATTAGTGCTTTACTACATATACAAGTTTTGCAAAAAAGCTCCTATGCTAGAGGGAAATTCTATGGTCTTATTTTACCAATGCGATCATGATTCAATATGAATTTGAGCTATTAAATAACTGAAGTGACTAATCTTGTAAAAAGAAGGACAAGAGTCACGAGACCATGAAAATTTCAAAAAAAAAAAAAAAAATGGTCTTCTTACATATACCAAGTTTGGTCCCCATTTCATGTTAAATGGTAATTATACTATAATGTATCAACATTTGAGATAAGTTCATTTAAGATATCAACGTTTCAAGTGATTAAATCGATAAATCCATGTTTTGCAAGGTAAATAAATAAACCGTCAATATTTTGCAAAATTCATTTAAGGTATCAACATCTTCATTAGTTTTTCAGTTAAGTTTCCTTAATTTTCATCAATGATAAATTATTAATATTTTATTTACCTTACTTTAGAAAATGTTGATATCTATTTTTAATAATTTGAAATGTTAATATCTTAAATGAATTTATCCTCAAACACTAATTCATCTTTTAATCACTCAGAACGTTAATATATAAAATAAATTTACCTTTAAACGTTAATAGTTTTGATGTGATTTTGCTTATATTAATATCTATATTTATTATCCTTTTTCACATGAAGTGTCTCAAGTTATATGTTAAAATACCAGCAAGTAAGAATAATATATACATGTATATTTTCACTTTTCTCATAAATCTGCTTTTCCATAATAAGTGTAATCAATTTTAAAAAATATAGATAATTTTAATTTTAACTTTTAACGAGTGCACCTAAAAACTCTTTATTTGATCCTTTCAACTTACCTAAATTACAGCTGGAGGGATCATAACTTTGACGAGGACTTTACTTCAACAAAAAGTGTTTTCTAGAAGTAAGAGAAATACATCTCCTTTATATTGCCTATATATCACATGCAACGTATCTAAACACCGAGTACTATTATTTTTCCATACAAAGTCCACATACACCCTATTTTGATTTACAATTCAAGGGTGGCTTATTAAGGGAAACAAAACATGATTAAGAGTATCGTAGATGCTATCAAAGGGGAAAGTGTTGAGAGATCAATAAAAATAACCATAAAAAATTTGATTGGATATTAAATTTGATTATTTTAAAATTTGAATACCAAATTAAATTTTCATGTAAAATATAGGTAGAAATTTGATATTTACCCTTATAAACAATCTATTAGGATTTTACATTATCTATTGCATTTATCCTTAATTTATAGTGTATCTAATGGCTTTGTCAAATAAGTAAAAGGTTAACTTATAATTTATAATTAATAAACAAAAATTATGTTTGAAACCTTATGAGTTTCAATATGTCAATATATATAATGTTGAAATTATTAGCTAAATTTTTTGTAGTATTTAGATTTCAGGCTTGTTATTAAATATTATACTCCGTCAAACTTTTACTTATGAAATTTACAACTTATACCACATTGACTTATCAATTAAGAACTGTATCCAGCAAGTAGGTTATGACATCGGTCCAAAAAAAAAAAAAAAAGTAAATGAATAAACAAGTATGTTATTACGATGGAGGTGCTATAACCAACAAAAACACAAGCCAAGTCTCACAATTCACAAAGTAGTTGTAAAATCATTTACCATGTCATAGATCACCTAAGAAAAAAAAATATTGATATTACACGTCAAATAACTATCAATATAAAATTGATATATGATAATGATAACGAGAGGAAGTTTTCAAAAGACAACTTAAGATTTGTAAGTTAGTAGATAATAATACCATGTGCTGGTTCTACTGAAGCATGGCAGGGATGGTTGCTTGGCCGCCAAGCACGGCGACTTGAGAAATTTCGGTCTCCAATTCCAGTATCCATTGCACGGTCAGTCAGCGGTGCAATAAATTCAATAAACGTGGATGGAAGATGGGACACACCATCCCTAATTTAAGATTACAAGAGTTCGGTCAGGCAGCCATTAATATCAACGATAGTAGACATCTCCCGAGTCAGATCTGAACTGGGATCTGGGAGAAAACCGGCCATGCCGGGTCCTTTCTTCAGTCTTGTGGATCCGCCGGGTTGGCAGATCCAATCCGGATCCGTCTCGAGGATCTGGTGGACCCAGTGAGTCTAAAGGGTCCGTCTAGTTTTTGGTTTGAAAAAAAATTTTGGTTTGTGGAAATTTTTTTTAAATAGCAGGTTAGCCCGTATGATCCACCGTGTGAACCAGCAAATCCATGGGTTCTATCCACCCACCATCCCTCCACGACGATTTCAAATCATATTTTTTTGGACCTTGACCCAGCAGTCAGGGTCCAAAAATATATGGATCCGAAATCGTCCGCAGGGGTGGTGGGATAGATAGAACCATGGATTTGCTGGTTCCTAGGGAAGATGACCAAATGATAGCAGGCATTTTCATATAATAATAGGGAAAAATTACAAAAAAGAACTCATATCGCCTTATAATGTGACAATATTACAATTATAATATGATGGTTTTAGTTTTATGTTTTAGTAAGATGTATCAAATTTGAAATTTTAAAATAAAATTTTCATATCACCATGATATCATTATATCCCTAAATCACACATCATCTAAAACAATAAAATAAATAAATTATTTAGAATAATAAAATCAACTTTTCCATCATAACCAAATTTGATAAGAAAATGTAATCTGAATGGATATAATACAATTGCACTTACAAGGGAAATGATATCTTAACTTTTGAGATGAAATATTTTACTCTTTTAAGTATGAAAAGATAAATCAAATTATATTGGGCCTCAACACAAAAATGGATCCCAAAATGGAAACCGAAAGTAGATAAAGCACATATTTCATTGCTCCATATCCATAGATTATTCAAACGAGATCCGGATCGATCTATAAATAAATGCATCAATTCTTTAGAATAAGACAAATACATAGATTTTTAAGGATAATTAAATTTGATACAAAAACGTACAATGAGCTCGATTTGATCATAAGTATTTATTTATTTTACATGTTCCCCTCTTCATCTCTTTCTAAAATTTGAGGGTAATTTAGAAGAGATGAAATTTTGCATCATCGTATTAATAGCTTAAGAAAAGGTTTATATTGGTGCAATTAAAAGATTATTATTTTAAGTGGTTAAAAAAAAAGATCAACATTGCATAAAATTATACAATTATGAATTTTCTTTTTATATTCAGTTGTTATCCACTAAAAACGTTGATCTTTTATTCGCCACTATTTTACATAATGTAAATTCTCCTTTTCCATTCTACTTAAAATGTTGTTACTCTAGTTAAACTTATTCCAAAAAGTTCATCATTCTGGCGTAAGTTTTTCTAAAATTAGATATAAAATACAATCCAATTTATTCAACAACATCCTAAGTGGAACAATATTCGACGTCTTTTAGATAATTATTCAAGATACATTTGAGAATATTCTTGAAGCTCAAAGTGAAACATGTAAATTTGAAACTACTAACCTTCTAATTCTTTTTTTTTCCCTTTTTGTTTTTAAGGTTTTCCGGGCCAACCCATTGTTTTATATATGGAAACCACAATCATTATTACAAGAACCCAAGACATATACCGACGACAAGAAATTCCAAGATACATAATTTTTGCCTAACTTCTTGTAAAAATTGAAAAAGAAAAAATTGTGCAATAGAAAGTATACTATCACAAGCAATGAAGACTCTAATTTCTTATGAATAAAGGAAATTAGAGTATGCTAACTTTGATAAACACATAACATGTTTTTACTAACTTTATAAGATGCAATGAAACAGTTATATATTTTCTATATATCTAGTTCTATAGTTGGTCGGTAGAATAATTATTTTATGTAATTACTATTGGCAATTACTTCGCAATATCAAAGGGATATCCATACATTTATTTTTTTTTAAGTCTATATTCGTAAGTACCCATAAGATCCTTTGCCTAGTAGTCAATATCCTTGAATTATTGAGGTGATAGCATGTTTGATTTTCCAGATATAATCTTGATATAACACTAATATGTTATTTTAAATGTAACTTCTTTATTTAATTCCTTATAAAATTGCAATTCTACTATTACCTTATTTTATTTTGCAAACTAAATGTGCAGTATCACCCTCTATCACTAATGAAAACCATATTTTTAATCGCCTCTGGTTTATATAAAATATAATGAAATGAAACATCTATAGTGGAAACAAAATAAATTTATTTTCTTTCTCATCAACCCAATAACATCCCACAGTTTCTTTGTCCTTTTTACTTATTTCCGAGAATAGTAATATTTATTATCTTATGACAAAACAAAAACAGTATTTTATTCAATCAAGTGGCAGAATCCGGATTTATTTATGATTTTAAACATTAAACTAATAATTAGAACATTAATAATGCGAGCCACCATTAAAATTATTATTAATTTTTATGTTGCTGTTCAATTAAAACAAGTATATTATAATTTAGGGAAAAAATCTTTTTGAAAGTTGAACTTTGATGAAACGGTATATATACCTTTAAAAAGTTCAATTTCATACCTAATTAAACTTTCCGTGTCCTTTTTAGGTATCTGAATATTTTAAAAAGTCAACTTTCAATCCTAATTAAACTTTTCGTTCCCCTTGTCATTAACCTACTCTTTATTATTTCTTGAAGTAGTCAACAAGTGTCAAATAATAATTGAGAAGATAGTATTTAGATGTACAAAAAGTTCAATTAAGTATGAAATCAGACTTGTTAAAAGTTCATGTATCTAATTGTTTATTTCGTCAAAATTCATGTATCAAAAGAGGTTTTTCCGTATAATTTAAATAACACCACGAGGCACCATTGAAGCTTTATAAAATTTGTGGACATATATGTTAGTAAGCTGTCCCATGACCTTATCTAATTTTTTTGTGTATGCTAAAATGGGCAAGATGCATTTATTTCTTTGTGGTCTGGGTCAACGTAGAAGTTAGATGGACCAGTCATTATGGTATGCAAACAATTAGCAATTAACATTTTACGTAGAAAACTATATATATTTTACTCTTTCGTAAAAATTGTTTATAATATAAATATAAATATAAATATAAATATAAATATATATATATAAATATAGATCTTATACATAAAACTCTACTACAATTTATATATTATATAGAATTAATATTGTAAATGGTACATACATGAACTTTATTTACTATGTTAATAATATGAATATGGATTAAAAAAAAAAGTTCATCATGCGAATTTTATACAATATTACACCTCAACCTTTCTTTTGCATATTCAAGATTTATCACAATCCTTCATCAAAAAGTGAATTCGGGGACAATGTTATGATGCTATTGATTGATGTTACCCAAAAATATAGACATGCATGTAGTGGCCTTAAGCATGCCTACACATGAGATTCAAGAATATGCACTAGGAATGAAGTCTATTTAGAGTTTTTTTTTTTTTGGTCGTTTTAGCATTTTTTTTTGTCATTTTCAAATAAATGTTTATCAAGAAATATACGTAGATAAAAAAAAAAACAAAAATTTTTACTCATAAATAGATTAAACAAATAAGATACAAATGAAAACTAGATATAAATAAGACACAAATAAAAATCAGATAATCCAAATACCCTTATAAGGTCATTTGTGTTTAGTAAAATATTTACTTGAATTCAATGTATTTATCTTGATTGAATCACAACTTAATCAAATTCAAGTTGAATTTTAATATTGATCAAATTCGAATTGAGTTTGTATGTTCAATTGTTTGATCAAATAATGCATATATATTTCTTGGGGGGAGGGGGTGGGGTGTGGTGGTGGTAGCGTGGTTGTGTTTGGGGGGGTGCTGAATGAAGTTAATTTGTATCTAAAAATATTGATGAAGTGACGGTTGATATTTTTTTTTCATTAGTTGAGTTTGAACAAAGTTGACCTTGAATTCGACTTCATTAATCGATCTTACCTCCTACATTAACAAAAGGTCTAAATATTTTTATTCTATTGACTCTTTATTTATTTCCCAGAAAATGGTTTGCAAGGAAAACTAGGAAAACTGACGTATTTGGAAAACTGGATTACCAAAATCAGTGTATTGGCAGAAGGGGAATCTGCATACTGTGTTACATTGGATTGGAATGAAGAAATAGGACTTCCAGGGGCTTTCATTATCAGGAATCAACATCATAGTGAATTTTATCTTAAGACACTTGCACTTGAGGATTTACCAGGCCATGGTTGAGTCCATTTTATCTATAACTCCTGGATTTATCCTTCCAAGTATTATACAAGCGACCGTGTGTTCTTCTCTAACAAGGTAAATTAGTTTTGATAATTATGATAAAAGTGGCCACTAGTATGTGACAGTTGGATGTAAAAACTCATGTATTTTTAAGAGATAAATGTTTACAAAATATATTATATACATTAGAAAAAAATTATTGGTATTTTTGTAAAAATGAATAAAGTAAAGGCTAAATAAGTTTAACTTTAAGAAGTCATGGTATATTTAATTTTTTGAAAGAGGTCTACATGGAACTTCTTATCTTTTTAGTATCTTTTTTAACAAACATGTTTGCTCAATTAAATACCAAAAAATTACAAAATGAAGGAAAATAAATTGAACAAGTAGATAATTTATTTGTTCTAAAGTATTGCACTCTTTTAATTTTCTGTTAGCATGATAATGTGGTACAATTGTTAAAATTAAAAATAAACATAATACTTTAAATTCTAGACTTCATTTTAGTTCCTACTTTTTCATAACTATCACGACTTTCTGGGCATTTTCCGTTCTTAATTTTCTAGGAACATCATGGCATTGTATGCATACTGAACACAACAAATAGCAAGCACTTAAAACTTGTACAGTAACAGAAATAACATACTAAACCAAATCTACAAACAAAGCTCTTGAGTCGGAATACATGTGAAGTAATATCATCCCAATTAATTAAATTGTTGTTTGACGAGCCCTAGTAAAAGTTTGTCTCGTTTTATGTAATAATACACTATATCTATAATATTAAACTTTTAAATTAGATAGCTAATAAATTTTTAAATTAGATAATTGTAGTACTAAACTGATAGGGTGTACCATAGTATCGTGCTATCATGGAATTCTAGAATAATATCCACACCTAGATGAGGGTTTAATCCAATAAATTTTCATCTAGTAAAAATCTTTAGTTCTATGAATAACATGGTTGTTGATGTTTGATTTGAATTTGATGAACACTTTTTTTCACAGACGTATCTTCCAAGCCAAACACCACCACCTCTAGTGAAATACAGAGAGGCAGAATTGGTTAACTTGAGAGGAAATGGAGCAAGAGTGTCAGGAGTGGGATCGTATATATGATTATGCTTACTACAATGATTTAGGAAATCCTGATGAAGATCCAAAATATGCACGCCCTGTTCTTGTGGCTCTCAGAATTTCCTTATCCTCGTCGTGGAAGGACTAGCCGGCCACCAACAAAAACAGGTTGGAGGCTATAGCAGGCAGATGCATTTAAATCTCTTGCTATTTCATCATTCACTAATGAGATAATGATTCTACAAATAAGATAAACACCATAGTTAACATTATTCATAGGGTGGATAATGCTGAATCATATGCTTTTTAGTACTAAATGAGATGCTTTAATATTTTTAGCTGTATTTCCTTATCATTTTCTCATATCTTTAGAGTCAACAATAGGTGAAATGCAAGTCACTATAATAATGAAGGGTAATGGGTGTCAAGTATCATAAAGCTATCACTTGGGTTGCAAACACATGTTAGGATAGCTTCTAAAGTTTGGATCAGGTTTCAAGATAAGTTATGTGCTGTAGGAGTAAGGTTTTAGAAATCCCATGAGACAACAAAGAAAACAATCAATATTTGGGAACCAAAATGAGAAAACAAGATAGTCTAGGGCAAGTAGGTATGCTTACATTTTGATTGAAGATTAACGAGGTTTTCTTCCTGTTTTTGCCTTTTACATTGACAGATCCCAAAAGTGATAGTAGGATACCTCTACTTGAGAGCTATCAATCTATGTTCCTAGAGATGAACGGTTCGGGCACTTAAAATTGTCCGATTTCCTTGGTTATGCGCTTAAATCAATAGCTCAATTTTCAAGCTGAGCTTGAATCCATCTTTGATAAGACTCCAAAAGAATTCGATAGCTTTCAGGACGTGCTTGATCTCTATGAAGGAGGTGTTAAATTGCCTGAAGGTCTGCTTGAAAACGTTAGAAGAAACATCCCCTTAGAATTGCTCGCAGATTCTTCCAACTGATGGCGAAGGCTCCTTAAATATCCCCTGCCAGAAGTTCTCAAAGGTAACATGATTACATCTAAGTATGTTTGCTTCGTGGAATCAAAACTTTGAAATTGTCAAATATTGTTATAGTAATCTCAAAATATTGCATTACAAGTGACTTTTTAGCAATACTGATGATGGTACTAGTAGTAGTAGACAAAGGTTGTAACTGATGATTGGCGTTGATGATTTTCTATACAAAATTGATTTATGTTCTAAAATAAAGGAAATCATATCTTTATTGTTGATTAGTTGCTAGATCATCAAAGGTCGGCCACTATTGTTATCTCTTACCACCATTTATAGCTAATAGCCATGGTGTTATTATGTATAATATAATCATAGTTTCTCTCTTCAAGCAAAGACAAGTCCGCATGGAGGACAGACAAAGAATTTGCTAGAGAAATGCTTCAGGAGTTAATCCTCTCATCATTCGCCGTTGCTGGTAATATTTAACTTGCATTTTTCTATTGCTGCTGCATAGTAAAATGTTTACAAATCATAGTGATGATTTTCTAAAATAGCGTGCTTAGAAGCCTTGATAATAGCTTACTGTATATTTGGCACTAATGCAATATGGAGCCAACCTCTGACGATACTTTGCAGGAGTTAATCCACTCACTACTTGTTTTTGAGTTTTGCTTAATTAACTAAGTTTTTAACAGGTACATTGGTCCAATCAAGTAATGCATTGACATAAAAAATAACGACAACTATATATTGATACAAAAGATTAGCTTATTTTATCCAAGAAAAATTTTTACAATATCGATATTCTTCAAGGGGTGCAGGTACACTATTTTGGAAATTGCTATAATATCCTAATATCGATATTGTTGTTTAAAATCAAGTTATATGATAAAATGCAGGAATTTCCTCCCACAAGCAAGCTAGACCCCAAGCGGTATGGCAACCAAACTAGTTCAATAAACAAAGAGCACATAGAGAATCGGTTGAATGGCTTGACAGTAGATGAGGTATTCATCTTGCTTATTGTTACAATTAGACAACTTTTTGCTTAAAGTTCAAGTATCTCTCAAAGAGAATGTGATTGAATTCTTAACCATCAAAATTCCTTGGTTTAATGAACTATAATTCATTGAAACTTCTAGTTTAAATGTGCTCAATAGAGAGCAATTAAGTAGAGGTCTATGAAAGCACCAAAGGCAACACCCTAAAGCATTATATGGTAAAGCAGAAATGCCTCCAAAAGCAATGCTCAATTGTTATAGTTTCTTTATGAAAAAAACTTAATCATACCATCTATCCACATTTGGATGTAGCTCTCAGGAACAATCGGTTGTTCATAGTGGATCATCATGACTCACTTATGCCATACATAAGGGATAAACATGACATCTACAAAAATGTATGCTACTAGGACGCTCCTCTTCTTGAAAGATGATGGTACATTAATGCCTCTTGCAATAGAGCTAAGTTTGCCACACCCAGATGGAGATCAGTTTGGCAAAATCAGCAAAGTCTACACTCCAACTGACCAAGGTGTAGAAGGTTCCATTTGGCAATTGGCTAAAGCTTATGTACCGTAACAGATTCTGGCTATCATGAGCTTATTAGCCACTGGTATGCATCCATCAAATTCTTTCCATTGATTTGTTTTTCACGTTTCTTTCAATTTAAACTTTGGATAAATTGCAGGTGTAACTCTAAAACTACTGGTTATGTGTAAGACCCCTTGTAAATTTTCAAGTTATCTTTCTTAGTTTTTGAAAATACACACTTATATCATAAACCATCCCTAGAGCCTAAGTTTATAGCTGTTAATGGATCTTTATTGGCAGTTTGAAAGCTTTAGTGCCTAGTTGAAGTAAGCCATATATTCTCAAAACTTATGGGAAAGTCAAGGCATTTTTAGGAATTAGAGGGTCTATCCACACCTGATCAATAGTTTTAAGGTGCATTTGTCATTATCTTTAAAACTTTGTAATTGCCAGGTATTACCACAGTTATCAAGCAACCATGATAGCTTGTGGTTCTCAGGGTAGGTTGTGATTTGAAGTAATAAGAGCATCAAATGAGTTTTAGTGGTATCTGTTAAATAGATTACTAGAAAATAATTTAGAAAACTTTCAATCACCACTTGTTCTAGTTCATCACCATTGAACAAACCTCTACCTTTTCCTCTAGTCAATAACTTTTCACTAAATGCCCTAGTGACCGAATAAAACCAATTGAAATTACCAAGAGGAAAAATAAATCATTGGAAATATTAAATTACGAAAAAAATTAAAGAAAGGTGGTAAACATTTTCCACAAAATACAACTATGTTCTTCAGTCTGTCTGATTGCAATTGTAGGTTAAATACTCATGTGGCAATTGAACCTTTGTAATTGCAACAAATAGGCAACTGAGTGTGCTTCACCCCATTTACAAGCTTTTGCATCCTCATTCCGTTACACAATGGATATCAATGCACTTGCCAGACAAATCCTTATTAATGGTGGTGGGATCCTTGAAGATACTATTTTCCCAGAAAGTATTCAATGGAATTGTCATCTATAATTTACAAGACTGGGTGTTCATAGAGCAAGCTTCCAGTTAATCTTATTAAGAGGTACTAAAATATAGAACCTGTTACATATTTGTTTGAGAAATGAATTTATTTGAATTAAATATATGTCAAAGGTGGATTGCTACACCAATACAAATCAATACTTAGTACAAAAACATAATACACAATACTTGTAAAAGAAAAAAATAACCGGCACATTGAATTTCATGTAGAGAAACCAAAATAAAAGGGTGAAAAATCATGGTAGAACTAGAATTAACATATCCACTATAAGGGAGCAGAAATTGTACATAGATTGTTATGCAACCTCAAAAGTAACTAAGCAAGACCACTATGCTGTTGACTCAGGAACCATCACCAATCCACTACATCTAGCATGTTAGATTAGGGACATATATTATTCCTCCCATGGTAGTCAACTAGCAGGGCTTAGACAGATTACATGCCTCCTTAACCCGTGTTTCCATCTTTGCCATTGCCCCTTTACCTATGTGCACGAAAGGGTTCCATTAAAAATTTAAAAACATATTCTAACATATGCTTATGTTTATTAAAGTGGCACAACTATGTTTTTAATATATGTATGTATATGTATATGTATGTATGTATGTATGTATGTATGTTTCATGTCTGCATTAGTTTAACAGGGTTCAATTTTACTCATTTGGTATAATCTTTTATAATTTCAACAGAGGAATGGTCGTTGAAGATCCTAATGCCCCACATGGGCTCCGTCTATTTATTGAAGATTATCCCTACGCTTTTTATGGCCTTGAGATTTGGTTAGCAATTAAGACATGGGTAGAAGATTATTGCTCCTACTACTACAAGAACGATGCCATGATTTAAGAAGACAAGGAATTGCAATCCTGGTGGAACGAACTAAGACAGGAAGGTCATGGCGATAAAAAAGATGAGCCTTGGTGGCCAAAGATGCAAAACCTTAAAGAGCTAGTAGAACCATGCACAACTATAATATGGGTTTCATCTGCTGTCCATGCTGCTACAAATTTTGGGCAATATGCCTATTAAGGATATCTTCCAAACGCCCAACACTTAGTCATCGGTTATGCCTGAAGAAGGAACTCCTGAGTTTGAAGAACTCAAGTCTTATCCTGAAAAAGTTTTCCTGAAAACAATCACAGCACAACTTCAAACTCTCATAGGTATTTCACTTATAGAGATTTTGTCAGACATTCTACTGATGAAGTATACCTTGGGCAGGACAGAGAGAAAGTCCTGATGGACAAAACTGCTGAACCACTGCAACCATTTGAGAAATTTGGAAAGAAGCTAGGCAGATATTGGGGAAAAAGATTAATTCAAATGAATGAAGAACCTCGATGGAGAAATAGGATTGGACCTGTCAAGATACTTACACTCCTTTATCCGACTAGCGGAGATGGATGACCGGAAAAAAAAGGAATACCTAATAGTATTACTATATAATCCATTTAATTATGGTTTCATTAGAATGATGTATCCTAGCTCTTTCTTTGTTTGTGGACTCTCAAGGTGTTTGCTTCAGGATTCAAACTTCTTTATTCAATATTATATTGTAATCAGACTTTAAGTTTTATTTAGTTGCACTAATCTCTATACGTAAAGATAATCAAGTCATATTGAAGAAAATGAGCACCATCAGTTGAGCACATGGGATACTAAATGTTGGAGTGCTCCAACGTTTTGATAGTAAATTTAAATTGTTGATCATTAGAAGAATTTTATCCTTAATTTAAAATTAGACATAGAAGCCTAAAGTTGTAGATTGTATGCATCGATAGAAAGTGTAACCACTGTTATAGAATAAGTATTATAGCTCACACCATATCTATAAGCTTAAGCTTTTAGATTATATGGTTGTATTGTTAACTTTAACAAAGTATCGGAGTATGAGGCCTTGAATTCAAATCCCTATGCACTCATCATAATACTATTGAAAATTAAGTTGTCTACTTTTCCAGCCTTTGTCAAAGTCAAAGTTTTGGCCCATAAATAAGGAGGAATGTTGTAGAATAATATAAATATCTATAAGTTTAAGCTTTTAAATTAAATGATTGTATTGCTGACCTTAACAACCAAAAATCTAACCATTGAGGTGTTTCTCCTCATGGAGATACATACCTTCTCCCACTATCATTGCCCTTTTCCATTAGTTGATCTTTTCCTGCTGCATGGCCTTAGAGAAAGCAAACCTTAACAGTTCCGTTTCAGTTATGGGCATACAAACCCTGTTATTGCAGCATAAGATTATTTTTCCCTAAATAGATCTCTTCTTGCCAAAAAGATCGATGAGCTATGTGATTACCGAATACTCAGACATTAAAAATAATTTCTTATACCAAAAATTCTATTTTAAACCATCCAACATTTAAAGTATCTTTTGTACACTTTTTAAACAACTGACATCTAAGTGGGAAAACAAATAAAGACATTATAAATTTATTCAAATCATCTTTTTGACAAATATGGACATCGAGTCGTATATTGGAATGTGATATACTAGAGCAGTATAAAAGATCCGTGGAAATGCAAGAGCAATTACTACTAAACTTGAGATACGATTGTGATAAACCAACTTACATAAACCAACTTACAAAGCAAAGGACACACTTATATTAGCTAATGAAAAGTGATTAGGAGAATGGACCATGTATGTTGAGTTAATTACTTTAGCTTTCTGTCTAACATCCTATCATTTGTAATCGAAAGAAGAAATAGAGTACAGGGTGGCGGAAATAGTGACAAACTTATATTCATTTGTGTTGATCCTTACCTTGCAAGAGAAGCATTACCATCCCTTTCCACTAATGCCATTATAGTTACAACTAGCCTTGTGGCTAACATATGCCCCTGAAAATGTGCATATATATAACGGGGCCATTTGTTGCAGTTCTCGATCAAAGGATTAGAGTAAGTACAAAATAGTATACCCTTATGATAATGCTTCATTCGCCAGATTTCCCTAATACGTTTAACGGTCACAGCCTCACATGATGCTTCACCAGTTTGATGCAAGTCAGCCTCCAGGATCTACAAGTTCTGAACTTAAAAGTCTGGATCTCAATGTTGCTGATTCTACTTTTTCTACTTTTATATTGATAAAGCATGACCTTATGTTCTCATGGCATTTGTTATGTACTCGTTTATAAAACCATGTAATTTAATCTCTCAATATCAAATTCTCTAACTTAATGTATCTTCATCACAAGCTAAACTCAATTTTTGAATCTCATTATATGGTTTTCCATTCCATTAGCACTATTTTTTAAGTTCCCCTAATTCCACACAAGAGATACAATAAGTGCAGTTGATTTAAAACTTAAAGAGTCCTTTAGGAATATATCATAGTTTGGATTTGCATTAGTGTCTTCATAAATTTTTTAAACCATTAAAAATTTCGCTGAATTATATATAATTGATCAAGTAAAAGCACAAGTTTCATAAGTGCGACAAGAAAGAGCATACACAACACTTTAAAAAGAGGATCTAGAATATGAAATTCTAGCTTGAATTTATAAATTCAGCAGTATCATGGCAAGACTATACATTACTATCTTCATAATGGAAAATCAGCAACTTGAATCAAGCTCAAAATTCCAAATTTAAACAGTTTTTATCAAGCTCCAGGACAAAATTACTTTCACAAATTAAAAGAATAATTAAACTATTAAGGTGATGGAACATTTAAAGTGTGATAGGTGCAAGCAATTCACTCAAACTATGTTCCACATAATAAAACTTTAGCTTTCCCCTTACTGTTTTTGTTTTAAGTCAATCCTCACCAATTCTATGCATGGATAGAGGAAATAGGGGATGAAGTCTGAAATGCCCTGTTTATCAATTTTCCCTTTAAAGATTTATAGAATCATTTGCAATTGGTTCAATATTTAGTTTGTTTTTCACTGCTTAAGGATGGAGTAAAGGTATGAGAACAAGCTTCCTCAATTTTTCTTTTTTCCCCAATACCTTCTCATTATTTGCTGGGAATTTTTTAGCTAGGATTTTGTTGTAAGGATGAACTGAGCTAGGGTTTTTAACATGACGCATGGAGTTGGCAGCTGGAGAAGTACACTCTATCTTGTTTCAAATCAACGAATCGAGTAATGTAATTGACAGATCGTGAAGAAAGCAATTGCGTTGGGCCTAGATTCACTATGTGAATTTGGTTTTGTATGGACCAACTTATTATATTATGGGCCAGTAATAGTTAGTTAAATATATAATTGTTTATAATAATAGAGTTATAGGTAGAAATGGCATGAGTCATGATCCTCTGCCACTTGTCAAATTGATACAAATAGAATATATTGTAACTACTTCATTATCCTAAATATATACATGGGTAATGAACAGAGAGGAATATACAGAAATATTGTAAAGAATTAATGTTCTCTATATTCGAAGATTCATGTTAGCTAGCTAAATTGAATATCCCAACACCAATTGGTATCAGAGCCTTGTTGGGTGGATGGTCAAGACTCATAGTAACGATCAAATGGATGAATCCATGAAGTCCTTGCTTAAGGATCAAGAAGAAAGGCTGCTCAAGACTTTTATGAACATGTTCAAGCAGCAACAATCTACACTCGACCGCTATGGTGCCACCTTGGTAGACTTACAAAAGAATGTGAACAAAGCAGTTAGTCCATGTCAAATGCAGTTCGGAAGCTTAGGTGATTCAGTGGGTATGTGAGGTACTCCACCTAGCAATTCCAATGATGGAAAGACAAAGGTAGTTCAGAGGATTTTGTGACAGCAAATGGAACACCTATCAACTAAACACCAGAGCAACGCATTTAGGGTTCCCTTCATTTTCTGGTGAGGACTTAAAAATCTTGGTTAATTAAAGCAGAACATTTCTTTAAACTACATGATACACCATACAATTTAAGAGTTAAGGTTGTTGCAATGCATTTAGAGGATCTAGCTTTGCACTGGTATCATTCTTTTGTTCAGAATTGGGTAACTCCTACTGTTACTACTTGGAGTGAGTTTATGTTAGGGTTACAACAAAGGTTGGGACAGGAACCTTTGATGATCCCATGGCCTCACGTGGTTTCTAATGATGTTGAGATTGATTCTGTATTGTTGAAAACTCTGAGGTTGCAGCATATGCTAATATTTCATTTTTTGATGTTGATCTACTGATGAAAATGAAAATTCTCATTGAAAATGGAATATGATGACCCTTCTCTGTTTGAAACTGATTGTGATAAATGTTATTGGGTCTGATTCCTATCAAGTTTGTCCATTCTTACATTCAACTTGAACAAACTTTCTTGAATAGCTATTAGCGATTTTGCCAACATGTCCACTTCTATTTGCTGTGAGAGCTTTGTCTTCTACTTGTGTTGTCATTTATGATGCAGGTGCCATTGCAAGAAAACCTAGAAATCTAGAAAATTAAAATCTAAGAACAAGCATAAGCATGATCAAGATCAAGAAAGTAACGAGAGCATCAAAATGTTAAGCCCAATTTACTAAAGTTGGTCTAGCCCTCTACTAATACTCTAGCCTTACTTCATTTTAGCCATGCCAATCCCATTTTAGACGTACTTTCCAAATTAACTCACATTGCCTCTTTTCCTCTCACGAACCTTCCTAGATAATTCTCTATGTCAAACCTTAAATTTATCTTCTCTTTTCCTACAATCTACACTAACTCTTGGCTATTTAAGCTGCTAAATGCTCCTTAACACAACTGTATTTCTACAAATCTAACTAATTATGTTAGATGCCTTTTTTCCTTTCTTACATTCTTGTATTTATAGATGTTTACGTGATATTAGTTGACTGTTGTTCTATTACAATCAAATGTTACTAATTATGTTATGAAACTACTATTTATTACTAAAATTAGATCTATTTGTCTAGTTGTCATTGTCTTCTATTGTCTAGATTGTAACAGCTTTACATAGAACGAGGATGGCATGAATAGCTACTCCCCTCAAGTAAACGCACTGATAAAATGTCGCATTTGAAACGATTTTCTTTGATAGAATTTGGTAATATAAGTAGAAAGGAAACTACCAATACATTAAGATGAAGTGATTGTATACAATTATCTTAAATGCTCAAGGTAATGCAAAATAAAATCTGAGTATTTAAGATAATTGGAAGGGATTACTTGGTTCTTCCATATGCACTTGTATTTTTAGTTCTATTCCTTGGAGAATTTTCCTACGCTTTATTAGAATGCTGTTAAGCATAGTATGTTTTCAGGCCATTTGTAATCCCCCTAACTTTACGCAATCTAATTATAATAAATACTATAAATGTAATATGGACTTACATAGAATATTTGGAACAAGTAGTAAAAATCACTCCAAATTTTTCTCGATTTAAAAATGTCAAAGTATGAATGAATTTGATTAAAATCTTTACTCATAAAAATTTTTCGAAATACAAAACTGTAACTTTTATAATCTCAAATAATTTATAAAACAACAACAAATTAATCGTTAATATAAATCCCTGAATCATTTTTTTTCTTAAGTTTAATATTCAGGAAACAAATCATACACTAATTAAATAATGAAGTAATGGTGTTTAAACTATTTTAACACTATTAAGTAACCTAAATAGAATATTTTGTTATTAACGAATTAGTAGGAATAACTCTTATACTTTAAAATATAATGTTTGGTAAAATAAATGAATATCTAAGAATCTAGATCTTAAATAAATATTTAAATTACATTAACACTCTAATTAATAGATCTACATATTTTAGAAATTAAAATTCCAAATTGTCAACGTAACCTTTAATAATTTTCACAACTAGAAAATGAACAAATTAGCAAATGTGAAACTAATACAAAATATATGATGTAACGAAAATCTTAGAATAGATCTATGAATAGTAATAAACTCACTCCTAGTTTAAAAAAAACCCAAATACAAATTTCCGTGACCTTAATAGATACTAAAAACAAGATTTCGTATAATGAATTGATAGTTCACGATATAATCAAAAGTAACTCCAAATTTCAAAACCGATAAGATACTGTTTAATAATAAAGCTTATCAGTATAGAACAACAACTCAAAGAGGAAATACTAAGATTATAAATACATAATAAAAACCAGTACCTATCAATAATTACTAATGTAAATCTGAAATAAAAATTTCAATCCCGCTGTTTTACTTTTTAGGAATTCTGAATTTATTAATACTTAGTTCATAAATCAATTTATTGAACTTGAAAAATGTAATTGTGTAAATCTAAGTACTTAAAACAATTAATTGTGTAAACTCGAAACTAAAAATGTGTACGAACAAACAACTCAGAGTTTCGTAGTAACTTAGGAAAATTCTATTCTGATAAAACTCTTGTGTAACCGTTATAGATATTTGTTTATAAATTAATATTAGTTAAAACATTATTTTCTAATTAATTTTTATTAATCAAATGATAAACAAATAAAAAAAAAAGGAAGAAAAGAAAGAAAAGAAAATGAAACCGTGGAATTTGGATCACGGCAGATAAAGGAGTTGGCTTTAGAAAAATTTTTACACACAAAACCAAACAAAACAAATTCAACGAGTGGTAGAAATCCGCACGCAAGGATAAAGGAGAATTGAAATATATATATATATATATATAAATAACACTGGGAGCAAATCACGAAACAGAGCCTCCACGTTGAATATGAAACAGCTGCTGCAGAGGAGTCGACGGCAACAACTCCTTCACGCGTGGAACAAGCCCCTGTACAGCTGTTGGAACAATTGAGCAAGATTTCTCCACGAGCCGCAACTCTCCCACGCACGAGCAGCGGCTGGATAACGCGGACGCTGGGACAACAGCTTCCCTCCACGCGCTGGACACACAGATCTCCTTCACGCCGCAGCATCCGAATTTCACGAGCAGCAACAATTGAAAGCTTTTTGCTGAAGTTTCCACGTACAGAACAGAGGGAAAAGCTTCCACGGCACAACTGGAGAAGGTCACGTGAAAAGAGGAAGAATTGGTTGAATTTTCCACGCACGGGAGAGCATTCACAAACAAGAACTACTGCACGTTGTTTCATACTCCAAGTTGGAAATAGAAGTCAAGTGGAATTGAAAATTTGAAACAGAGGAGGATCACATCGAATTTTGTCACACAGGAAATCAAGTTGAACAGGGGACAGTACAACATAAGAATTTCTCGGGTGCAGTGGTTCCTCACGCATGTTCCAATTTGCCACCAATTTTAACCTCAATATTCAACTCGAAAAGGACAATTCATTCAATCAAAACACTCCACCTAAGGTCAACATTCAATGCCATGAAATTTCAATTCAAAACAAGTTGAATTCCAGCCGCAATTGGAGCTTGAATTCCCGTGGAGCAAGGTCTGAAATTTCGGCTGCAACTTCCAAACAAATTAATGTCTAAGCTTGTCCAAATTCAACACACAAATTCTAAAAGAAAATAACATATGATCCAATACAAAAACTCCACATAAAATCAACATTAAATGTTAAGAATTTTAACTCAAATATACAACCAAAACAACTCCCCAAAACAGCTGCAGCAAGAAGGAATCAACCAAGAATTGCAGCAGAAAACTTGGAATTTAGCCTCTGTTTTTACACGAATTTTGATCCGATTTTCTTGTAACTTGAGCTTACAAATTACACACATAAACAACATTAATTAACTACCAAACAAGCACATTTAATTCCCCTAGAAATTAGCCACAAATTTCACACAAATTCATCCAAAATTCGTCCTCAAATTCGCATTATATTTCTACCCGAGAAACATCAACAGAAATTTGTATTTTTCAAGCTCAAAAACCCTCTCTTTAGCCTCCTAAACTTATCCTAACATTAGTACATATATATAGCCTTAAGTTACACATTAACTTAGCTCAAAATCTCCCCAAACACAATTCAAAAATCCTCTCAAAACAACTACTACGAATTTACAAAATTCCTCTCCCATGCTCACTTGTGCAAACTTATTTCAACACTTCAAAAATAAAAGAGTATCCCTTGTTTAGATCCTATAACACTACCCAAGCATCAATACTCATCAACACAATTGAAACCCCACTTTAGCTATTCCAAACAACATCCAAAACCGAGATAAATAGCCTTTGGTATATCATCAATTCAAGTTGAATCTAAGCTCAATAAGGTAAAAATGTGTACATATATAAGCTAGTTTAGCTAGATTAATTTTTCCTTAGATACTCATTTCCTTACTATCCTCTTTAGATCACTTTCATCAAGGAGGAACTAAACCCCATCTATCATCCAAACAAGGTAAGAATCATATTAATTCAAGTGTTCATTTTGTTTTATCTTTAGAAATTATTTTATAAACTTACCAAAATAGATCTAACCATATATTTATGTTATTAGACTATTTAGTATATAAATACATCAACTTGAAGATTTTTAAGTGTAGAAATTCAAGTCTTAGAAAGGAAAAACCAAAACCATGCTTCAATTACAACAAACTAAATTGAACTTGAAATAACTCATGTAGACCGTTGGAAAGAATGAATAAACTGTATTGATATGTTTGTTTAAAGCCAAAAACGACCTATCCAATGGAGAGAACACGAAAAATCCTATGAAATCGACTACTCATTTGTTAAAAACGGATAAGAAACGAATTAGATATTGCACAAACAAAATTTAAATTTCTGCTGCCAGACTTGTGCGAACAGAGCAGACTGTTCTTGCCTTTTTCATGTCCTTAATGACTTTGTTTGATAAAAATAACACCACTAATGGATTGTACTCGGAAAAACTATGAAAACGACTGTTTATTCGTCAAAAACGGATTAGAAATGAGTTAGATATGATCAAAACAAGTTTTGACTACAATTGTTAAAATTTACTTGAAGTCTATGCATGTATTGCATAAATTTAAAAATTGTACAGATGTTTTTCCTTGAAAAATAATTTCACTACTACAAAGTACTCTTCGAGTACTACCAAATCAACTATTTATACAACGAAATCGGATTTAAAACAAATAAGAAATCGCAAATAAAGTTCATTCAGTTTTCAACCAACATAAATGCTATTATTGTTTCTATTAATATAGTTATGATTATTATCATTACTATTACCACTGTTTATAGTATTCTGTATTATTGATACTTTCATTAGAATTATCAATACTGTTATTTTTACATTAAGGTCATTATATTTATATTAACAATAATTCTATTATTATTTTTGTCACTAATGTTATTATTTACTAATGGTATGAAGATAGTTGCTATTATTGTACTTGTATTACTACTAATATTGATATTAATGTTTCAAAACTAATATTACTAATAATATTGTAGTATTAAACTTAGCTTGTTTTGCAGTAAAAATAAAACTAAAGTACAATAGAAATTTGATATATCTACATACGATTTTTATAACTTTTGAAAGGTATAGATACTAAAATATACCCTTAAATAAATAAAATACCAATTTGAGAGACAGATAAGGTCGATGGGCAAAGAATTAAGAAATAAAAATCTTCTACTAAATACAGTAAGACTCAAGGAAAAGACAAACTCCTTAATTAAAAATATAAATATCAAGAGAAACAAAATACAGATAAATATCCTTTACTATAGGGATTAAAACCTTAATAAAAAACTGCATCAATTACCGATACAGAATAGTTCGTCACCTATAAGGATTCAATTAAAGTATTGAACGATAGAATAATTAATATAACGGACCTAATTTAATATTCGACGATAGAGATCAACACCTTTAAATTATAAGAAGACTTCTCTTACAGAAACGGTCCGATAATGAATCCTTCTTATTTTCCTTTCATAGGAAAATAGATCAATTTCTGGATTATCGATAGCTTATACAACAACTTAGCGAGGACCCCAGGTGAGTTACTTGACTTTATCACATTGTTTGTGCTTGTAATGTAGTTGCACTTGTAATAATATATATATTCAATTGATATGCATGCGGGATTGGGAATACTGCATGATGCATGGTGTATGATTGAATGGCAAATTATCATAATAAAGTGATAATCATATTTATGATAAATATTGTATGAGATATGTTGATGATTGTCTGTAAATTGTATGATCGCCTTAAACTTGATTAACAACTGTCGGCACTATAAATAAAGCGGACATGCATTGCACGATTTGCATAAACTGCATATGGAGATGTGGCAGCCTACTACGTGTTAGTATTTCGGTTCTCTGGTAATGCTTGGTTTTTCTAGGCAAGAGGCTATTAGTTCTACGCAAGCTTACCTTTGTTCCGTCGGTTCCATGGGAACTAACTAGAAAATGAAGGACGCCGCCCATGGTATCGCGTGAAATGACTAACACTTAATGGAGTCTCTTTGTTCCAAAAGGAAATTGAGTGAAGAAACTTTACTCATGAAGTAAAGAATAAAAGTGAGTGTTGTTTTTCCTATGGTTCTCTATTTCTCCTAGGTAGGTGGGCCATAGATTGGTTCCTTCAACCCCGATGAAGAGGGCGTAAATCTTCATCCTGCTTTGGATTCTAGATCATCCAGGCTTGTAATGTGCATATGACTGATTGTTGCATTACATATGATTGATAATTACACTTGGTTGCTATTGTTTGATGTGTGGTATAGTCAGGTTATCTCACTGAGCCCGTGGTTCGCTCACCCCCCTACAGTTTTTGTGCAGGATTATTACTAGCTGGGATTGGGCTAGGAATGTGTGAAAAGAGCTTCTCCAACGAACTCTATTGAAGATAGAGATATAGGATATTGTAAACTTAGAATGTAAATTTTATAATGTTGAAATTTGTAAGTTGTAGTTTGAAACCCAATTTCACTATTTGGTGGGGGATACCGATTCTCTGCGATCTTGGTGGAAATTGGAAAATCAGATTTCATAGTTGAAATCCTGTAATATATTATATCATATATATGATAAATATTTATAAATAAATAGAGTCTTGTATACTCTGACATACAAGACGGCTCTTATGTTACGGGTGCACACGTGATATGATGGCTTTAGATTAATCCTGTTAGGCCCCCATATTAGAGTCGTGACACCATTGACCAAAATGTTACTTCTATCAGTGGAATAGGAACCAGGGACGATATGATCCTTCAAATTGTGTTTGACTGGTGATAACGGATTGAGATATCTAAATAAATCAAATAGTTCATTCTATCAGTGACATATGCTGAAAACATCAAATTTGCTGTTATTTCAACTTTTAGTTGTCTTCATCATGGAGAGAGTAATAGCATAATTGGTTTTGCTCTAGTGGGTTTATATTATATAGATCGTCGATTGCTCATTATTAAGTAAGGTCAAGGAAACCAGATCAAATAAAGGTACAATCCATTTCTGAGATTGGAAGAATTGCTCTAAACTAAATAAATTAAGCATTGCCTAGAATAAACTACTTGCAGATTGCGTTCCAGAAGGGTTACTTAAGATGCAATGGTGTTGTTTGGGTTCTAAAACCACAAACATGAAAACTAGTCTGCCGTAAAAACTTTAATGACTTGTTAATTGATGATAACTAGAGATGACTGTCTTTTTTATCGTCCTCATAAATGAGTTTGGATGTTTTGTCGTTATGCTAGGTCCTTGTCCTTCCATTTCCATAATCAACTAAAATCCCACTAAATCCAATTGAATAATAGCTATTATGGGTGTTCAGTCATATCAAGCCGTAATTATCAATAACATGATCTCTCATAACTTTCAATTCCTTGGAATTCATTCGCCTGTTTATAAAGAACATAGTATCGCCTGTTCCCTTAAAATCTCAAAGAAAATGAAATGCAAGGAGCAGAAAATCAACAAAGCATTGTGGAATTCTCTCTTCTTTTACCACAATCAAACTGAAGCATCCTTATAGCCACTCAGGAGCAAATCACAAATTTCTTCCAAGATTTGGAGAAAAGGTAAAAAGAAAGTGCATAGCTAATTTGCTATAAAATTTCTACGAATACAAGTATGTCAAGTTGAACTCAATACAACAAAACCACTAGCTTTGATCATCTGCTTAAACTACCCGAAGTTGACCATGCCATGTCTATCAACATCAACCTTCTCGATCATTTTTTTGCACTCTTCTATTGTTCTTCCATGCTTTAGCCCCAAAGAAGCCAACACTATCCTCAATTCCACGACCGTGATGAACCTGTTCCATCATTTTAAATCCACATCAACCTCATCTTTTTTATCCATCTCCATTCACATCCATCTTTTCAATCATTTGCTTCAAGTCATTATCTTCAATATCATGGAAATGCTTTTTACTCTGTACTCGTGAGCTTCTATATCAGCTATCCATTCACCGAATTTCTCTGGTATGTTTACAGTTGCTGCCCTTGCCATGATGCTTCACCAATTTGACGCAATTAGGCCTCCGGGATCTACAAGTTTTCACCTTATGTTCTTATGGCATTTGTTATATACTAGTTTATTAAACCATATGATTCAATCTCTTAAGACCATATTTTCTAACTTAATACATCATCACCGAAGGCTAAACTCAACATTTGAATCTAATTGTATGGAAATTCCCATTCCACTAGCACTATATTCTTAAATTGATGAAAGCTACAACCTAATTCTACACAAGAGATACTATAAGTGCAGTTTATCCTAAACTTAAAAAGAGTCCTTTGAGAACATATCATAACATTGATTTGCATTATTCTCATAAAAAATCCTTTAAACCATTCACAATTTTGACGAGTTACAACTGCCACAATAACCCAAAAAAATGACCCTAAACTCTCTCTCACAGGCATAAATTGCACAGCTTCCAAATTATACCATACATCCTGCATTGCGCTGCTCCCAGACTGATCCATTGGCATGTATATCATATGACTTTTAATAAGATAATCTCTCTTGTTTATTTCAAGGTCCAGTGGAATGTATCAAGCACACCCAATGAGAGCTATATAATAAGACATAGTATGAGATGAGAAAGACATATGGAAATATTGACCACTTTAAACTCTCAAAGGAAAAAAATTCAGATAAGAGCAAATACCAATTAGTAGAAAGGCCAAAGGAAAAAAAAAAAGAAAAAAAAAAAAAGAAACTTAATTCCTTCAAGATGGAAAGAGGTAACTAGAAGCAATAGTGCCAACATACCAATTTTATGCAGTTTTTTTTTTTTTTTTAATAACTTACTGATTATTAGAAACAAATCATTTGCAAATTCAATATTAGTTAACTTAAATTACACAACAAACAAAGTTAGCTAGAAAAAGCAGCAAGAAAGTAGTATTATACTAATCTAACCTAATCGAATTCATCCAAAGCAAATTATCATGTTGTGGTGCCAAATCACTTGACACAGTGAAAGATTTAAATCACAAATTGTTGATTCGCGCACAAATACTAGAGCATGATCTTTAAATAACTATTGATTCTAAGAATACCTAGCTAAATGGCTTCCAAAAATCTAAAATAACAAAAAAATTCTAGTTTTGAAAAACTAAAATTTGTCAAAAAAGGAAAAAGCACTAAAAAAAGGAAACAATGATAAGTAAATGATTTTCAAAAAATATTCTTTTAAATCAAGATTCAAAAAAAATATCCTATTGAATCCTATTCAAAAGACATTAAATCCTATTTAAAGATGTTAATGAAAAGCTATTAATTCTCTAATTCAATACTATTAAAAGATATTAAAAAAATATTGATCCAATCATCATTGGCTGCATCATCACTGTTGACAATAATACATACCTTCTCCAGAAAAGCAATCCCCTCCCTCTTACCAGCGCCACTATAGTTACTTCAATCAGCCTCGCCTCCAGCCCTGAACTCAGCTGTGACGGGATATGAGAGTTCATTCGGGGGTGTTCCCACTCAAACAATTAGATAGATCAATGCATCAGCATACGACAAATCGTAGGCCGTAACAAGCTAACTTTCTTTCCCCGTTTTTTTCCCATTTTCCAGATTTCTTTGACAAGTTCATAGTTGTAATTCCACCTCCAGGGCCTGCAAGTGTCAACTTAAAAGTCTGAATTTCCAAAACGCTTAATAAGGTATACAAATATTCATGTGTTATATCTTCGGCATCATGATCGCTACTTGGAGGTGGTTAGAAAGATTCCTTGTGAGATCTGATAGTAGACGTTTGAATAAAGTAGTCATTCGGAAACAATGAACAAAATGCAAAGCACTACTATAATTGTGATGGAAGATGATCATGATTAACCTAAGAATAAATGTAATATCATTATCTAGCTCCATGAAATGTTTTTCAAGTCTGGTGGATAGTGAAAGGTTTTTACATTCACATATGAATGACTCATTCATCAGATGACTCAGAGATTGGTTTAACACATGCCTTAGCCTTTCTAGAGGTTCTGATTAGATTAAATTACCAAGGCATGCAAATGATGGCTTCTTGAAGGAATTAAACTTTGTTCAATCATGGTGGTCTAAAAGTGCTTAAACATCCTCAGCAAATGATACATGTTGGTTTTACCAAAAAAATTTGTTTCTATGTTGGACCACTATTTTAAACCATCAAAGGCTAAAGTACTTTCTACACACGTTTTGAAACAAGTGGCGTCTAATTGAGACAACAAATAAGGACAAAAAAATTATCCAAAATCATTATTCAACAAATATAGATATCATATTGTATAGGAGAGCAGTATACTAGAGCAGTATAGAAGATCCATGGAAATGCAAGAGCAATTACAGAAAAACTTGAAAATTTGTAGAGAACATGCTATGTCTGTATCACACATAGAATTGTTTGAGTTCGATGTCACTTTAATCAAGCCAGCTTTTTATCTAATAGACAGATGACAAACTTATATCCTATTGTGTTGACACTTACCTTCTTAAGAGAAGCACTCCCATCATCCCTTTCCACTAATGCCATTACAGTTTCTTTGGATGGCTTTGTGCTCAATATATGCCTCCTGAAAATGTGCATATATATGAAGTGACCTTTGGTTGTAGTTCTTGATCAAACAATTAGAGTTAGTACAAAAGTGGCATATACCCCTATAGACACACTTCTGCTCCAGGCTTTAACAACTATATCAGCTATAAATTACCAAATTCATCTAGTATGTTCATAATTGCTGCCTTCCCACGATACTACATCAGTTTGATGTAATTCTGCCTCTAGGATTTGCAAGTTTTGAACATAAAAGTCTGAATCTCAATATTACTGGTACTTTCTCTTTGCTTTTAAATTTATAAAGTATGACCTTATGTTTTCATAGAACTCAATATCCTTGTTCATAAAACCTTATAATTCAAACTCTAAACATCAAATTCTCTAATGTGATGCATCATCGCCACAAGCCAAACTCAAAATATAAATCTCATTGTATGGAAATTTCAATTCCATTAGGACTGAACTTTAAACTGAGGAAAGCTAACAAAAATACCATAAATGCAGGTAATTCCAAACATAAGGAGTCCCTCCCACAAACATACCATAGATTTGGATTACTATCCAAATTTAACAGGTTAGAAGCTCCGTAAATTTAACAGGTGAGAAAAAACATAGGACACTTAGGAATGAACTTTTTCATCCATCTCCATTCACATTAATCTTTGCAATCATTTGCTTCAAGTCATTACTTCAATATCATTTGACCTTTCTGCTCTACACTTGTGAGCTTCTATATCATCTATCCATTCACTGAGTTTCTCTGGTATGTTTACAATTGCTGCCCTTGCCATGGTGCTTCACCAATTTGATGCAATTAGGCCTCCAGGATCTACAAGTTTTGAACTTAAAAATTTTAAATCTCAATGTTGCTAATTCTTCTTTCTCCGCTTTTAAATTGATAAAGCATCACCTTATGTTCTTATGGCATTTGTTATATACTTGTTTCTTAAACCATGTGATTCTATCTCTTAAGATCATATTCTTTTAACTTAATGCATCATCACGGCAACCTAAACTTAACGTTTGAATCTCATTATATGGACATTTCCATTCCACTAGCACTATATTCTTATATCGATGAAAGCTACCACCTAATTCTACACAGGAGATAGAATAAGTGCAATTTATTCAAAACTTGGTCCTTTGGGAACATATCATAATTTTGATTTGCATTACTCTCTTTAAAAATCAATTTTGATGAGTTATATGCAATTAATCAAGCCAAAGCACAAGTTTCATAATTGAGGCAAGAAAAAGCATACACAACACTTGAAAAAGGGAAATTAGAACCTGAAATTTCAGTAGAATCATGACATGATTATACACTACTATCTTCATAATGGAAAATCAACAACTTGAATTGAGCTCCAAAATCCAAAATTTAATAGATTTTGTCATGCTCCATAAATGAATTACTTTCACATATTAAGAGAATGATTAAAAGGATTGAATAGTTAAAAGTGTGATGAGTGCAAGCAATTCCATGCATGGACAGAGGAAATAGGGGATGAAGTCTGAAAGGTCTTGTTCATCAATTTTCCTTATAAAGATTTACAGAATCATTTGCAGTCGGTTCCGTATTTGAAAGTTTTCTTTCTATTACTTCAGGATGGAGTTAAGGTATGAAAAAATGATTCCTCAATTTGGAATTACAGCCTATAATTGCAACAATGCTCTTTTTGCAATACCTTCTCCTTATTTGCTAGATTGTTTTTTAACCCACCCACCACCCCACCCCCCCCCCCCCCCCCCCCCCCCTTTCTCTCTCACAGGCATAAAGTACACAAGCTTCCAAATTACCCATAAATCCTGCTTGCATTGCTCCCAGACTGATCATTGGCATGTATATCATATGACTTTTATAAGATAATCTCTTTGTTTTTTTAAGTTCCAGTGGAATGTACCAAGCACAGCCAAGAGAACTATAATGAAGACATAGTATGAAGATGAAAGAAGACATGGAATAATGGCATTAATTCTTTTTATGGAAAAAAAAGTCAAACAAGAGCAAATATCGATTACTAGAAAAGGCAAAAAGCCAAAGGAGAACTTATTCTTCAAGATGGTAAAGATGTAACTGGAAGCATAGTGCCAACATACCAATTTTATGTAGATTTTTTTTTTTTTTTTTGGGAACATATTGAATTAGAAACAAATCCTGTGCAAATTAATATTGATTAACTTAAATTACATGATGAACAATGTTAGCTAGAACAAGCAACAAGAGATAGCATTATATTAACACCTAATTGAATTCATTCAAAGCAATTATCATGTTGTGGTGCCAATCACTTGACGCAGCAAAAGATTAGGAAAATATCACAAACTGTTAATTCGCGCATGAATGCCAAAGTTTGATATTCAAATAACAAATAAACTTAAGAATATCTAGGTAAATGGCATCCAAAAATAAAAAATAACAGATAAAATTGAGTTTTGGGAAAGACAGTAAGGCATACAATTTATATTGAAAAACTAAAATTTGTTGAAAAAGGAAAAAGGACTAAAAAAAGAAAAAACCATAGTAAATGATATTCAAAATATATTCTTTTGAACCATGACAAAAAATATCATATTAATCATATTCAAAAGACATTAAATACTATTAAAAGATATCGAAAAAAAAAAAGACCCAAGTTTTAGCAATACAGTGTATGCTTTGTTTTGCTGCAATAGACTTTAGTACACGGAAATTTACATTCCATATTAAAAATTATTATAGTAATTTTCACATAGTAAAAATTTTAAATGAGTGAAAGTAATAATTAAGACAGAACACATTTTGTTCATTTTTAGAAGCAAAAGATTTGTACATTGAAATAAATTTTAAAGTTCAAAAATTTCAGTATATAACACACCAAAGGAACATAGTTCGAACGACCCAAAACCTCATTTCCAAAAAGAAAAAAAATCATCCCAGCGAAATTCATTCCGTTCATAGCTCATAATTAATTAATTACAGTGATGAAACACTTAATTATACAGCTGAAACTGGAACATCCACGAAATTAAAAGTGAAAAATATAAAAATTTTCTTTTTAATTCTTTTTTTTTTTTCGTTTGTGTGTGTGTGAGATAGAGAGAGAGAGAGAGAGTATTACCAGCAAAATCTCTTTGCAAATATCCTTTTGTTGCAGTCCACAGAAATTAAAACTGGAACATCATCACCGTGGCTCTTTCTATTGCAGTCCTTTAGATTGCTAATAATCCTTCACCATCACTACATATAAAATAAATACCAAAAATAGAAAAACAATCAATTACGATAATGCTTTGTTTTTTTCGATAAACTACAATAAAACGTTGATATTTATGTATCTTGACTCACCCATTCAAGCTTTACATTTGCGACATGAGCAATCTTAGGCCACTCCTCCCCACTGTCTTTCTTGCACTTCTTCTCCAGCTCTGGACATTCGGAAATCCACAACTCCTCCAGGGACTTGAGCTCACTCATGCTTTGTGGAAGTGCTGTCAAAGCCGGACAACCATCAATTCGAAGTTGTTGAAGTGATGTTAGCTGACCCATGCTTTGTGGAAGTGATGTCAAATTTGGACAACGATAAATTAGAAGTTGTTGAAGTGATGTAAGCTGACCCATGCTTTGTGGAAGTGATGTCAAATTCGGACAACCATCAATTCGAAGTCGTTGAAGTGATATAAGTTGACCCATGCTTTCTGAAAGTGATGTCAAATTCGGACAACCATAAATTCGAAGTCGTTGAAGTGATATAAGCTGACCCATGCTTTCTGGAAGTGATGTCAAATTTGGACAACCATCAATTAGAAGTCCTTGAAGTGATGTAAGCTGACCCATGCTTTCTAGAAGTGATGTCAAATGCCAACAATCATAAATTAGAAGTTCTTGAAGTGATGTAAGCTGATCCATACTTTCTGGAAGTGATGTCAAATGTGGACAACCATCAATTCGAAGTCGTTGAAGTGATGTAAGCTGACCCATGCTTTCTGGAAGTGATGTCAAATTCGGACAACCATCAATTCGAAGTAGTTGAAATGATGTAAGCTGGCTCATGCTTCGTGGAAGTGGTGTCACATTCAGACATCCATTAATTTGAAGTTCTTGAAGTGATGAGAGACTTTGAAGCCAAGCATTAGGAAACCTTGCTGCCTTATACTTCCCTATTCCAAAAGAACGTAAACCTGTACGTGGTTGGAGTCCTTTTAGCATGATTTTATGATTTTCAATAGCCTCGGCTTCCTTATATCCACTTCCTTCTATATCCTCCCATATTATTCTTAACTCATCCAAAGAATGCTTTGCTTTAATATTTGCATTCTTGCATTCCACAACTGCATTTTCTATGTGACCACGTATCGATATAGTGAGGTCCCCTCTCAAGTTGTTCAAGCCACTCAGGTCACTTAGCCTTGCGGAATTCTTAGGGCTGGACTTACTGTCTCCAACAATGAAACATGTTAACGTGCGTAAAGAGGTCAATTGCCTCAAACTACGCGGCATATGATTCATATTCCTGTTACGTGCATAAACAACAAGATGCCTAAGGCAGCTTAGGCTTCCAATATCATTTGGCAATTCTTTGAGATTCACACAACCAAGTAAGTTCAACATCACCAGATTTTGCAAACCTTTTATGGAATTAGGAAGATGTTCCATTTCGAGACTATCATAAAGTCAAGATGGGAAAGAAGCTTCAACTTGCAAAGAGCGCGCACCACCTTCATGCTAGTACCACGGAGGGCCAAAAATCTGACGCAGCGAGTTAGCGTGGATAAAACGAGAACACTCGACGAATGTATCTCAACTCACAAATAAATGTGAAATCTAGAGGAAATCCCCTCAAAGTGTATTTTCAATGATGATAATAAGTTGTTTTCAATACAACCCTAGCACGACTATTTATAGTCTTGAAATAAAACCGAAAAGTAAATGCTAATTAAATGCTATTTATTAGCATTAATGCTAATAAATGCTATTAAAATAAACAACTCAAAATACGAAATAAAACCGAAAAATTTAAATGCTAATAAATGCTCTTTCCGGATGTCTTCTTAGCTTCCAATCTCTCCAAGTAGGACATGGCCACCTCATCTACATCATTCTCTCACCTCCAAAGAACTCGACCCGAGTTCTCATCGGGATACAAAGGAACATCATCGGGAAAGAAATGATATATATCAGCGACATTGAACGTCTTTGAAATGCCCATGCTATTTGGTAAACCAACAACGTAAGCATTATCATTGATGACCTTCACAATCTGATAGGGCCCATATTTCTTAGGTTGAAGCTTGCTATATTTGCCAACGGGAAAACGCTCCTTCCGCAAGAACACCATCACTTGATCTCCAACAGCAAAGATCTTCTTCCGTCGATGTTTGTCGGCGGTTTCCTTATATTTGGCATTAGATTGCTCAATCTTCTTCCGGACCTCAGCCGTCACGGAATGCCAGTGCTCCGCCATGTTCTTTGCTGAAATACTAATGTCATGACCCTTGGGAAGTCGGATTAAGTCCAAGGCATGTCGAGGTGTCTTGGTATAAACCACAGCAAATGGAGACTTGCCTGTCGTTCTATGAACCGCATTGTTGTAAGCAAACTCAGCTTGAGCCAATGCAACATCCCACTGCTTCGGCTTCTCTCCACAAATACTCGAATCAGGTTACCAAGCGTCCTATTGGTAGCTTCAGTTTGCCCATCCGTCTGAGGGTGAGCTGTACTACTATATTGAGAGATGAGTCAAACATTTGCCACAAGGTCTTCCAGAAATAACTCAAAAACTTGCTGTCACGATCGGATGTAATGGATTTAGGTACACCATGAAGACGAACCACTTCTCTAAAGAAGAGCTTGGCAATGGCTTGGGCATCAGCTACCTTCCTGCAAGGAATAAAATGTGCCATTTTGGAAAACCTGTCAACAACAACAAAAACTGAGTCATTACCCCGCTGGGTGCGAGGTAATCCAAGGATGAAATCCATGGATAAATCTTCCCATATGTTATCGGGAACTGGCAATGGCATGTAGAGACCAGTATTTTGAGATTGGCCCTTTGAAGTTTGGCACACATAACATCGTTGTACCAATCTACTCACATCTCTGCGCAAATGAGGCCAATAGAACCTCTCACCAACTGCTAACAAAGTCTTATCTCGTCCCAAATGACCAGCCAAACCTCCTCCATGTAGATCGCGAATCAACTTCTCCCTCAATGAGGACTCGGGAACACAAAGTTGATTCCCACGCATCAAGTAACCTTCATGGATGTGAAAATCTCCACTAGGCTGCCCCTGCACACACATGCCCCAAATCTCCTTGAAATCTACATCATCCTCATAAAGTTCCTTCACATGCTCAAATCCTACTACTTCAGCGCTCAACGTCATAAGTAGATGAGCTCTTCTACTCAATGCATCCGCCACTTTATTTTGAATACCTGATTTGTGCTTTAGTCGAAATGGAAACTTTTGGAGGAATTGGATCCATCTAGCATGCATGTCCTTACTAATGCGGGTCTGACCATGTAAGTGTTTCAAGGCATCACAATCTGAATACAAAACAAACTCCCGACCTACCAAGTAGTGTTCCCAAGTTCTCAATGCTCTCACAATAGCATAGAACTCTTTATCATAAGTAGACCAATTTCTTCTGGATTCACTAAACTTCTCACTGAAAAAGGCAACCGGCCTCTTTTCCTGAGATAGAACAGCCCCAACTCCAACCCCACTCGCATCACAATCGACCTCAAATAGCCTATCAAAATCCGGTAATGCTAAAACAGGTGCACTACACAACTTCTCTTTCAAGAGCGTAAAACTACCCTCAACTTCCTCACTCCACTGAAACCTTCCCTTTTTCAAACATTCGGTTAAGGGGGCTGCTACCGTGCTAAAATGCCGAATAAACCGCCTATAAAAGCTTGCTAACCCAGAAAACTTCGCAACTCAGTGACTGATTTTGGAATTGGCCATTCCCTTATCGCTCTTATCTTCTCATCATCGACCTGAATACCGTTACCACTAACAACAAAACCTAGGAACAGCAACTTTCTAGTCATGAATAAACACTTCTTCTTATTCGCATATAGTTTACTACTTTGCAAAACCGTCAATACCTCTCTCAGATGCATAACATGTTCCTCCTCAGACTTACTATACACCAAGATATCGTCAAAATAGACCACAACAAAGCGACCAATGAATGGTTTCAATACCTGGTTCATGACGCGCATGAAGGTGCTCGGTGCGTTGCTTAGACCAAAGGGCATGACCATCCACTCATAAAGGCCCTCCTTGGTTTTGAAAGCTGTCTTCCACTCATCCCCTGGTCGGATCCTGATCTGGTGATATCCGCTTCGCAAATCAATCTTTGAGAAGATCACCGCTCCACTCAACCTGTCAAGCATGTCCTCCAAGCGAGGAATAGGAAATTTGTACCCAATAGTAATTTTGTTGATCGCCCTGCTGTCCACACACATTCTCCAGCTCCCATCTTTCTTTGGCGTCAACAATGCTGGCACCGCGCAAGGGCTCATGCTCTCTTTTATGAATCCCTTCTGAAGTAACTCCTGCACCTTCCCTTGCAATATCTCACTCTCTTTTGGGCTCATCCTGTAATGAGGTAAATTTGGTAAACTAGCACCAGAGATCAAATCAATGTGAATGTCTCTCATGGCAAATCTGGTAGATCATCTGGTAATACTCCCCCTAACTCCCTAACAACTCTTCACACTTCAGGCACCTCTTCAACCCTCTTCTCCTCATCAATCGCCCAAACCTCCTTCACAATTAAAGCATGCACTACTTTGAACTCCTTTATTGCATCCTCCATCTCCTTCTCAGTTTGAGTAATGGTAAGGAACGAACGCCCCTTTTTAGTAGAAGCTTTAGGGCGGTCCTTTTGTTTTAATGGGAGAAGGGTAAATCGTACCCTATCTTTCTCTAATTTGTACACATTTTCTCGACCATCATGTAAAGCGTTAACATCATACTGCCATGGCCTACCAAACAACAAGTGGCAAGCATCCATATCGACTACATCACAGTATACTTCGTCTCTATACTTACCGATGGAAAAGGGCACCTTGCATCTCTCTTTCACTTCTATCTTCTCAGCCGCTTTGATCTACCCAATAGTATAGGGATTCGGGTGTTTTTCTATAGGTAATTCCAAAGCTTTGACGGCTGCTCGCCCTATAATGTTTTCGCAACTCCCACTATCAATAATGAGATCAAATACACGCCCGTCAATCGTACATGGGTACGAAACAATTGATGTCGCTGATTCTCCTCCTCCTTCTTAGGTGTCAACATTAGCTTTCGAACCACAAAGCCTGCTCCTCTTCCTATACTCTCCATATTCTTCACCTTCATCCGGTTCACAACAAATTTCATCCTCCTCATCTCTTTCTACCATGTTTATGCCTCTTCTATTAGGACATTCATTGGATCGATGTCCCGGCTGGTTACATCTATAACATTTCCCTAATGTTGGTTTAGCATAGGGATTATATTGCTTCTTCTCTTCCTTCGACTCCACCACCTTCTTACCCATTATCTTCTCTTCTTTCCTTTCAACAGCACCGCTTTGTACCTCTTGGACACCCTTGGCTTTTTCCCCATAACTCCTACTAGAACTCTCTCCTCCATAACGCCTGGTGTTATCAAAATGGTTTCCATCAAAACGGTTATTCTTCTCTTGTAACATCAGCTCCGCTTTGATGGCCATGTTCTTAGCTTCATTCAAATTACGCAACACATGGACACCAATCTTATCACGGATCAGAGGCTTCAAACCTTCGAAGTATCTGGCAACTTGCTGGCCCTCACTTTCTCTTAAATCGTTCCTCTCTGCCAATCGCATAAAATCTGTAGTGTAATCATGAACTGACCTCTGGCCCTGGCGACATCTCTAGTATTGCTGGAACAAAATTTGCTCATAGTCAGGGGGTAGGAAGTCCCGCTGCAAGAGCTGCTTCATCCGGTACCACGTCCTCACCGGCTGCTTCCCTTCGCGATATCTCCTACTCTGCAACCTCTCCCACTAGGCAGAAGCGCCCCCCTTCAAACGACAAGCCACCAGCTTCACCCTCTTCCCTTCCGGGATCTCCATATACTTAAAGAACCGATCAATTTCAGCGAGCCAATCAATAAAATCTTCAATGTTTAAATTTCCATTAAAACTGGGAATGTCCACTTTCAATTTAAAATCGCCCTCTCCATAACCAAAACCATAATCATAACCTCTATTCCGACCTCCATAACCACCCCTCCGACGTGGCGGTTCATCTTCCGGCAAAACATCATCTTCTTCTTCCGAATCATCATCGGGCATCTGAATCCTCCTATTTGCAGCCACAGGTCTGCCACAAGGGTCGTCGCGCGCATCGCTTGCTCTTGGTCGTTCCTCATTAACATTCCTGTTTCTGTTGGCATTGGGTCCCTTCGCGTCGAAACGCTCAACCAGGTTATCAAGGTGCTGTTCGAAACGCCGGAATCTCTGATCCATGTCACCCAGCGCCGTTCTTTGATCCTGTAATTCGGTTCGCAGAGCTTCCAAATCCCCCACAACGTTTGGGACTTGACCGCCACCTAAACTGTCGTCGCCTGACATCTCTACAGGAATCTTTCCCGCTCTGATACCAACTGACGCAGTAAGTTAGCGTGGATAAAACGAGAACACTCGACGAATGTATCTCAACTCACAAAATAATGTGAAATCTAGAGGAAATCCCTCAAAGTGTATTTTCAATGATGATAATAAGTTGTTTTCAAATACAACCCTAGCACGACTATTTATAGTCTTGAAATAAAACCGAAAAGTAAATGCTAATTAAACGCTATTTATTAGCATTAATGCTAATAAATGCTATTTAAAATAAACAACTCAAAATACGAAATAAAATTGAAAAATAAATACTAATAAATGCTCTTTAATGCTAATAAATGCTCTTTCCGGATGTCTTCTTAGCTTCCAATCTCTCCAAGTAGGACATGGCCACCTCATCTACATCAAAATCGCAAGCACCTAAAATTCGATAAGATTCTAAGGCATGCAGATTCATTTAAGTCACTAGTTTGCAAACGATCAGGTGACAACAATGTCCGCACTTTTGTATTTTTACGTTGAAGCTCTTCTAGAAGTTGATCAGATATATCATCATTTGACCCATAAGATATATGACGAGTTCTTGAATGGGCTGTTTTCACGTCACAATTCTCCACGCCTGCCATTTTGCATGCCAAATCATGTAAAAGATCGTGCATTTTGCACCTTATGCCGAAGTCATCACTTTCTACATCTTGGAAAAAGGATCTTTGCACAAGGTCCATGAAATATTCATGTGCTTTGTCTTCAACATCACAATTGCTACTTGGAGGTGGTTGAACAAATCCTTGTGAGATCCAACAACTTAATAAGGTAGACTTTTTAATAAGGTAGTTCTTTGGAAACAACGAACAAAATAAAAAGCACTGCTTTAATTGTGATGGAAGATGGTCATAACTTAACCTTAGAATAAATTCAATGCATTATCCAGTATGCAAAGCTCATCCTTCATAAAAAGTTCCCACTCCGCCTGAGTTTTTCGGAATAACGCACCTCCAATAACCCGAATAGCCAAAGGATTGCCGCCGCACTTCTCGACTATTTTTCCGCATATTGTTTTTCTGGCTTACTTATCTCCTGCCACTTTTCAAAAGCAGATGCCATAAACAATTCCAGAGATGCATTGCTCGATAGGGTAGAAATTTGATAAATGTTTATTGAACAAGTACTTCAGCTTGAGCCATTCTTCTTTCTTTTCATTCTTTAAATCATCAAGAACTAAAAGATACTTCTTCTTCTTAATTTCTTCCCGAAGAGTTTTTTGCATTTCGTCCATGCTCATGGAAATACACTCTGCTTTTGGTTTCGTGGTGATAATATTTGCTAGAGTCCTCTTCATATCAAAAATGTCTGAGACACAAACCCACCTTGTGTTTGAAAATGTTTTTGAATAGCCTCATCATTGTAGACGTATTGAGCACGTGCTGTCTTCCCCAATCCACCCATCCCAACAATTGAAATTACAGAAACATTCTCTTCTGTATTGGGATTGATCAGTCTTATTATTTCTCTCTTGTCATCAGCCCTGCCAATCATTTTTCTTGAGGTATAAATGAGTGCGTTTCCTGTCGTATTCCACATCCCATTATCTCTCCCGTTACTATAGGGGGTTCCTCTAGATGAAGCGACTTATCAGCTTTGGCGCCATCTATCTTCGTTATTACATCTTTCAATTTTTTTGCAATCTGCAACCTGAAAACAAGCTGGTTGGAGCTTGAAAATAAAGTGCGAACCTTCTTCACAAACTTATTTTGGCTCCCTATACCTCTCAGTTGAGCTTCAACAGAGATCTCACCAAGCAAGTCTTCAGCATCATAAAGAGCATCTTTCAGTTTCTCAAGATGGAACTCGGCTTGATGGCTCTTATCAGATTTTTTTTCAGCATCAAGCAACACAGATCGTATGGTGATAACCATGTTCCTCAGTTTTTCAACCTTATTTCCAACACCCCGCAACTGTGAAATTTCTTCGAAAACTTGCTTAGAAAGATCACCAATGATATTTTCTATAATATTAAAAAGAAACGATTCTGCCATTTTTTTATTTTTTGGGTAATCAACTGAGAGGAAATTGCGAACTATAGTAGTTGCAAATGAGAAGATGATAGGGAACGCCAGAAGAGAAAAGAGAAAAAAGGAAATGCAAGTGACCTGGTCTGGTTCGATCGTTTGCTGAAATATTTTCTACCAAGCATTTCAAGAAAATTGAAATTTAAGATAATTTTCAAGAAAATATCCGTAAGGCCGGACTGGCCCATGAGCCGAACTTAAAAGAAAATTGAAGTTTAAGGGCCAATCAAAATTTTAAATAAAAAAATAATTACACGATGACATATTAATATAATTTATCATACGTTATAAAGATGGTGGATTATTCATGCATCACATATATTACAACATTCTTATTAAGTATATATTTAATAAATTATTCAAAAAAACTTATATTTATATACAAGTAATTAAAAGAACAATAAAATTAGTCGTTTTATATAAACCCTATGATACTTAAATGTTTAAACTTTCACACAAATTAATATAAATGATAAAAATTTAAAAAAAAAAAAGATCTTCACTTTACCCGTTTAGCTCATGGACCCAAGCAGACGTGCTAGGGCCAAGAATTTCTGGCCCGTTTAATCCATGGACTGGCCTAATTTGTTCGGTTTGTATGCCAAGTCCTAATAGCTACATCATCTTTTTACTCCTAATATTTTATTTTTATATTCGCACAAGATAATATCAATATGAAAAAAATCTAATTATTAGGGAACTCTTTGTTTTCTTTGTGATACTTACTATTATTTTAAAATTTTTATGTATTTCAAAATAAAGCTAAACTAATCAAAACAGGAGAGAGTTAAACAAGTAGTTAATTGGCTACCAAAATGCCCTAAGAATCAATCAAATCCAACCGTGGAGGCTAGATATATCAATTATGAAAAATCAAGCTTTAGATTAGAGGACGCCTTCTATATCACATTCTTAAACCTGAGACCGTTTAGATAATTTCTTTGTATTGGCTCCCTTTATGATTGTTTTAGAAATTTGTTGTTGTACTTGCTCTATATTTTGTCCAGATTAATTTTAAAGATTTTAGCTTTTTTATATTAATTTTTTAAATCCAAAAAACATTATTTAATTGGGATGATGTAAATTGTATCATTTTTATCAACAAAGTTTTTACAAAATCATGTTGTTTATTTTTTATATTATTTGTTTATAACTGATTTTTTTTTTTTTTGAGTTGTGTATGAAGGCTTAGCAAAACTCATTCCTTTAATAACTTTTTTAATGAAATTTTTTGGTGTAATCGACCACTTTTTATTTATTTATTTATTTTAAGCCTATATTAGTTTGTTGCAATATTTTTTCAAAAGGTATTATTATTATTATACCGTTTAGATAAGTTAAATAAAACATGATTTTGTTTCTTATATATTTGAAATGTCACACTTCCTTAATGAATTATATTTTGCATTCTTTCTTTAGCCATCAAACTGCCTCTCTCTATTTACTAAATGTTTTAGCCAACATCTCTTTCCTACATTAGTTGATTTTTTTTTAATATTCAATTACCTATATTATGGTTTGCTTTTTATTATAATTAGTATTACTAATTAAAGAAAGTACAATCACTTTTCACAAAATAATATTATGTTTAGAATCAGTAATAATAATAATTACTTATTTAAGATCTAAATGAAATAATTATCAATATAATATTTAAAATCGGGATTTATACACGGTATATACGAAATTTATATATATATATATATATATAATTGCTTTAGTGCCATTTACTTTATTTTATATGTTTATCATGTAAATAGCTGTCATTTACCTTGCACAGTGGTGTTATCATCTCCTCTTATTTCTCTCTAATGAAAGGTGTTGAGTTGACGCCATTCCCCTTTTATTGTAATAATAAAAATAAATAAATAAATTTTTTGTCGGCAAGTCTCATCGAAAGATTAGGCAATTCCATAGGAACCCATCAGTAATTCCAATAATTTACTTAGACCCCAGAGCATAAATATATTAGGATTGTGAATGAACCGAGAACTCAAACTCAAACTCAAGCTCATTTAGTTAAATGAGTCAGGCCCAAACTTGTCTTTAGGTTTACGAGGTCACTCGAGAATAGACTCATTAAGGGCTCACAAGTTGGCTCGGCTTGTTAAGGACTCTCGAGCCAAGCTCATAAACGAGCCTGTTAAGAGTGTGTTTAATATATATATATATATAATTGATATTATATTATTAACATAATATTATTAATACATATAAATATAATATTATATAAAATTATTTATATTAATTTAATATTGCAAATATAATTAAAAATATTATTATATATGCTAAACAAGCCTAACGAACCAAGTTCAAGTTTAAAAATACTTAATGGTCTCCAGTTTGAATCTGCACGATTTAGACTTGTTAAAAGCCCAATTCGACTCAAATATGTTAAAAAAAATAAATGAGCCAAACCCGAACCGGCAAAAGCCTAGCTTGGCCCAGCTAATCTACACCTCTAGATATATATAATTTCTTTATGGTAGCTTTATTTATGGCTTTTTCAAAAAATTTGTTATTGTACTTACTCTTTATTTGTCCAATACCTAGTAATTATACCATTTCATTAAAATAAATATAATATTATATTAAACTAAACATTAAATATAAATAAAAAAAATCATTAGATCACTAAAGTTAAGCTTAAATTATTTTAAATGTTCCAACTTCTACAAAATTAATATAAAAAATAAAAATTTAAAAATAAGAAGATAAATTCACTTTTGCTAGTTTAGGTAGCAGTCCAAAATGGATGAGCTAGAGCCAACAATTTCTAGCCCATTTAACCACCACCACCGACCCTACCCGTTTGATCCTATATGTCTAGTTCTTATTGTTACATCCCCATTATACTCGTAATATTTATTTTTATTTTTGCACCAAATAATATTAATATCCAAAACAAATTTCCGATTATTAAAGAACTCTTTGTTTTCTTTGTGAATTCCTTCAAAATGAGATTTATTATTATTTGAAAATTTATATGTACCCCAAAATAAACCTAAATCGATCAAACAAAAGACATTTAAAGACTGAGTTACTTCACATAATACCTTACTTTATTGGCTATATAGAGTCGATTATAATTATTAAGCTTAAGGTTGGAGGACGCCTTCTACATCACATTCTTAATCCTGAGACCGTCGAGGCAATTTCTTTGTATTGGCTCCCTTGTGATTGTTTTAGAAATTTGTTGTTGGACTTACTCTATATTGTGTAGACTCATTTAAGAGAGTTAAGCTTTTACATATTCATTTATAAACTCCAAAAAACATTAAATAACTTGGATGATGTAAATCATATTATATTTATCAACGAAGTTTTGACAAAATCATGTTGTTTACTTTTCTTATTATTTTTTTACCATTAATCCTTTTTTTGAGTTGTGTATGAAGGAATAGTGAGGCTTATTCTTTTATAACTTTTTATTGAAATTTCGGGTGTAATCAATAAATTTTTATTTATTTATTTTAGGCCTATATTTGTTTGTTGCAATACTTGACTCATAAAAAATATGAGAAAACGATTTTTAGACTTTTTAGAGATAGTCGCAATATTCCTATACAGATTAAAAACAGATCAAACTATTTATCAAGAAACAGATACAAATAAAAAACAGATAATTTTATTGAGAAAAGAATCAAACAGATAAGATATAAATACTAATCAAATATAAATACAAATAAAATATAGATGATCCGAACGAACCCTTTTTAACAGCTTTATATTTCTCTGTCCCGCAACATCTATCCAGATTCCATGCTTCTTTTTATTCCATTGTTTGCTCTTATTCTTTTCTTTCTTTCTTTTGAAGTTTCCTTTTGCTTTTCAGGAATATATATATATATAAATATATAAGCTATATAATGACAAAAGAATCGTTATAAAATGGAAAATTTAATAGTTAAAAATATATCATAAACAAAAAAAAATATATATTTTGAATATTCCAGTTCTTATGTGCATGTTGTTTCCGTCTAATACGTATAGTAGCATAATTTAAAAATAAGATCGGAGGACACCATCTAGATCACGTTTAAATACTACATCACTGATTGGGCCAAAAAAAAAAAAAAAAATACTACTTCACTGAAAATTATATGGTCTCGAGGTGGTTACAATGAGACCGATCCCATCAAATCAATAAAACAGTCAAAATCTTTTCTAAACATGGTCGGATCCATTAAATTTTTTACACTATTTTCTATAATTAATTTAATTTTGATTATATTAACTATACAATTCCATGATGAGACCGTAGATGTAATGGTTGTACTAAGGGCTGTTGGTGGAGGCTTATATGTATGTAAAAAGGGTGGAGCTGGTAGCACATGGGGTCCCCAGCGTTACTGCTTTCCCAGGGCTTGGCCGCCTCTAATCTTTAAGGCATTCTCCCCCAGTACTCACAGCGTGAAGGATATCCCACATGGGCGAGGCTTCACCCTTTTTACATACATATAAGCCTCCACCAACAGCCCTTAGTACAACCATTACAGGTTGTACTAAGGGCTGTTGGTGGAGGCTTATATGTATGTAAAAAGGGTGAAGCCTCGCCCATGTGGGATATCCTTCACGCTGTGAGTACTGGGGGGAGAATGCCTTAAAGATTAGAGGCGGCCAAGCCCTGGGAAAGCAGTAACGCTGGGGACCCCATGTGCTACCAGCTCCACCCTTTTTACATACATATAAGCCTCCACCAATAGCCCTTACATGCATCTGTAATGGTTGTACTAAGGGCTGTTGGTGGAGGCTTATATGTATGTAAAAAGGGTGGAGCTGGTAGCACATGGGGTCCCCAGCGTTACTGCTTTCCCAGGGCTTGGCCGCCTCTAATCTTTAAGGCATTCTCCCCCCAGTACTCACAGCGTGAAGGATATCCCACATGGGCGAGGCTTCACCCTTTTTACATACATATAAGCCTCCACCAACAGCCCTTAGTACAACCATTACAGTAGAAATTCCTCTACTTAAAATAGTTGAGATAATTTTTTTTTTCTTTATGTTATTACAACATAAGAGTGGGCATTGGAATATAATATATCTCACTTGAGAGATAAAAAACATATCATTAAATTATAAAACCATTAACTAATTGAGATAATTTATCGATACTAATTTAATTATGATTTTTTCTTTTTTGAGAAATCTGTTATTGCATTCTATCTATATCTCCATATTGCTATTTGTTGCTCGATGCCTTATTTATACTGGGATTAGTTATGTTTCTTAATATATTATTTTACTTTACGTTATTAAAATTGTAGTTTTATTATTTTTTCCTAAATCTCATTCAAGATTAAATAATTGGGCCCCTCTTTTCATGCATAGGCCAAAAGGAATGTGAATCTATTCTCCTCAATCTGCACTTTGTGCCACAAATTAAAGAATATTAGTTAAAGCAGAAAATGAGGAGAAACTTGAAGACAACTCATAGCTTACTTTTGTATAAAGCAAATGCCAATCCTCCTCCAAGAGCATAATTTTGTAGTGCCAACTTGACAACATTTGAATGAGACAAATTTTTAATAAAATTAATATAAAAATATGTTATTTGTTGTTTATATTATTTTATGCTTGTAATTATGTTTGTTCCAGATGAAAAGTTGTCAATAGTGAGTCCAAGGGCCTGCAACCATAAGAAGCAATTTAGTGATACATTGGGAGTTTGGTTCGATGCGGCAACTCCAATACTTTAGTCGATATTGGGTCTTAAATGAGAGACAAAGAGTAAAAGCGTAAGAAGAGAGTGTAAGTAATACCAAAAAGGTTGGATCCTTTGCCATGTGACCTCAAGTTCCATTTATAGATGATGTTCATACTAGAATGAGGCTCACAAAATATTTCCAGTGCATGTAACACATCCCCAAGAGAGGGAAATAATGGGAGTAGTGACCCATTATTGGTAGCTAACTCTAACCTGAGGTGTTGGTGGTGTTTATCCAAGGAAAGTAGCTGAATAGGTAGAGAATTATATCTTTAGAGCACCACCCATGAGATACATGAAGATATGGCGGATTGGAGAGGTGTGAGGTACCTTTGTGGAGACATAGCGAACCAGGAGGTCTAGAGTACCTCCATAGAGATATTGAGAGCTAGAGAGATGTGAGGTACCTTCGTAGAGACATGGCAAACCAAATAGGCTTAGAGTACCTCCGAGGGGACTCAAGGTACTGAGCAGATGTTCTCATTAATAGAGTAGTTCAATTAGAAATGATTTCCATTTGGATCCTTAAGTGGTTGAAAGGAGATTGGCTTTTGAATCGGTGAATGGCTAAGGCCTTGGGGTCAAGGTAGTCTTAGACACTTGATGGTTTTTGAGGAACCTGTTGCTGGTACATTTTACAAGTGTTGGGCCTATTGGACCATGACCAAATAAATTCTATCAACAATATCTATTTTATAATTGTATATTATTTAATATGTATGTATAAAGGAAATAAAAAAATTAAAGAATTTTGGCGAAAAAAAAAAAAATCATTGCCATCAAATAACTCATCATATGCACCATGTGGCATATGTGGTCAAAAAAATCTTTTCACGAGGTACATGAATAGCAAGATAAGTTACTCTGAGTTCATGTAAAATCACACAAAATTTAAAAAAAAAAAACATCAAATAGTAGATTTATACACTTAATTTCATAATTTTATATAAAATCTACACCTAAATAATTTTACCTCCATTTTAATTAAAAAATTAAAAAATTATAAACCTCATAAAATTGCATAGTTAACTCGTAATTTTCATAATCATGCGAACTCTTATTCTCATAATAGAATAAACAAATCTATATTTTTAAAGTGTAAAATACTTTGTTTTTTCAGGGGTTAATTATAAAAAAAAAATGACCTATGTTTTAACTAATTTGCAAACACATGACTCATATTATTTTTTTGATAAATTGTTGATCTGAGATTCGTACAAAAGTATCATTATAATCAATTACTATTAGAAGGATGTGTGTTAGAGTTTTGTTGGTCTAAAAAAAATTAATAAGTAAAATATAAAAAATTATTTTTAAAAATGAGAAAATAGAAAAAAATAAAATTAATTTTTATGACTAATAAAATATTGACATTTGTTATTCTAAAATTATTAAATAATATTGACACTTTTATATAAAACTCGTATCACCTATTTGTTAAAAAAAAAAATACAGATTATGTGTTTGTAAATTGGTCAAAAGACATGTCATATTTTTGTAATTAACCCTTTCTTTAGTTGTATCTTGTATGTTTGAATTGATCAAATATAAAGAAAAGAATAGTGACAAGTTGATGGGAATGCAACATGGTGAAGAATATTCTTAATGTTTCATTTGTTATGTGCTCATTAGTGAAAGATGTATCTTAAATCAATGAGCAAAGATATATCATAAATCAACCTTAAGAGCAAAGCACAACGTGTAAATCACGTTAACATCCTACTTCCAGATCGTTGAGATAATTTATTGGCACTGGTTTAATTATATGATTTATATCTCAAGATTGCTATTTGTTTCTCAATTCATTATTTGTACTGAAAATAGGAAAACTTATATGGTTGCATCATGATTATTTATGTGATCAGGCTTGTCACTTAATTAATCATTTAGATTTATAAACAACTATAATTATACTGCTAAATACTTCATATATTAATGACTATATTTCTTTTAATGGTATGGTGATTAAATAAATGGTCCTATAGCAGAACTGTAGAAGTTCCCATAGGACCGTAAAAGTTCCTCAAACATTACTTATCTTTCATTATATCATTTCATGTTATTCAAATTTTATTTTATTTTATTTTTCTATATTTCATTCTAGATTAAGGGTCTGTTTGTTTTGGCTTTTTTCGGACAGATACAGACACTTTTTCAAACTTTTTTCTAACATATTATTTATCAAAAAATAGACATAGATAAAAAAAAGTTGACAGTTCTCATCAAAAGATCAAATAGAACAAATATAGATAAAATTTAGATGCAAATCGGATATATTTACACATATCATTTTAAAAAAGATACAGATACAGATGAAAAACAGACAATCCAAACAGACCCTAAATAATTGCGCCCCTTTTCCAATTTGGTTCTATCCTGCTCAATCTTCAGCCACAAAAGCTTAAAGAATATGGTTACAGCAAAAAAAAGGTAACACAAATGTCTGTCCTCCTTCGAAGAGCGCAGTTGTTAATGCCTTCAAAGGTTCATTGGTCAATTGCAATGAGATGGATTTTTACTACTATTAATTTAAAAATATATTAATTTTTTATTTATATTATTGTATATTTCTCCTTATATCTATTTTTATTATTACATATGATTTGATATATAATAAGGAAATAACAAAAAATTATTAAAAAAAAATTAAAATCATTGCCCACATTTTGACAAAAAAAAAAAAAATCATTATCATCACATATATGATATGTTTCCATATGCTAATTGGCATAGCAAAATACATCATTGTAATCAATTTTAATTTACCAAGCACGAAGTATATCCGTTTGCCCATGCAGAGAGAGAAAGAGAACCAGTTTTGGTATTTTGTCCATAATAAAATATTCATAATATTGATAGAGAATATTTGATTATAGTCTAGCAGACCTAACGGCCTTAATAGACTAGTAAGTCTATGAAGAACCTCATAAGTATGTGGGCCAAGAAGCTCCACAAGGGCAACGAGGACTTTGGCTTCTCTACTAGGGATGCAACCAAATCAGGTTTGAGACGGGTCATATAAGACTCAAGCCTGACCTGGTTCCTTATAGGGTCGTCCAAAACCGACTTGTGAGTCGTGACTCTATAGAGTTTTTTATGCAATACCTAAATCCGCCTCGATAGGGCCATAGCCCTAACTCGCCCCGCCCCACAGACCTGATTGTGTTTTTACTCTTTTTTTTTTTTCCTTTTTCATTCTTATTATGTAGAGGTTCATGCAAGGTAGACAAAGAAAACAATGTAATATCAACCCCCACATTGCATATTTTATATCAATACCTTCGAAAAGGTGTAATAATAAAATAGCGTCATATAAGAAACTGTTGTATATGTGTGATGCATATTTCTTTTTTTGCAATTTTTTTATTTTATATGTACTTTTTATTTAATTTTGTTGTGGGATAAGATGCAATTCTTTTTCATTTATATTCCTATATAGAAATATGTGATTAAGTGTAATGCAAATGTAAACATTATTGTAAATAAGGAAAATTTTATTCCAAACTTTCTAATACAAAATTTATGAAGCTAGCCTTCTATTTTTTCGAGTTATAAGTGTTATTTCATTTTCATTTTTTTAGTTAAAAAAATGACATTAATGTCAAAATATAAAAAAAAAATAGAAAATATGCACTTAATAATATTTTTAGTTAATAAAATGCACATTTTATATTATATTAAGTAATAAACTATGTCAATTAAAAATAATAAAGAAATTGTTCCTGTGACATATTATATAATATTTAATTGTCAATATCAATAATAAGTTGGTAATGATAATATTACTTGCCCTCTACCATTATATATACTATACAAGTTAAAAAAAAAAAAAAAAACCACTTACCTATAACAACTTGGTTTTATGCGAGTTATGACAAACCTTAAAGTTTGTTAAGTTTTTTTTTTTTAATTTTAAAATTTAAAATTGTATTTTTTATAATAATTTTAGTGGGTCGGGTCGATCCAATAGGATCATAAATATGACCCGAACCCAACCTACAAAATCACAAATTTTTTTGCAAAACCCATCTCATAACCCTATAGGTTCCAACCCTATAAGGTTTTTAGCGGTTTTTAGCGGGTCGGGTACCTTATAATGACCCGTCGAGTTGCATCCCTGTCCTTGGCTGTCATCACTCCAGCTCTCCACATCAAAGATCATACCCACATCTCCCCTTAACTCTTCAAAGGTCAACTCTGCGCTTGACTACCTCCATCGTAAATAAGGACCACCTCAGGTCTGATGTCATCTATCTCTTTATGGGTTCAAGCCCTCATGGGACAAATGGAACAAGATCTTGTTGGCCTCCAATTGAGATATGATCAAAAGCTAGAAATAAACCTCACTCTCAAAGGTATGGATATAATGACACTTATCTAATTTCATCTTATTGAATTAACTCTAAGGTTACTTTGTTTTTTCCTCTCAAACCTACAAGCTAACTTAAGCATTAAAGTGGCTGCATCTTGTAACTCTCGATGCACTACTAACTGTGTGTAGGGATGAGCACGGATCAATTTGGTTCGTATTATAAATTTTTTAAACCATTAAATAATGATTTGGTTCGAATTAGATTACATATTAAATCAATATTCTAACTAAAAATTTTCTTTGTTCTAGTTTTTTTACATTTGTTTAGATACTTAAGTATTCATATCATTTGACAAAGTTTATATTATAAACTATGACAAAATACTTTATGAATTCATCATACTTTTAATCTATAGTTCTCTATAAAATCAGTTATCTACCAATAAAATACATTCACCAACCAATACATAGTAAGTCATAATTAATAATTTTTAATACAACCACCAAGTCAATTATTTACCAATAAATTTAGCTAAAATAAAAAACTATCTATCAAAAAATTCATCAACGAATAAAATGATCCGCTAACAAAATATATTAAATAATTATACATAATAAAAATTTATAACTGAATAAATAAATTTCATTCTTTATAAAATTAAAAGCTATTAAAAAAACAATAGTTCATCATCAACAAATAATATATATATATTATATATCATGAGCCTAAAAAAATTAAAAATGAACAAGTTGATTTTAATCAATATTCATCAAATAATAAATATTAAATGAAATCATATGAACATATAGTAAAATATTATTATATTTTTCTAAAATAGTTTGGTTCAATTTTATAGATTGGTTTAGTTTATCTTCCAAACCAAACCATAAATTTACGGATTGGTTCGGAATGGAAAATTTTTAAACAAAACCATTAAAAAAAGCCATATTTTTCTGTTTGGATTGATTCGGTTCGGTTGTTTTTTTTTTTTTGCTTACCCTTAATTGTGTGTTGTGTCTACTGCACCTCAATATTCCCTCTACCAACAACTCACCACCTGCAACACATGTCATTTTAAAACTTGAACTCCATATACCATGTGCAATAATTAAAGCATACAATCATATATAATTTATACTGTAACAAATTTATTAAAAAAAAAAAAAAGAACTTTCATTATTAAGAAACTTAACAAAGTGAGTAAAGAATCCATTTTTGGTCTATCAATTGAGAAAAATTAAGGTTAATTAGTGGATTTTGATAAGTATAAAGTTAAACTATCCACTTTCCCTCTACAAATTCTACAAGTGTTACTAGTATTTTATTCTTATTTAACATTATTAATGGGCTAATTAAAAGATTTAACTTGTACCACTCAAACTCACACATCTTATAACTTTTACCATTTGAATTATATATATTATATATATATTTACTATATACTAAACTTATTGTTTGATATTTAGCAATCTCGGCATCCCAAAACTTTTTTATCTTCACTTATAACTTCATCATAATTTGCTTGGGGATTTGACTAGTCTAATAACATTGTTCAACATCTAAGTTAATCAACATTAAACATTAAATTTGCATATGATTTGTTTCTAACAAACAATAAGTCGTAGATAAAACCACATAACATTTGTGTGTTCTCATTATTCTTCCCGTTACTTCTTATCGTCTTGAAGAGAAACAAGTTTTTTCCGCCCTAATCAGGGGTAAAAGTGGTCACAATTCCCATCTGTCTTCCTTCGTCTTAATACGACGTCAATATCATTGTTCTATATTGGGTGTGCTTAATACATTTACGTTCCGTTGGAATTTAAACTAAACAAGTGAGATTATCTTAATAGAAGTTACATAACATACGTGCCATTGGATTAAGGATAAAAATTCGAGCTAACATTTCTAGCGAATTAATAAAGAGAAGGTGTTGGGGTTTAAATAGAAGGATGATTCCAAATTCAGGAAGCTCTAATAAACTAGGTCACAAATATTGAATCAAGTGCAAATGACTCTATAAAAGCTCTAAAAGGAATATTTATAAATGGTACAGTTCAGACTTCATCCCCCTTTTCCTTTGGCTCTGTCCATGAATAGAATCGATGAGAATTGACTTACATACATGCTCCATTCTCCTGAACTTTTTTCATTAAGTAGGTAACTGTATCCTTTGCATGTTCTGTTTCAAGTTTTGCAGTAAATGTTCTTGCATTTCCATGCTCTGTTTCATGTATTTATAATGTCCATTGCTATCCCAATCAGCTTCCACTTGTTTCAAGAAGTGTGTAAAAAGTAATTTAAATCTTGGATCGCTAAAAATAGATTATTTGCGGAGGATTTTTAAAAATGGTATAGAGATTACCATACTTGCAGAGTTTAATTCCTTCGAGAAACCATTTTAGATGTCTATGAGGTTTTCGGTTATCATATAGCTCATCGATGTTTTTGACAATGATAGGTACAAGGGAAAAACAATCTTATGCTCCAATAGCAATCATTATATGTTAAAATCTGAGTAGGTCTGTCAGGACACATGTAAGTGTGCGTATGTTGTAACGATGAGACTGCCCATTGGATAAGGTTTGCATTCCGTGAGGCTTCATCAACGCTGTTTCTTTCCATTGAATATTTTACTAAAGCAATCATCAGATTGAAATGCAGCAATTCTGTCCAAGATCTTACAATCTTTTGGCAAAGGTTGCTGGATGTGGATCGAAAAGCTAAACTTATGGAAAACAAGACAGGGTAGAGTTATCTATGTAGATTCTATAATATAAAGTAAATATTTTATAATGAAGGGTAAATGTGTCATTTATTATAAAATAAGAGAGTTCTATGATCAACCCTAATAAATGAGATATTATTATCAACCCTCATGTTAATGATGGTCAACAAAATCTTTAAAAGATTGTGCGGTTGCTTTTTTCTTAAGCTAACCTTGTCTTATAAATAGACCCCTTTAGCCTAATTTTGCCTTGCTTTTCCTAAACAAAAAAAAAAAAAAAAACCCTAGGTAAGTGAGTCTCTCTTTAGTCTTTTTTAATTAATCATTTAGGGTTATCTTTCTTATAAGGTTCTTTTTATGTTTGAAGGAGATTCAAGATCTAGTGAAGAAACCCTAAAGTGGATTTGAAGATTTGTAGTTTCGATTCAAAATAAAGGTATGATCTTTATTATAGTTTTCTGATTTCTAAGATTTATAGATATATGAATATGATTATAGCGATTAAGAATAGTTAATTGATTGATTTAGGGTTTTTGTTTCAAATCAAGATTTGCAAGTTCTAGGTAAGTAAGGATCCATCCAATCTTGTCGTTAAATGAAATTTATTTGTTGTTGTAAATCGAATTGTTAATTGGAATTTCATATATGGATTGAAGGAATTGTGGAGAAATTAGAAATTGAGGAAAAAGCTAAGTTTAAAGGTTTCATTGAATTATAAACAAAGAAGACTGGTGTGTTAACCTCTTTTCGTAGATCTATGATTAGGGTTATAGATCATTTGAGTAAGGTTATGAAATTAAGAATTAAGGTTTAATTATGTGTTGAAATTGGAATTGATTAAGATATGCTGTTGCTCGGGAATATTTGTGGGATTAGGGTTCTATTCTTTTAAGAAGATATGTTGGTGGATTAGAGTTTGGAAGCGAATCCAGGTACGACCATATCTTATTTGTTGTTGTGCTTGTAGGATTAGACATGCATATAAACTAAACTAACATTTGCAGGCTTTTAAAACTTGTATGCTGCTTGTGTTTGGCTGCGATTAGCAAAGACCACGACAGAAGTGTGATATTAACGCTGGCAACCTGATGATCCTTGTGTGGTGGTGTCCCGAGTGGAGTTGCACCTAGAAGATTTGGGTAGATTAGGAGTCGTTACCAGCTTAATTGTGGAACGCAACTATATATATATATATATATATACTATTTTATACTATGATTTTCATTGGGGTCATGAGTTACTCCGGGTTTAGGATTAGTCATGAATAGTCCTAAACTATACTGCTTGTTGGTTAATCAAAAGATAATAAACCTGTAGATGTTGCATAAGCATATGATGCATGTGAATTTGCTTGATGTGTGTTCATGCGCATGTGTGTGTGTGGTATGGCGTACTGGACATTTTCGCTCAATTCTTTATGTTTCAAGTGTAGGTGAAGATAATGTTGGTTGAGAATTGTCTGGATATGACTTTCATGTTGACCATGGGGGACGATGTTAATAGATTCGACTTTCCTACTAGTGACCAACAATTCTGGATAAAGAAGAATAGGAGAAAAGATCTTTGAAGAGCATACAAAATATATAGAGTTTGTTTAAATTATTATTGAAGATGTTTATAAGATAAGTTGTTATGTTTTGGATTATATATATATACTTTTGGATAATATTAGTTTATGTTTCTAAGAGACGAATTGTAGTAATGATAAATTCAAATAACCTTTTATGTGAAATTTGGAGATAATTATATTTGTGGTTTAGTATTTTATAGTCTTGGCATGTCATTTTTAAGAGAAGGATACGTGACGAGTTGTAATGCCGTTATGTTAGGGCGTTACAGCTAATTTGATATCAAAGCAATAGGTTATGATCTATTAGATTTGAGTTTTGACTCCTTAGGACGGTGAGCAATGATGAGAAAGGTAAAATACATTAGGGTTCTTGATCCTATCTAGATTAGTGTTGCTTTCATCCTATAGTTATAGAGTTTTGATCCTTAAGTTGGATTACCCTTTTATTTTGTGGAGATATGTTTGTTTGTGTTAGTAAGATCATATCTTATAGTCCCATAGTGTTTTGATCCTTTTGGATGGTTATACCTTAAGATATCTAGCATCCTTACCTAAGACAGGGAGAAGAGGTCGATCTTTTATCAAGACAAATCAGCAGTTCAAGGTATAAAAAAGAAGTGTACCAGATGTTATGGACCGTTTAATATCAAGGATTTCAAGTGGCTTAAGAATGCCTAATTTTCAAGTGTCAAGGTTGGGCAGTGACAGGTTTTGGAAAAGCTGTTCCTTAAGTATTCTATTTCAAATGTGAACAATATGGATATCGAGCCAAAGAATGAAAAGAGCCTAGAGGGCAAGTGCTTCTTAGGATTGTGATACACGTGCAAGTTTTCAAGCATATTTGAGAAGTGTGTTGTTTTGTTATGAGGAGGCAGTTAAGAGTGTGCTTGCAGATACCTTTAGGATATGGAGCAACGTTGACTTGGATTTGTAAAGAATTTGGATATAAAAATGAAAGGTGATGTTTTACTTGCTTAATATTATAGTAATGGATATGATAGGAGTAGACTGGTTGAGGAAACATAATGTTGTATTTTGATCTAGTTGTGGAGTTTAGTTTATCGGATGGAGATCGTTTTGTGCATAAGCTTGAAGTGCAAGGACCTTCAATGGTGCTTACATATGAGTTGTAGGAAAAGCCAGTTTTAGTAAATGGTAGTTTTGATAATAGGAGATGAATTAAAGACCGATCCTATGAGGATACAACTCGTGAAAGAATATCTTGATTTAATTCCAGAAGATCTATTAGGATTACTGCTTGAAAAAGAGATAGAGTTTTTATTGATCTGGTGTCAAATACCTTATCTAAGTTTAAAGTACCGTATCGCATGGCTCTGACGGAATTGGAGGAATTAAAAGTTCAACTGGAGGACTTGCTTAAGAAGAAGTTCTTTAGACCAATCGTATCACCTTGAGGAGTTCTAGTGAGTTTGTGAAAAAGAAAGATGGGAGCATAAAGTTATGTATATATTATAAAGAGTTAAACCAGGTAACGATTAAGATTAAGTACCCATTGCTTAGGATAGATGATTTGTTTGATCAATTGGTAGGAGTGCAAGTATTTTCTAAGATTGATTTGACGTCAGGATATCACCAGCTACGGATTTAAGCCGATGATATTTTCAAAGATAGGACTAAATACAGACATTATGAATTCATGGTTATACCTTTCGATCTTATAAGTGCCCTAGTTATATTTATGGATCTTATGAAAAGGTTCTTTAAAGAGTAAATGAATTCGATTGTAATAGTGTATATTGATGATGTTTTCGTGTATTCAAAGATTAAAGGAGAACATTTGAGATTAGCTTTGTGAATGTTACAAGAAGAAAAGTGGTATGCCAAGTTCACCAAGCATAAGTTTTGTTTGGAGCCAGTGTTTCTCTTAGAACATATTGTGGACGGAAATGGAATTTTGGTAAATCCTGAAAAGGAGAAAGTTATAAGGAAATAGCCAACTCCTAAGAATGTGTCGGAAATTAGAAGTTCTTAAGAACGACAAGATATTACAAGAGATTTGTAGAGGATTTCTCTAAGGTTTCTAAATCCTTTAATAAGAATGACTCAAAAGGGAGTGAAGTATGTGTGGGATGATAATTATGGAAGTAGTTTCCAATAGTTAAAAGAAAAGTTAGTGTCTGTACTGGTGATAGCTTTGTCAATGAGTAGTGAAGAGTACATTATTAGTATTGACGCTTCTATACAAGATCTAGATTGTGTTTTGATGGAAGGAGGTAAAGTTATATCATATGCATCTAGATAGTTAAAGCCTTGTGAAAAGAATTGACTCACTCATGACATGGAACTGGCAATCATAGTTCATACGTTAAAGAGTTGGAGGCACAAATTACTTGATGAGAAGTGCAAAATCTTCATGAATAACAAGAGCTTGAAGTATATTTTCAACCAGAGAGATCTGAATATGAGACAAAGGAGGTGGTTGAAACTAATAAAGGATTTTGATGCAGATATACAAGATCACCCTGGAAAAGCGAATGTTCTGGTAAAGCTCTAAGCAGGAAGAGAATGAGAATTTAGTGGCTTTGGTCACCTCAGAGCAATATTTGTTAGATGACATGAGAAAGATCACGTTGAAGAGTAGAGGAAAAGTATTGAGATAGCCAATATAAATTAGAGAATAGTTATATCCTATGAATATATGAATGTGCATGTGGAATGGCCATTGCAAGAAGGGAATATGATCTTAATGAGTTACAGGAAGTCTAGGATGAGAAACAAGGATGACATCTATATTAATCTATGATGATGAATTTTGAGATGATTCTTAAAGAAAATTTATATGAAGATATAAATTGATATAAAAAGGCAATACAAGTTTGGAGACAATTGGAATGGCACAATGTTGTAAATAAAAATTGTGATTAACCATGGTATCTGATAGTAGTGGAAAAAAATTGATTAAATGAATAGAGACATAGATGTTATAATCATCTGAAATACAAAGTAATGTAAGTTTGATGATTAGAGTTAGAGTTGAAAAATTTTAAATACCATGATTTGATTTTTCTGATAGTTAATTGAAGGATTATAAGGATTATTCCTAACGAAGTTTCAATGGAAATGGTGTAATTAGAGGTAAAGTATAATTTTTAATTGTGTTAATGAGTTGATTGAGTTTTCTAAGTGCAATCTATATTTTTTGGAGGATGTAATGATTGATTTATGAACTAAGATAAAAGTATGTAATCAAAGAACTTTGTTGAGAAGTAGACTTAATAGTTATATAAGGATACCAAATCCAAGTGAAGAACAATCACTTAATATTGGGCTAAAAAATGGATTCGCATAGTTGAAACCCTGAGACAAAGTGCATTAGTAATCTAAATATCAAAGAATAATCGGAACGTTAGGAGAATGATGTCAAAGGAAGAGTTAGAAATCATCCAATGATTTTAAAGGTTTACTTAAGGACATAATATTAGTTTTAATCTTCATGTATATATTGATGGAAAATATACGAAAATATATTAGAGATTGAGAAACATATGAAAGAAGTATAGTTTAGATAATGAGTATTTTGAATTAGATGAATGATATGCACGTGATGTGAATTATTTTTTAATATGGAATAATATGGATAAAACTAAGTTGAATCAATGGAAGTATAAGTAATAGAATGATATTTGGAGCTCCAAGTTAATGTAAGATTTGACTTGAAGTTTAAATTGTGGAACAATAGTTATGAGATTTTCAACTTTCTAAACATCGCTCGAGGAAACTGAATTGATTTAATACAATGAGTCGAGTAAGATTTCTTGATGAAATTGTTAATAAATTTAATTTATAGTCAAGAGGTGTTGTGAAGTAATGGAGGAAGTGAATCCAAATTGAGTGGTGAAAGTTAAGAATTAAAGAGACATCGATGGAATTATATTCTAGCTAGTAGATATAAGCATAGATAAAAAGGAGATAGTGATTCAGGTAACTTTTGAGGACGAAAGTTCTTTTAGGAGGAGAGAAATGTAATATAAAGATAAATATTTTATAATGAAGGGCAAATGTGTCATTTGTTATAAAATAAGAGGGTTCTATGGTCAACCCTAATAAATGAGATATTATTATCAACCCTTACATTAATGATGATCAACAAAATCTTTAAAAGATTGTGGGGTTGCTTTGTTTCTTTCCTCTCAAACCTACAAGCTAACTTAAGCATTGGAGTGGCTGCGTCTTGTAACTCTCGATGCACTACTAACTGTGTGTAGGGGTGAGCACGGATCGGTTTAGTTCGTATTATAAATTTTTTAAACCATTAAATAACGGTTTGGTTCGAATTAGATTACATATTAAATCAATATTCTAGCTGAAAAAATTTTTTTGTTCTAGTTTTTTTACATTTGTTTAGATACTTAAATATTTTATCATTTTACAAAGTTTATATTATAAACTATGACAAAATACTTTATGAATTCATCATACTTTTAATCTATAGTTCTCTATAAAATCAATTATCTACCAATAAAATACATTCACCAACCAATACATAGTAAGTCATAATTAATAATTTTTAATACAACCACCAAGTCAATTTATTTACAATAAATTTAGCTAAAATAAAAAACCATCTATCAACAAATTTATCAACGAATAAAATGATCGCTAACAAAATATATTAAATAATTAATACATAATAAAAATTTATAACTGAATAAATAAATTTCATTCTTTATAAAATTAAAAGCTATTAAAAAAACAATAGTTCATCATCAAAAAAAAAAAAAAAAAAAACATCATGAGCCTAAAAAAAAAAATTAAAAATGAATAAGTTGATTTTAATCAATATTCATCAAATAATAAATATTAAATGAAATCATATGAACATATAGTAAAATATTATTATATTTTTCTAAAACAGTTTGGTTCAATTTTATAGATTGGTTTAGTTTATCTTCCAAACCAAACCATAAATTTACGGATTGGTTCGGATTGGAAAATTTTTAAACAAAACCGTTAAAGAAAAACCATATTTTTCTTTTTGGATTGATTCGGTTCGATTGGATTTTTTGCCTACCCCTAATTGTGTGTTGTGTCTACTGCACCTCAATATTCCCTCTACCAACAACTCACCACCTGCAACACATATCATTTTAAAACTTGAACTCCATATACCATGTGCAATAATTAAAGCATACAATCATATATAATTTATACTGTAACAAATTTATTAAAAAAAAAAGAACTTTCATTATTAAGAAACTTAACAAAGTGATTAAAGAATCCATTTTTGGTCTATCAATTGAGAAAATTTAAGGTTAATTAGTGGATTTTGATAAGTATAAAGTTAAACTCCACTTTCCCTCTACAAATTCTACAAGTGTTACTAGTATTTTATTCTTATTTAACATTATTAATGGGCTAATTAAAAGATTTAACTTGTACCACTCAAACTCACACATCTTATAACTTTGACCATTTGAATTATATATATATATATATTATACACACACATATATACTAAACTTATTGTTTGATATTTAGCAATCTCTGCATCCCAAAACTCTTTTCCCTTCACTTATAACTTCATCATAATTTGCTTGGGCATTTGACTAGTCTAATAACATTGTTCAACATCTAAGTTAATTAACATTAAACATTAAATTTGCATATGATTTGTTTCTAACAAACAATAAGTTGAAGATAAAACCACATAACATTTGTGTGTTCTCATTATTCTTCCGTTACTTCTTATCGTCTTGAAGAGAAACAAGTTTTTTCCGCCCTAATCAGGGTAAAAGTGGTCACAATTCCCATCTGTCTTCCTTCGTCTTAATACGACGTCAATATCATTGTTCTATATTGGGTGTGCTTAACACATTTACGTTCCGTTGGAATTTAAACTAAACAAGTGAGATTATCTTAATAGAAGTTACATAACATACGTGCCATTGGATTAAGGATAAAAATTCGAGCTAACATTTCTAGCGAATTAATAAAGAGAAGGTGTTGGGGTTTAAATAGAAGGATGATTCCAAATTCAGGAAGCTCTAATAAACTAAGTCGCAAATATTGAATCAAGTGCAAATGACTCTATAAAAGCTCTAAAAGGAATATTTATAAATGGTACAGTTTAGACTTCATCCCCCTTTTCCTTTGGCTCTGTCCATGAATAGAATCGATGAGAATTGACTTACATACATGCTCCATTCTCCTGAACTTTTTTCATTAAGTAGGTAACTGTATCCTTTGCATGTTCTGTTTCAAGTTTTGCAGTAAATGTTCTTGCATTCCATGCTCTGTTTCATGTATTTATAATGTCCATTGCTATCCCAATCAGCTTCCACTTGTTTCAAGAAGTGTGTAAAAAGTAAATTAAACCTTGGATCGCTAAAAATAGATTATTTGCGGAGGATTTTTAAGAATGGTATAGAGATTACCATACTTGCAGAGTTTAATTCCTTCGAGAAACCATTTTAGATGTCTATGAGGTTTTCGGTTATCATATAGCTCATCGATATTTTTGACAATGATAGGTACAAGGGAAAAACAATCTTATGCTCCAATAGCAATCATTATATGTTAAAATCTGAAGTGGGTTTGTCAGGACACATGTAAGTGTGCGTATGTTGTAACGATGAGACTGCCCCATTGGATAAGGTTTGCATTCCGTGAGGCTTCATCACTTGTGTTTCTTTCCATTGAATCTTTTACTAAAGCAATCATCAGATTGAAATGCAGCAATTCTGTCCAAGATCTTACAATCTTTTGGCAAAGGTTGCTGGATGTGGATCGAAAAAGCTAAACTTATGGAAAACAACACAGGGTAGGTTATCTATGTAAATTCCATCAGGGAGAAGCAGCTCAAAGGGTAGATTTCTAGTTGCACTTTGTATAGATGCATATCACCTAGAGTTCCATCGTTTCAATAGATGAATTATGGATTAAATTCTTGTGCTGATTGACCATTCAAAATTTAGCTGTCAAGTATGTAATAGATATGTATGTGTTATTTATCTTAGGACCTTCTTGAGAAGATACAAATTATATACTTCTGAAACTTACATTAAAAATGTTGTTTTTTACATCACAATTAGCGATCTATATAAAAATGACATTATATGTATACCCGTGTAAATTATATTATATATATCTGACGCAGCGGAATAAAAGGGATCTATCGCAAGACGTAGATTCGCGCACGAATACCCGGCTTATGATCTTCAAATATCAATTGATTCTAAGAATACTTAGATATTTGGCATCAAAAATCGAAATCTACTCGAAGATGACGAATTTTGAACTAGAGAGAACACTGTCAAAGAAATTTCATTCAAAACAACATATATCTGCACCATCTGTAACCCTAGAATATATAATATGCTTTTTTTACCAAAAAAGGAAACCTATGTAAATAATATCTAGGGTGAAAATAAATGAACGGACAAGATTAATGCCATAGACGGTATATAAAAAAAAGTATCCTATGAAAAGATATGACATAAAGAAAAATTACTAAAAATAATAAAAACGCGGTTTTGATGGCCTAAACAAAGGAATTTGGCCGAAAACCGGCATGGGTCACGAGCAAAGCTATTGAGCTTTTCTCGTTGGATCGATTCCCTTCAGAATATGGTCCCGCTCGGTCAAAATCCATAACTCTTCAAAATTATGAAACTATCATCGTCAAATTATATACCGTTTTTCCAAATAATTATTTACTATCTTGTCAACTGCATCAATATCTCTATCTTTGATCTATCCTAAAGGTAGTTATCAATTATCATAAGTTGAAGGGTACAGGGTCCGCATTCCACAATCTATCTTATACATGCAGATTTAAAAAATTTTAAATCAAAACCTATCCTATGACTCTTTATAATCATTATGATTTTTGTATTTTTGTAACATCTATAGGTTTCCTTACACTAGGATAGCTTCAGATTCATATTTTATTGAAAATTCCCACGTTCATGGTATTTTCATTTAAGAGCATTCAAAAGATTGACTACTGTAATGTCACGAGCTTCATGGATTCCTAATCTATGACTTCAACCATAATGATAACAACCAAATATTAGATAAGAATTTAAAAACTTTTACGGTCCAGCTAACATACCGTATTTTAATGTTATAATATGGTTGGATATAAATTTGACCTATTAAATAACAAATAGGGTTAATCCTATTAAAAATATGATAGATCTATTTTATATTTTAATTTCTACCTAGCGTTTAATATTTAATATTTTCTATTTACTTTTTACTTATATATCAAATTTTAATTTATATATTAGTAACTAAATCATACTTTTATTTGTTTTATCTTGTTGTAGTAATGTGTTCTTGAGTTGAGATCACTTGTGATTTAATACTGTATTGTCGTAGTCATGTATATACCTAACCAATCACATTCACGTCAAAAGTTTCAAAGAGATGAAGTAGCATATAATGCACGCGACTGAACCCAATAATCCCGATTTGTACACTCATTATCGCAGCAATGGCAATGGGTAACAGATAAAGGCAATAAGCAAGCAAAACTCCGAGAACATAGCAATGATTAGCGATTGAAGGTTTTTAGAAAAAAAGTTACAAAAAATGTGGATTAGAGAAAAAAAAATTAAAATTACCACCACTATATCGCATCTTGAATATGCGATATAAAGATCTGCACAAGTATCACATTTTTAACACGTGATATAACGATATGCTCTAACAAACTTTTGAAAATAATGTATCGCATAACAACATGCTATATATGTTTAAATGTGTATCATATGTTAGTTATGCGATACACGTTAGATAATTTCATATGTATTATATATTGAGCATGCGATACACAAAAAAAACTTTATATCCTATGTAATTCGATATAGTTATGATAATTACGTAATTATTTTATCAAGTTGTATGTATATATATATATATATATTTTAAATGATGGTTAACCATGAAATAATCCCTATTTTTATCTATTATCTATAGCTCACTGCTCCAAAATATATCTTAAGACTTAAATCAAACTGCAAAGATATGATAATTCAAAAATAAGATGGGAGGACACCATCTAGATCACGTTCTTATCCCACCTCCAAATAGTTGAGATAATTTATTGGTACTGGTTTAATTATTTTTTGAGAAATTTGTTATTGCGCTCTATCTATATCTCGGAGATTGCTATTTGTTGCTTGATTCATTATCTATATTGGGATTAGTTATGTTTTTTTAATATATTATTTTATTTTACACTATAAATTTTAAATTTTTTTTCTGCTGAATCTCATTCAAGATTAAATAATTGGGCCCCTTTTTCAATGCGAGAAGCAAAAGGAATTTGTATCTTTTCCCCTCAATCTTCAGTTTATGCCACAAATTAAAGAATATTATTTAAAGCAGAAATGAGGAGAGAATTTAAAACAACCCATAGCTCACTTTTGTATAAAGCAAATGCCAGTCCTTTTCAAGAGCATAATAATTTGCAGTGCCAACCTGCCAACATTTGAATGAGACAGATTTTTAATACAATTAATATGGCAATATATTATTTGCATTTTTTATTATTAAATGTTTGTAATTATGTCTTTTTTATAATTATGCATTATTTTATATAAACAAAAAAGAAATAAAAAAAAATTAAAGAATTTTGGCAGAAAGAAAGTCATTACCATCAAATAACCCACATATGCGCCACGATGAATATATGGTCAAAATATCTTTTCATAATGTAAATGAATAGCAAGATAAGTCCTCCTAAATTTGAAATATCCTAAATTTCCATTCAAGTTAATTAGATATTATTAGACGATTAGTATAAAAATACGGGTAATTTGAAACCTTAACTTAAATTAGTTTAGAGATTTATTTTAAATGATTTAGCTATTAGAATTTTACAAATTATAGGATATAATTAGATAGTTTAACCTAAGTGAATTAATAATTGAATTTAATTGAAAATAGAGATTCTAAACGCCATAAATACTCGATTTAACCCATTAAACTACTTCAATCACTATTTCAATAAATTCGGAATTTGTTCAATACCTTCTAATTATTAAACTAAATTTGTTCGTCAAGTTCAATCATGTAAACCCCTAAATCATCGATTTAGCTATTTTAACCAAAATTTTAACTCCATAAATTTTAGAAATTTAAACTATATTTACTTTCAAATATCAATTCATTACGCTCCTGAAACCCTAAATTCAAGTGAGATATCAATTTTCCTTCAATTAGATGTCCTAGAACAAATTTTTAATACCCATTAGCTAATTTACTTTCTTTACTTCCTAATTCAATTCTAATGCCAAAAAGCCCATAGCCTAAAGCCTATTCTAACTCATCTAAGTTTAGGTCCATCAACTTAAGTCCAAGTCCATAATCAAGAAGCCCATTTTCCTTTGATCTTTTTCTAATTCTTCAAAGCCCATAATCAATAATCCAAGCACAACTACCCATAGCCCAAACCCATAAGCCCATGTACCATCATATTATCATGCATACACACACATTCAATAAAACCCTTGAGTCTAGAAAATATCAAGTGTGTGAAATGACAAAAATACCCTTTAAACCTAGAGAATTCTACACAATATGAACACAAGAAAAATATCTTCAAATTCTAGAGAATTCTAATGCATATAAAAAAACCAAAATGCCCTCAATTATTCAAGCAAAAGGACCAAAAAACCCTTAACCCTAATGAAAATTACAAACCATCTAATAATATAAATATAGGGTTTTGAAAACCCTAATTTTCACTTCATTTGTAGCCACTCCTTCCTCATTTCACTCTCAAAAAAACTTCAAAAATATACAATAAGACCCTCTTGAACATCAACACAGATAAGGTAAAGTATCAACAAGATTTTATCTCTAATATCCTCTTTTGTTTCCAATAATTTAACATCTCTTTCAATTGATTCCTAGGTGAAATTAAAGACTAGAAACAAGATTGAAGTAGGAGAAATAAGCTTGAAGAAGCGTCATCAACCATTGAGTGGTAGGTATAGTAGTAAAGGCAATTACTTGCTTGATTTTGCTAGTTCAAGTAAGTAATTTTAATTAGTGTATTTAATTATGTTAGTGGTAGTAAATTCATGTAAACTACTAAGTGATAACTTAGATTTAAGTATAGATTAATATATCTATGCATGAAAACCAAAACAAGCATATGTATGATTATATATATATTATATTAATTGTTGATTTAGTAAAATTATTGCATATGTATGTGTACATGTGTGTGCTGAAATATGTATATATATATGAATATATGAGATTGATATGTTCTATTGAGGTGAAATTGTCAAACAAAAATCATGAAGTATATGTGAAATAGCCATAAATTTCACAAATCATATTTTATAAATATGTTAATTAATTTATGCATGATTATGAAGCATGATGAATATGATTTATGCTAGTATATGTGTTTGTGTTAGTGAATTTGAATATTAGTATAAGTGTCATTGACATTTGTATGGTGCTTGTATTGATGTAAGTGTTATGAAAATTTGTTTAAGACAAGTTAATTATGCTTAATGTGTATTTTTAAACATAACAAAAAATTTTGATTGAAACAACCCCCAAAAACATTGATTTTAGGCCAAAAATCAAGCCCAAGCCCAAACCCATGCTAATTTAAGCCATACTTAGGTAGCCCCTAAAGTCAAGTTTTGGATAAGTATAAGCCTTATTTATTTATTTTTTTATCAAAAAGACACTTTCCATGACAGAGCAAAATTTCATACAAATTTCCTCTTTATCTCTTTCAAAATTTGTTCCTTTGTCTCCCCATGTGTTGTACCCCATCACCTTAGCTAGAACAAGACTTGGAGTCTAGTGTCTTCCAAGAAACTAAAGCTTCTTAAGGTAAGTTTATTCTTGTTTGAAAACTTATTTTCTTATTTAAATTTCTCTAGACATGTGAATTTCATGTTATTATGAATATACATGTTAAAATGAGTATTGATGATATACAAGTGTTAGTGGTGTATTGAGTGCATATTTTGATGATATAGGAGTTGTTGGTAAATGTTAAATAGTAGTGTTGGAGTGCATGAAGTTAGAAATGAGTATGGTTAGGATGATTTAGAGAAGAGTAGATTGGATTAAGGAGAATTAGATGATGATTTGTGTTTGAAATGGTAAATATGAGCATTTGATGAAGTCAATGTGTAGATTATGTGTGTTAAAAGAAGTTAGAATGCATATAGATGAAGGTTTGGTATTTGGAATGGGTTGAGAGGTAGTTTGGAAATGAAGACTTAAGTAAAGTTATGTTTTGAGCAGGGGAAGTGATGAATGTACAATTGCACTAAGTTCGCCTCAACAAATTGAAGTTCCTAAAGGAATGATTACACGAAATAGAGCCAAGAAGCTTCAGGAAAGATTTCAAGGATTTGTGCAAAAATTTGTTGAAGATCACTCCAAGTTCACCAACATCGATTTAGAACAAAAAAAAAATGAAGGCTTTTACTATCATTTTCGCAACCTAGAAGGATAATACAACATCACCAATGGAAATCAGTCAAGAGCTGCCTGTTTTGGGTTCAACACCGCTAGTGCAAAGACCAATGCCGTCGGCCTTCATTTAATTTTCGTCTTTTCGAATTTCTATTTTTTAATAATGTAGGGATTAATTATAATTATGTTTTCAGTTACGTTATCAGTTACGTAACTGCCACAATTATGGTTTTTTTTTTTTAGTTATGTTATCAGTTACGTAACTGCCATAATTATGATTTTTCAGTTACGTAACTGCCTTGTAATAGCCTATATATTAAGGCTAGTATGGGAGATAGACAAATTAGATTATAGAACATATTTTCCTTTGTGAAATACAATTTGAGAGAAATTTTCTCTTTGAGTTCTTTTGAGAACTTGGAATTTCTTCAAGAATTTGAATTCTTGTTGAGTTCATCATTATACTAAGGTTCTAGGTCGGTGTATCCAACAGGGTCGCGATTATCATATCAAGGTTCTTTGGGTTACTCATCCATAGGGTCGAGGTCAATTTCATCTTATCATACCAAGGTTCGTGGAGTTTCAAATCCAGATCTAAATATTTCATTGGGTCAAGGTCCGCCTTCTTGATTCTTAGAGTCCGAAAAATTCAAGATCCGTGTCGAGCACGCATCAGATTGGTATCAGAGCCCTAGGTTTTCTAGGAATCATCCAAATTCAGTGAGAATTGACAGATACATCAAAACCTAAATTGGTTCGTTCATATTATCTTTTCTATTTCTTTGGTTGTTGAATTTGTTGTTAGGGTTCTTGTAAAAAAAAAAAAAGAAGAGAAATTCAAAAAAAAAATCAAGAAAAGAGTTGCAAAAAAAAAAAGAAAAAAAAAAAAAAGAAAAAAAAAAGTGAAATTGAGAATAAATCTTTGTTTTTGGTTGAGTGGAATTTAGATCCTGTTATATACTTACTAGATTAAGGTGTTGTGAGGAACAAAACAAGAAGGAAAAATTCAAGAATTGAGATCCAAGTTTGATACAGAACCATAAGACGAAGGATCGAGAGGTAAGGTGGTAATGTATTTTGAGTTTATGTGAAATACGAGTTGAGTGTTATTTTGTGAGAGATACACGTGAGGGAGTGAAGTGAGGTTTTCTTTCCGTTTCTATTATTTGTTTGAAAATTCTAACAATTACAAGATGTCTAGCCACCAAGGAAAGAAGAAGATGAGAGTAATTATGTGCAGAAGGATATGGCTAGAATGTTTGAAATGTTACAGGGATTAACCAGCGAATGGATCGCATGGAACAAAAGAAATCAAGAGAGGAGCTGATTATGATGATGAACAGGAAGTCAGGAAGCTGAGTTCAGAGGTGAGAAAGTTGACACCAATTTAAATTCTATAAAATTTAAAATTCCTCCTTTTCAGGGTAAGAATGATCCAGATACTTATCTGGAATGGGAACGTAAGATTGAGCTGATTTTTGCATGTCACAATTATTCTGAGGAAAAGAAAGTTAAATTGGTGGTAGAATTTTGTGGATATGCCAGCATATGGTGGAACCAGCTGACAATTAATAGAAGAAGAAATCTAGAGGATCCAGTCAGCACTTGGCGAGAATTAAAGCAGATTATGAGGAAGAGGTTTGTACCTCCACATTATTCTAGAGGAATGTATCGCCAATTGCAGGAACTTTCACAAGGAAGTATGAGTGTTGAAGAGTACTACATGGAGATGGAGACACTCATGATGAAGCTTGATAGCTAAGAGGATAGTGAAGCCTCTATGGCAAGATTTTTGAATGGTTTGAATAGAAATATTGCAGACAAGGTTGAATTGCAGCACTATATGGAATTGGATGAAATGTATCAGATGGCCTTGAAAGTTGAGAGCTAGCTTAAGACGAAGGAGAAATATAATTTTGCAGGTTCTTCTTCTACTCCATGGAAGAACAAATGGAAGGAGGATAAGAACACTAAGAAAGAAAAATTTATTCAAGCTATTTCAAAAGAGGAGCCTTCTAGTAAATCCAAAGGTAAATCTGAATCTCAATCTGGTTTGAGTAAAATTCGCTGTTTTAGGTGCAATGGTGTTGGTCATATAGCTTCCAGTGTCCTAACAAGAAAGCTATGATTGCTTTGGGAAGTGATGAGTAAAAAAGCTAGTGAAAGTGAAGGAGATGATGATGAGGTGCCTGAATTAGAAGATGTTACAGATACTGAGGAGGTAGATGCTTCAAACGTATCATTAGTTATCAGACGTACTTTGAGTACACAACAGGTAGAAGAGGGAGATCTTGAGCAGCAAAGGGAAAACATTTTCCATACTCGAGTTGTGGTGAAAGACAAGGCTTGCAGTTTAATCATTGATGGTGGTAGTTGTGCCAATGTGGTAAGTGCTAATCTAGTGGAATTGCTTAAACTGCCCACATTGAAACATCCTAAGCCTTACAAGTTGCAGTGGTTGAATGACTCTGGAGAAGTGAAAGTGAATAAGCAGGTGAATTTAATGATTGCTTTGGGAAACTATAAGGATGAAGTATTATGTGATATAGTGCCTATGAATGCCTGCCATATATTGTTTGGTAGACCATGGCAATTTGACAGGAATGTTACTCATGAAGGGCGTTCAAATCGTTTCATAGTGAGACAAAATGGAAGACATTTTACTTGAAGCCTTTGACACCCCAACAAGTTCAAGAAGATCAAAAGAAATTGAAACAGGAAGATGACATGTTAAGAGCTAATGAGAAAAAGAGAGAAAACACGAGAGCTAGTGAGGATGATACACGAGTGACAGAGAGGAAAAACAAAGTGGCTAGTGAGAAAAAAGGAGAGAGTGAGAAGAAGAAACAATTAAATTGTTATGCCACTAAAAGTGAGATCAAGAGTGTTGTAAATGAGAAAAGATCTTTAATTGTACTTATGTACAAGGAGATCATGTTTTCTACTAATGATCTTGACTCAAATTTGCCTAGTTCTGTTGTGTCTCTTTTACAGGAGTATGAAGATATGTTTCCTGAAGAGATTCCTGAGGGTTGCCACCAATCAGAGGAATAGAACACCAAATAGACTTCATACCAGGAGCTTCTATTCCAAATAGACCAGCCTATAGGAGTAGTCCTGAAGAGACTAAAGAGATCCAAAGGCAAGTAGAGGAGTTACTGGCAAAAGGGTTTGTTCGTGAAAGCATGAGTCCTTGTGCTGTGCCAGTATTGCTTGTGCCCAAGAAAGACGGAACCTGGAGAATGTGTGTAGATTGTAGAGCTATTAATAAGATGGTAAAGTATCGTCATCCTATTCCTAGGTTAGATGATATGCTTGATGAATTGCATGGTTCTTGTCTATTTTCTAAAATTGATCTTAAAAGTGGTTACCATCAAATTAGAATGAAAGAAGGGGATGAATGGAAAACTGCTTTTAAAACCAAGTTGGGCCTTTATGAATGGTTAGTCATGCCTTTTGGACTAACTAATGCACCAAGTACATTCATGAGATTAATGAATCATGTCATGCGTCCTTTCATAGGAAAATTTGTTGTAGTGTACTTTGATGACATTTTAATCTACAGCAAAAATTTAGAAGAGCATGTGAATCATTTGAGGAGTGTACTATCTATTTTGAAAAAAGAGCATTTATATGCTAATCTTAAAAAATGTACTTTTTGTATGGACAAAGTTGTATTCTTAGGATTTATGGTCAGTGCTAGAGGCATAGAAGTAGATGAGGAGAAAATTAAGGCAATCAAGGATTGGCCTACTACTACTAGCATCACTGAGGTAAGGAGTTTTCATGACCTTGCTAGTTTTTATAGATGCTTTGTAAAAGACTTTAGCACTTTAGCAGTGCCATTGACTGAAGTTGTAAAAAAATTTATTGGATTTAAATGGGGTGAAGCACAGGAAAAAGTTTTTAATTTGCTTAAAGAAAAATTATGTTATGCTCCTTTGTTGTCTTTACCTGATTTTTCAGGGCTTTTGAGATTGAATGCGATGCATTTGACATTGGCATTGGAGCTGTACTAATGCAGGAGGGCAAGCCAATAGCATATTTCAGTGAAAAGCTAAATGGAGCACCATTGAGTTATCCTACTTATGACAAGGAGCTATATGCATTGGTGAGAGCATTGGAGACTTGGCAACACTATTTGTGGCCAAAGGAATTTGTCATCCATACAGATCATGAATCACTGAAGCATTTGAAAGGACAAGGGAAATTAAAGGAGACATGCAGATGGATGGAGTTTATTGAGACTTTTCCCTATGTGATCAGCTACAAGCAAGGTAAAGAAAATGTGGTTGCTGATGCATTATCACGTAGGTATGTCCTTCTATCAACTCTTAATGCAAAGTTGCTAGGTTTTGAGCATGTTAAAGAGTTGTATGCTACTGATCCTGATTTTGCTACTGTTTTTGCTGTTTGTGAAGAGGGAGCTTTTAACAAGTTTTATAGACATGAGGGATTTTTGTTTAGAGAGGGAAAATTGTGTATTCCTCAATGTTCAATAAGAGAATTACTTGTTAGAGAATCTCATAGTGGAGGATTAATGGGGCATTTTGGTGTAACTAAAACCTTAGATATTTTAAATGAACATTTTTATTGGCCTCATATGAGAAGGGATGTAGAAAGGATTTGTAGTAGATGTGTTACTTGCAAAAAGGCCAAATCTAAGGTGATGCCTCATGGATTGTATACCCCTTTACCTGTTCCTAGTGAGCCATGGACTGATATTTCTATGGATTTTGTTTTGGGTTTACCTAGGTCTAAGAGGGGTTGTGACTCAATTTTCTTGTTGTTGATAGATTTTCAAAAATGGCACACTTTATTGCTTGTTATAAAACTGACAATGCATCTCATATTGCTGACTTGTTCTTTAAGGAAATTGTTAGGTTACATGGAGTGCCTAAAAGCATTGTAAGTGACCGGGATGTCAAGTTTTTGAGCCATTTTTGGAGAGTTTTGTGGAGCAAAATGGGAACTAAGCTATTATTTTCTACTGCTGGTCATCCACAAACTGGACAAACTGAAGTAGTGAATAGGACAATGACGACTTTGCTAAGAGCTGTAATTCAAAAGAATTTGAAGTCTTGGGAAGATTGTTTACCATTTGTTGAATTTGCATATAATCGCACTGTTCATTCTACTACTGGTTTTTCTCCATTTGAAGTTGTTTATGGTTTTAATCCATTAACTCCTTTAGATTTATTACCTTTACCAGTTAATGAAAGAACTAGCTTGGATGGTAAGAAGAAGGCAGAAACTGTCAAGAAATTGCATGAACAGGTGCGACAGAGAATTGAAAAGAAAATGAGCAATACGCTCAACAAGCTAACAAGGGCAGGAAAAAGATCACCTTTGAACCAGGTGATTGGGTGTGGGTGCACTTAAGGAAAGAGAGATTTCCATCTCAAAGGAAATCAAAGCTGGAGCCTAGAGGCGATGGACCATTTCAAGTCATTGAAAAGATCAATGATAATGCCTACAAATTAGATTTACCAGGTGAGTATAATGTAAGTGCTACTTTCAATGTTTCTGATTTAAGTCCTTTTGATGTAGGTGAAGACGATTCGAGGACGAATCCTTTTGAAGAGAGGGGGAATGATGAATGTACAATTGCACCAAGTTCGCTCAACAAATTCAAGTTCCTGAAGGAATGATTACACGAAATAGAGCCAAGAAGCTTCAGAAAGATTTCAAGGATTTGTGCAAAAATTTTTGAAGATCACTCCAAGTTCACCAACATCGATTTAGAACAAAAAAATGAGGCTTTTACTATCATTTTCGCAACCCAGAAGGATAATACAACATCACCAATGGAAATCAGTCAGAGCTGCCTGTTTTGGGTTCAACACCGCAATGCAAAGACCAATGCGTCGGCCTTCATTTAATTTTTGTCTTTTCGAATTTCTATTTTTTAATAATGTAGGGATTAATTATAATTATATTTTTAGTTACGTTATCAGTTACGTAATGCCACAATTATGGTTTTTTTCAGTTACGTAACTTCCACAATTATGATTTTTCAGTTACGTAACTGCCTTGTAATAGCCTATATATTAAGGTAGTATGGGAGATAGACAAATCAGATTATAACATATTTTCCTTTGTGAAATACAATTTGAGAGAAATCCTTTCTCTTTGAGTTCTTTTGAGAACTTGGAATTTCTTCAAGAATTTGAATTCTTATTGAGTTCATCATTTTACCAAGGTTCTAGGTCGGTATATCCAACAGGGACGCGATTAGGGATGCAACTGGGGCGGGTTTGGGATGGGTCATATAAGACCCGAACCCGCCCCGCTTCCCAATAAGGTTTCCCAAACCCATCCCGCGACCCTACAGGGTTTTCTATTCAATACCCAAACTCGCCCCTATAGGGTTTTGACCCTGACCCATCCCGCCCCGCCCACGACCCGCTTAATTTTTTTTTCCTCTTCTCAACACTTAGTTAAAATACAAAATTTAACGATAATTTTATCCTATAGGAGTATAATAATTAGTTACAACTATGCTTGAATGAATTTTACAAGATATGCCATAACTTTATTAAGAAATATAAAGGTTTAAAACTATCATAAGAAGATTTTCAAATGTAGATGAAAAGATATAAATATACATAATACATATGTAGGAACGTGCCTTGTGAAGACTTAAGAATAGAAAAACATGTTTTCAAAAATATCAATAGTGAGATGGAAAGTGAAGAAGCAACAATGTCAGTGTCTAATGTGTTTACTGTGTTAGCTCAATGAGAACATTCGTAGGGGCTTTTATATCTTAAATACAATGGAGGTGCAGATCAAGATGTTAAAAGTCAAGAAATAATAAAAATATATACATAATTGTGATTTTAAAATTTCAGATTTAATTTTAAATTTTTATTATGATGGGTTCGGGTTACCCATCGGGTTTTTTTAATGACCCAAACCCGCCCCGAAACCCTATAGGATCAACAAGTAATTTTACAAACCCGTCCCGTGACCCTATAGGGTTTTTAACGGTTTGGGCGGGCCAGGTACCCTATAATGACCCACCCCGGTTGCATCCATAGATGCGATTATCATATCAAGGTTCTTTGGGCTACTTAATTATAGGGTCGAAGTCAATTCCATCTTATCATACCAAGGTTCGTGGAGTTTCAAATCCAGATCTGAATATTTCATTGGGTCAAGGTCTGCCTTCTTGATTCTTACAGTTCGGAAAATTCAAGATCCGTACCGACTACGCATCAGGAAGTTTGCAATCTTTTTCAAAAAATCTATGCTGTAGTGTACGTCGTCCCAACGCTGTCAGTATAGGGGTCAACACTACTGGCGTACACGGCAACACTACCGATGTGGGGGGTAACCACAAGCATGAACCATCCTCGTGGAACTCTCGAAATCTTTTTGGCAAATTAGAGTTGCAGCCTACATCGACTCAATGCCGTCGGCGTAGACCACAATACTGCTAGCGTTTATTTGAACGCTGCCAATGATGGTAGGCGTAGAGTTTTTAAGGCAGACTACACCGCTCCAACGTCGCCGGCGTTGAAGGTGGCTTTTCTTGTAGTTTCCATTTTCAAAAACTCTCTCAAGAACTTTCTAAAGCTTGATATATAATCTTTTGAGTATTTGTTGAGCATGTATGATGTTGTATGATGTATAAATACTAAGTTACGACCTTATATTGAATTTATTTGAATTTCTTAGAGTTTTTTCCTTAAATTTAATTATATTTATGTATGAATTAAAATTAGAAGGTTGATTTGAAATGATTCTTCTTGGAATAGTGTTAGATTCTCGCTTGGCTACCTCTATTAATTCCCGATTTGATTCAGGTACATAGTAACATGCTTGATTCCTTACATAGGATAGACATACTATAAATTTACCCTAATTTAAGAAAAAATTAAGGATTGTTTGTATGATTATCTTTTATGCCGTTGAATCCAGTTCGGGGAGTGGCACCTGCCCAAATTGGGGGCATGGTAGTTTAGGTGCTTAGACCACCTAGTCATGATGCAATGACTTTCGTAAGTGGTTCAGCGGGTAGTTGATAGGGTATTTAGTATCGGTATAACATTTGCTTATTCTTAAGGAGATATAATATGATTTAATTCAATTGTTTATGGAAACATTTAAATTAGGTGATATTATGGATTAAGTTAAGTAAAGTTGTGAAACAGATAAAACCCCTAGAGAAAGTGACTTAATTGTTATTGGATAGATTTATTTAGGAGATATAAGTATCCGAGCTATTTATATCAAACCATTGAGCGTCGAGATCATTACTCAGGTTCCCCGGATATCCCTGTTGTTCGGAGTTTGAATACTCTTGTGTTGTTTAATTAACTAAAGATTATCTAATAACTTAATGATTGTGGCATTTGCATGTAGTCTAAGTTTGTATGCCATTAAGCTTGTGTTTTAGTTACTTACGTACTAGGCATTTGGCTCATATTTTATTAATTTCAGGTGATGATGACTTAGATGAGTTCTATGCAAGAATGGGATATGGTATGGACTTTGAGGACTTCCTAGATGACTAGGAGGATTAGAAGTTGGCCATGGACCTTGATGGACCTTCTTTTGTAATAGATTAGCTTAATGTAGCTTGATTATATGTAGTAAATACTACAGTTTGCCTATCTTTTATGTTTTTATATAAGGCTTGTTATTAGCCTATGTTGTAATGTATATACATAACTATGTATGTTTTAAGTTTATATCTTTTATGAAATGAGATGATAAGAATTGTATGTTTTCTTAAAAGATTATTAAAGTCAATAGTTTTCAAATTTGTATTTAGAAGATTTAGACAAACAATTATTCAAACACTTCTTGGAAACGACCTTACGTATAATACTGCAAATTATGCAGTTGGGGATCCATAATCACCTATTTTAACTATCAGGTTGAAGTCGGGTCTTTACAATATGCATGTATGTGTGTTTTAAGATAGGCTGGAAATTGGATAAATTTGTGTTGATGAGGATGATTTGAGCTATGATTTGTGATTTAAATTGTAAAATATAAATCTAAGTATAAACTAGATGAAACAACATTAAATAAACATGTTTTATGATTAAAATAGTTAGGAGTTGGATTAAACAAAGGAAAAATTAGAAATCACAAAACAGACTTGAAGTAGTTCTGGTGTCGATACTGTAATGGTCATGTTGGTAGCTGGACCGGTGGTTATATGACCTCTTCTGACGTCAGAACCTTGTCGAAACAGTAGACCCACGTGTCTACTTTACAAATCGGTGGTGAACCGGCCAAGAACAGGTCATTTCGATGGTCAAATCGGCTTGAACTGATCGGTAGTCGCTGTCAATACCCCGTTTCCGAACAGAATGGCTTTGATTTAAAATAAAACCATACTTAACTAATTAGTTTAGTTCAAATGAACTAATTAGTTTAGGTCAAATGAACTCATTAAACATATAAATATATGTGTTAGGAAGTTTACATAAAAAATTTGAGCTCAAGAACCCGAGTTTAAGATAGTAAACTAATTTATTAAAGTTTGAGTGCACACTAGTTCTCTATACAAAATGAAAATATTGGAATTTAGAAAAATTGATTCTAATAAAATAAATATGAAGTAAATGTAAATAATATATTTTCATATTAATATATGAATTCTAAGATAAATAATTAATTATTTTGATTTTAGGATTTTATTTAATAAAAATAGGAATAAATATGGCATTTTAACATAATATAAACATAAAGTAAACTAATTTAAATTCCATAACATATTTAGATTAAAAATATATTATAAAGGATATAAATAAAATAATTATATTTTAAAAGTTATTTTACTAATAAAAATTTATAGATTTAACATATGATATGTTATTTAAAATATGTAATGACCTAATTACCATAAAAAAAGTTCAATAGACTTGACTGATTGATTCTATCCCACTTGGCCAGACATGTAGACTTATTAACTAATATTGGCTTAGTAAATTCCTTAGAAGCCAACAATTTACACTTAACTATTAATCAACAAGTGAACTCATATAAGACCATAATAAATTATAATTGGCTTACGATAGCCTATGGATAATAAGATGAATATGTTATTCAAATGAATATGCACTAGAAACAGGAGTATTTTATATGAGTCTAACATAAATCAATAATCGATTTAAATACTTATACGATGCAATCTTTGAGCAGATATTTGTCAAGAGTCTATCCCCTGCATTAACTTCTAGTCTATCATTTGTCTCTGCAGAATACAGTTTTTTATGAATGTGACCCCTGGACGAGGCTATTACTTGTAGAGGTAGGAGATATAAGTATTTAGTGCCTATATCAACCTCTTGAGCAGTTTACTGCTACTCAGGACCCCCCTGGTTCCCAACGTTTTACTGGAGTATGAGTGCTCCACTGTTGTTTTGCTACACCTTAATTTAAAGATATAAACTGTTGATTGATGTATTGCATTTAGAACAAGTGTGTGTGCACATCTTGTGTGTGCTTATGTTGCTGTCGTACTGGGTTTCGGCTCATTTTTTTCTTTTTCAAGTGATGAATTATGATGACGATACTTATGAATATGGGATATGGCACGGACTTCGAGGAATTTCTCGATGAATGGAGTGATAGGATCCATGGGATCGTTATCTTATTCCTATTTTATAATTTTATTATCAAACTTATGTTTTCATAAGGACCTATCTACAAACCCATGGTTTGTATTTTCAAGGCTCGAAAAGCTCAACTTGGCTTAGCTTGTTTGTAGACCTGGTCATCGCTTACTCTTAAAAAAAAAGAAAGAAAGAAAATGGGAAAAACTTGCACTAGTGAAGAAAAATCCCCTCTTGGTATTTTCAAGTCCATAATAAATTATCATATCGTTTTAAAACTTGAACTTTATATAGCATATGCAATAAATAATGCATGCAAATACAATCACGCAAATTTCTTACGGTAACAAATTTATAAAAAAGAACTTCCATAATAAATAAACATAACGAAGTGATTGTTTTCCTAATTACTAATTAAAGCTTCCATTTCTGGTCTATAATTAAGAAAATTTAAGGTTAATTAGAGGATTTTGATAAGTACAAAGTTAAACTATCCATTTTCCCTCTGCAAATTCTACAAGTGTTATTAGTATTTATTCTTATTTAACATTATTAATGGGCTAATTAAAAGATTTAAGTTGTACCCCTCAAACCCACTCATCTTTTAACTTTGACCATTTAAAATTATAATATGTTTGATATTTAGCAATCTGGTGCATCCCAAAACTCTTTCCCCTTTACTTATAACTTCATCATAATTTTTGGGATTTGATTTGTATAATATCATCCTTATTCTTCCAATTGCTTTCCCTAGCTAACATTGAAACATTACATTGGCATATCATTTGTTACTAACAATCAATAAGTTGTAGATATATGAAACCGCATAACATTTGTGTATTGTCATTATCCTTCTTGTTGCCTCTTATCGTCTTGAAAAGAAACAAGTTCTTTCCGCACTAATTAAGGATGATAAGTGGTTAAGATTCCCCTATGACTTCTTTTGTCTTACTATGAAGTCAATATCATTGCTCCATATTGGTTGTGCTTAATACATTTACGTTCCATTGGAATTAAGCTAAACGAGTGAGATTATCTTATTAGAAGTTACCCACATTTGTTCCATTTGAATTAAGGATAAAATTCAAGCTAACATTTCCAACAAACTAATAAAGAGAAGGTTTTGGGGTGTAAATAGAATGATGATTCTGATTTGAGGAAGCTCCAATAAACAGAGTCGCAAATACTGAATAAAGTGGAAAGGACTCTTTAAAAACTCTAAAAGGAAATTTTATAAACAGTTTTCCTCTGGCTCTATCCATGTATAGAATTGATGAGGATTGACTTATATACATACTCCATTCCTGAACTTTTTTCATTAACTAGCTAACTGTATCCTTTGCACGCTCTGTTTCAAGTTATGCAGTAAATGTTCTTGCATTTCCATGGATTTTCATCCTCTAGTACATCATATTCCAATCTACGGTACAATGTTCATATTTGTCATAAGATGATTTCAAATATTTATAATTTTCGATTACCATATAGCGCTCATCGATGTTTTTGACAATGATAGGTAGAAGGGAAAACAATCTTATGCCAGGCAGTGTATGTCAAAATCGGAAGTGGATTTGTCAGGGCACATGCAACTGTGCCTTTGTTGCAACGACGAGACTGCCCCCTTGGATAAGATTTGCATTCCCTTAAATCTTCATTAATGCAATCATCAGATTGAAATGCAGTTGAAATCACATACCAATTCTGTCCAAGATCTACCAATCTTTTGGCAAAGGCTGCTGGATGTGGATCGAAAAGCTCAGCTTATGGAAAACAAGAGATGGTAGAGTTACCTATGTAGATTCCATCGGGTAGAAACAGTTCAAAGGGTAGATTTCTAGTTGCACTTTGTATAGATGCATATGACCTCAAGTTCCATCGTCTCAATAGATGAATTAAGGATTAAATTCTTGTGCTGATTGACCATTCAAAATTTAGCTGTTAAGTATGTAATAGATGTGTATGTGTTGTCTATTTTATGAGCTTTTCGAGAAGATACAAATTGGATAAATTACATAAAAAGATATTAACATTTTAGGGTAAGTTCATTTGGGGTATTAACGTTTTGCAAAGTCCATTTAAAATATCAATGTTTAGGGATAGATTCATTTAAGATATCAACATTTTAAATGGTTGAAAAAAAAAGAATCACTATTGTATTAATAATTGATCATTGAAAAAAATTAAGGAAACTTAATGGAAAATCAATCCAAACATTGATATCTCATTTACTTCACTTTGTGAAATATTGATTTCTTTTTTAAACAACTCGAAACGTTGATACTTTAAAGGCACTTACTCACAAACATTATATCTTCTAGTGTAATTTACCTTATGGTTATCAAAATTACTATTTTACTATTCAATGGGATGCATAGAATCGGTAGAACCATATAAAATCATACAAAATCGATAAAATCGTAAACATGAAGAATCGTACACCTAAATTCATAATTTGACCTAAAGTCTATACCTAATAATTTTTTCATCTATTTTAATCACGAAAAAACATTTAAAAAAGCATAAACTTGTATAAATGTGTATTTGACTAGGATTTTGACAACTATGTCCTATACAAATTATATACTTGTAAAAACTACATTAAATATTATCGAGTCTGGATTTTCATTTCTGGTTTTATTTCTTTTACTTTTATTCGTATCAAACCCTAACCCATTTATTACAAACCCTTGACTACGAACCAAAAGAAATTTGCTTTTTTGAAAAATTTTTAGGAGTCACCACCTGATTAAAGTCAAGAAAAATTGTAAGCTATGATCAATAGGTTGATTGATCCTAACTTAACTACTAGTCTGCGAAAAAATAATTTAAAAAAAAAATTTGATAAACTAAAGATCTTTGGATTTGGAGGTTATCCCATTAAAACTATGGTTACCACCTTAATTCTTAATTTAAAGTTTATCCCTTTTTATTGTTAAAATTTTACTAATGTACAAGCTATAATATTTACAATTTATCATTAAAGTTTACAAATCTAAATATATTTAAAATAAACAATGAATCAATTTAATATTTACAAAAAAAAAAGTTTTTTTATTTTCTATATCACCTTGGAGGTATTTATGTACCCGCTAATCGGGATCAAACAACACGTAATTTTTTTTTATTTTAAGAAAACTTTACTTTGTTTATTATTTTTAAAATTTTGAATTCTCTATACATTTCTTTATTACTTTTCTTTTTTTTTTTTCTAGTAGAAAATGTATATTTTTTTAAGTCACATTAATCCTAAAGCCCCATCATTTTTTAAAAGAAAGTAATGAATTTTGTAAGTGTCAAAATAGCATTTACCATTACAGATTATTTTATTTTTGCATTGCATATATGGTTCATATTATATATATATATATATTTTTTTTACTTATATGTATTACACGTATAAATAAACTACTTGTTATGTTGTTTTTTTTTTTTTTTCTTTTTTTCAACATTATATTATATATTTTTTAAGTTTTTCCTTCTCTTTTTTTTTTTTTTCTCCAGGCATTACATGATAGATTAATAAATAAATAAACAATAACAAAAAGAAATAAGGACATATACTTACCTGGGCGGAATACGGGCTGGAAATGGATCAAAGATCGGCTTCGACAAAGTGGAGCTCCAAGTAGGTCGAAACGCATGCGAACTTGGGTAATTTGAGGATGCCAGACACTCCTGTGATGGAGTTTTCACCTAAGATGCAGTGAAACGTGGAGCTTCAATGGGGGCTGAGCGGCTCAAATGGGTGTTCTACTTTGACAATTGCGATGGCATTTCTAGAGTGAATTGAAGCTATCAAAATGGAGTTTAACTTACCTGCAACCTGCTTGTATCAACCATTTTGATCGATTTCCACCGGAAAATCCCAAATTGAAAATTCAAACTTCAAAACCCTAACTCCTAACATAACTCAAATTTGAACTTTTAGATGGTTTTTGTGTTATTTGTGTATGTCTATGTTTGTCTTTGATAAGTATTTATAGACGTTTAACATCTCACCTATCCTAAATTAAAATTCGTAATGGACTCTTTATTTATATTTTTATTATTTTTTATATGAAAAATTTTCTTTATTTATTCATTTTTTATTGTCATTTGTAGGCTTAATATAATATTAATTGAAGCCTTAAGTAGGCAAAATTGGGGTGTCTGTAGCTACCTCTCTTTATGGTATTGTTTGATAAAATTTCACCACAAAGATAAAAAGAAAGACCCAATTTTTGCCTTTTAAAAATTTATGGCAAGCCTGTGGGTAGAAGCAGTGTCCTTGTGATAGGTCTATTGGGGATTATGATTATGCACTTTTATGCCAACTTGATGAACTTGAGAAGCACTTCTTCGAGCTAGCAAGCCTTGAATTGGAGTGTTTGATTAGATAACGCTTATTTTAAGTAAGCGATCTTAAAAGATAGGATAACGCTTCTTTGAGTAAGCGATCCTAAGAAATAGATTTAGATTCAAAAATTAGGATAGCATTCCTTTGAGTAGGCGATCCTAAAATTTGACTGGTGATGCTCCTGTAAGCAAGTAACCCAAAAACTAGGACACACTCCTTCAAGCAGGTGATCCTAATACTTAACTAGACAATGCTACTATGAGCAGGTGATCCAAGACTAGGACAGCGCTCCTTCGAGCAGGCAATCCTAATACTTAACTGGATGATGCTCCTATGAGCAGTTGATATAAATCTAGGACAGCGCTCCTATGAGCAAGTGATCCAAAATTAGACGACGCTCCTTTGAGCAAACGATGCAAAATTAGGACAGCGCTCCTTTGAGCAGGCGATCCTAAAAACTTACAGTGGATAATGCTCCTATGAGTAGGTGATCCAAAAACAAGGATGGCACTCTTTCGAGCAAGCGATACTAAAACTTTGACTAAACAACGCTCCTTCGAGTAGGTGATTCAAAAACTAGAACGATGCTCATTTGCGCATGCGATCAAAAATCTTACAATAGATGACGATCCATGATAGTACTCCGAAAACTAGGATGGTGCTCCTTTGAGCAAGTGATCCTAAAACATTGGCGAATGGTGTTCCTACGAGCAAGCGACTCTAAAACTAGACAACTATAAGGACCAGGCATGTATATAATAAGAACTTTACATGCTAAGTCTCCAATCACGAATAATATACGAAAATATTATATGTGAGGTTGTCTGTAAAGAAATAAGTTTATGGAATTGCTTGCTCAACCATTAAAATACAAAACTTTACGAAGAGTACTCAATTAAGAGTAGATAACTTTATATGAATTCATACGATAATACCAACAAACATGGTACTTTAACAATTACAAAATCAAACTTTTAAAATACATGTTAGAAAACTTAGGTGATATATATAATATATGTATGTATGTATATTACAAAACATAGGCTATAAGAAACCCTTGGTCTATACTATTACATTGAACAAAACAAGGTTTCACTTTTTCTTTTTTCCAAGAAAATAATAAAGAAAGGTCTAACACCCTAATTATCCCATTCATCCAAGAAAGCTTCCCAATTCGTTCCATATCCTAAGTAGTCGTAATACTCATCATTATCATTCCCTGTAGGAGGAAAGTGAGCCAAAAGCCTAGTATACAGTAACACAAACAAATACAAAGTGGCACACATGCATAACTCATGCAATGTAAAAAACAATAAAGTTATTTATTTTTTTAAGAAAAACATTTCAACACTGGAGTATTCAAATTCCTATATTCAATCCTTGGGAATCTGGGCGTTCTAAGTAACGGCAGCTGCTCAGAGGGTTGATATAAGCAGCTCGAAGACTTATATCTCCTACATAAATTTACAATTAATAATCTTATCTAAGATTCACAGCCGTTTCTCAACTTTACTTATCTTAATCCATAATATTGCCTAGTTCAATCGATCCCATAAACGTAAACTAAATCATATTATTTCTTCTTAAGAATAAGCAAATGTTACACTAATACTGTTCCGCTTATCGATTACCCGTTGAGCCACTTATGAAAGTCATTGCATCATGACAGAGGTGGCTTAAGAGCCTAACTATCATGTCAACCACGTTAACAGGGTTGCCGCTCCCTAAACCAAATTTAATGGCACACGCACAAACAATTCAAACAAATTTTAGGCCAATCTTTAATTAGAGTTGCTTTGATAATGCTTAACTTAACATTTAACAAATAAGTTACTGTGTACTTGAATAATTTGATTTATCAAGTAAAAGACCTGCATTCAAACCCAACTGAGTATGGGAATCTATAAAAAAAAATCATTTTATATAAAACATATTAATCCATAATGAAATATTAAGTCATTAGATATTCATTAACCTTAAATAAGATTTCGTTCATCACGTAACATCTTATTCATACAAGTACAGTTATACATATCATATTTCATTAATCATCTATCTATTATTATCAATTATTTATCTAATTCCTTTATTTTATATACTTTTTTAATGAACAATACAAGAAGATTTGTCATGCCCGTGATAAAAGGTCGTAATGGGTATCAATGGCATCATCACACCCGTGATCTTGGGTCATGATTTATTTCACTGCCATGTTACACCCATATTAGGAGATCACATCCCCTATAACGGCCGTGATGTAGGCCATGATCAAGAATATGCCTGTAATAACTTGTTTGAAATTTTTTTCAAAAATCATCCGAGGACATAGTGCCTTTATGATGGCCGTAATCTAGGTCATATCTTTTAAGAAAAAAGAGGTCAGAGGAGATCACTGGCTTAGTAACAACCTTGATCAAGCTTTAAAAATCACATTGAGGAGATAATGGCCCTCGTAACGCCCTGATCAAGGTTGTTTCATGTTTTAAAAATGAAACGAGAAGATCACAAGCCTCATAATGGCCATGACCATCAGGAAATCATACTTTCGAGAAGATAATGGCCTCAAGAATAGTCGTTATGAAATGGTATTGTTCCTTTGATACTTGTTTCGAATTTTTGAAGTTCTATATTCTCTAACTCTTTACTATGCTCTTATGTGTTGGTAAAAACATATCAAAAGTAAACTATAATCACAATACAAAACATCACTAAGTTCACTTGCACTCATGAGGTCATTTCACATGTATATATACAATAATCCTAACTTAAAACACAAATCCATCATTCATGCTTGTAAAACTCTATTATCATCTAATCATTTAAGTCCTACTCAATTATCATTATCAACATCAATACACATATCAATTAACCATAAAATTTATATGTCATTCCATCAAACACCTAGAATATATACATCTATTTGCATGCCTAATTCAACATATATATTGGTATATCATCTATTCATCTGAAACATCAACTTCTACTTTTATTTTACATCAATATAAACTAGAATTCACAATTTAACAAAATACACAAGAAATCAATTTTTCTTACTTGTTTAGCTACTTCTAGCAACCAAGTTTATTTTCCTATTTTTTTAGCTTGATTCCTACTTCTCTTGGTCTTGTATCTCACTTCCTTACTTTGGATCTTGTATGTGATGACTTAGAAGAAATTTTAATGGATAGAATTTGAGTTTGTTTGGGCTTGAGAAGATGATAGAGAAGAGGAGAGAGAGAAATGATGATTAAGGTCTATTTTAGATTTATATTTGCTGCCTTTCTTTTGACTTTTTGCACATTTAGAAGTCTTTAGAAGATTGTAAAACATGGGCTTAGGCTTGAGTGTGTGTATGGGCTTAGTTTATTTTATAAAGGAGATACACTTTATGCTTTTCTACAATTTTTTTGCAGCTAAGAAGTCTCCTAATTATCACAAGATAAAACATATCATATTATTTTCAATACAATTATATATATATATATATATATATATTACTACATTCACTTAACTTCACCAATGGACATATAATTCAATTGTAATATATTCTTATACTAATAATTTATCATAACATTAAATTAAATTATACTAAACTTAACTATAACAATTTAAATCACAAAATCATTAATCAAATACATGTATATAAATTAAGTTAGTAGGTTTAATTTAGGTTATTTCAACAACATTCCTTTGAGTAAGCAATCTTAAGGATTGAGGAGAAATGATGATTTGCTACTAACTTGATATGGAAAGTTTTTCTAAAATTGAAGTTTAAAATCTTTTAAACAAAAAACATTTTTTTAGAAGAACTTTTGCCCTTTTTATTTTCCTTATTTATTTATTTATTATATATGCATTTTGTTTTTGAAAAATTTTCGAGCTAACACTCTATCTCTCTTTTTTATATTAATGTTTTATGGAAAAGTTTTAAGGAAATCCTCCTCCCCCCCCCCCCCCCCCCCCCCCCCCCCTTTTTTTTTTTCCTCTTTTTTTCTTGAAAAACTCTTCTTACTTTCTTTTATTTATTTGAAAAGTTTTTGAACTAAAAACCCTATCTCTTGTCCCCCATCAAATCCTTTCTTTGAAAACTTTAAGCCAAGACCTTCTCTTTTTTTTTTTTTGAAAGATTGTTTAACAAATGAGAATTCCAAAAGTTTCAAATGAGCGATGAGCTTGCTTTGTTGATCACTTATTTTAGTTCAACCTTGAGCTTTATTACTAAACCAAAAAACTTTACACATTAGGGCAAAACTTTTTTTTCAGGACTTTAATTTGCTTTTATTGGACATTATCTTCCAACTTTGGGGAAATAATTCTTAAACTTGAGCAAAAACCTTCCAATTGGGAAAATGATTTTCCATATCCATAAATTATTTTCATACCAGGGTTGGTTATTTCATTTTGAATTGTCTAGTCAAAGAGGGCTTTCTTATACTCTCTTAGGCTTATTTCACACATTTGACGTCAATTCTAAAAATTATGATCTAACTTGTTAGTGATGCACATTGGCCAATCTATTTTTTTTTTTTTTTGTATCATAATATAAAATTTTTGTTTTTGGCTTCAATCAAAAGGGATACCATAGATACATATCATTTTGAAATTTACCTTCAACACTTCATGGGTTTACAAGTCAAGAACCCTTAAGGAAAACTAATAATACACTTGTCCCTAGTTTCAATAGTATCAATAAATTAGGTCTTATGATCTAAAGTGTCTCTAAGAGGGTGGTATTGTAGGTGGGTCCATGATTGAATTTTGATGTGTTTTGATGGTTTTGAGCATATGCTTCCATCCTTAGGTTTAATCACCTTGCTTGATTATTCTCTATTTTTTTCTTTGTTTCTTTTTATTTTTTATTTATTTGTGTTTTTACACTTTATTCATGTTTATTTTTTCTTCCCTTTTTTTACCTCCCTTTTTTCTTCTTTATTTATTTATTTATTTTGGACATGAATCAAGGTGATTGTACTTCTTTAACTTTTACTAGATGACTTATAACTCAAGTGGATGGGTTGTTTATGGTTATGAAATAGAGACTCTTCTTCCTTTCAAAGGAAATGAATTATTCATATTAATTGATTGCTCTTGAGTTGAAGCAACTAGGGCAAACACATATTAGTTAACCCTTTTTCTTCTTATTAACACCCTTAACCTCCAAATTGCCCCATTGTGGGGTAGTTCTTGACATGGCTTATTTTTTTAAAATACTTCCTTAAAAGGCTCAAATGGGTTGACAAGGGATAAGTATGTTTGGGATATTGAAATGAATTCGTAATATCATTTTGACCAAAGTATCAAATTCAAGGCAGACCTCCTTTAAGGAATGAGTTCATGTTCACCCTTTAATATCACTCTGCTCTTGAGTGTTTAGGGTTGGTGTTTAGGATATGTCTTGCTTCTTATCATTCTAGACTTTTTAAAATAATAAGGTTTCATTTTTAGTTTTCAATTGCCTTAAGATAATTTACTAAATGACCCTTTTTGTATTGGGTTTATATTTTAGAAATTAAGCCCAACAAATGCCCCTAGTTAGTAAATTATCAAGTCCTTTTGCTTGCCCTCTGTTTCTAATCTCTTTTATTTATAGTTCAACTTTAGCCTAAAGTGAGTGATCATTGGGCTTGGAATTCAAAGGATCCTTACCCGCTAGTAAATTTCTCCTTTTTTATTTATTAGAAAATTATTTTATAGAAATGGTAATGAGTAGTTACAAAGAGGGATGGATGAACTACATCTTACAATCTAATATGGGAGTTTATTTACAAAGATGATTCTTTTTTTTTTTTTTTGAAAATTTCAAACCAAAACTTATTTTATAAGTCAGCATTTTTCTTTTTTTATTTAATTTTTTTTGTAAATAATTGTAAAATGTAATGATGACCCTTTTTTTTTTTTTAAATATTCACAAATAAAGATTGACATTTTCAGAATGATAGACTTGAGTTTAAAGGAGTGAACGCTTATGACATAGTGATTCTAGTTGAAAAAGGACCTATTACTATCTAGAAGAGAAACTAATCTAATGGATGATCGAATTATGTACAATCTATGAATATATACAAATCTGCTATACATTTTTTTTATAGCGTTTATATACATGTTTATGCTAAGAATTAATAGTCTATAAGGCATTTTTTTTCTCAGAGCAATTTTATTTATTTTCAAAAATTGAAATAATTTGTAAATAAATCGTCTTTTTTAAATATATATATTACAAAGATGTGTGTCGCTTTACAAGAGTAAGAAAAAGAAATGACTATTTACAAATAATTATAAATAACAAACCATTACTTATAAGGTAAAAAAATTTTTTTATACAATATATAAATATACACAAATTATTATTACATATTACATATTACACATACATGCAAATCACATGGATGCAAATATAGGGGTTGACAACTAATTAATAATGGGCAATTTTGAATTTGAGTTGCAACGTTTTTTTTTTTTTTTCAAACAAGATAAAAATTAACAAGGAGAGGATTTAAAAGGATTTGAAACAATAACTCTTTAAAGTATGCCCCATTATTATTTATTTCCTAACCCATGTTTATGAATACAATTGGGTGGGTTCTAAAGGTTCCCCGGTTTAGTTGATTGTGGATCAATATTAAACCAGAGTGGGAGGTCATTTCATGAATTAAAGTGAAAAACCATAGCTCCTGAATCTTACTAGTGACCTCCTAACTTGGGATCTTAAGACGGCCTGGTTCCGACCGTATCTAACACACATTTATATAAATTCTCCTCCATAATGATCAAGGCGTTGTTTTAGGTTGTCAATTTTTTTTTTTTAATATCTACACCACTTAAATGAAAAAGTTGATACAACTATAGACAAATTAAGTAGCATACAAATAATATAAAAGTGAGCATTAAAAGTAATAAACTTTAAATTTAATAATTTCAAGTGGCTAGCCCTCTTAAAAATAGGCATCCCTTGTGGAGTTGCTAAGCTGTCGAGCTTGGATTTTTCATTTCTGGTTTTATTTCTTTTAATTCAATTCGTATCAAACCCTAACCCATTTGATACAAACCCTCAATCAGGAACTAAAAGAAACTTGCTTTTTTTGAAAAACTTTTAGGAGTTGCGACCGGACTGAAGTCGGGAAAAATTATAAGTTAGGATCAATGGGTTTTGATCCTAACTTAGCTACTAGTCTGCAAAAAAATAGATTTTAAAACAAAATTTGATAAACCAAAGATCTTTGGATTTTGGAAGCTATCCTATTAAAACCATTTGGTTTCTATCTAATTTTTAATTTAAAGTTTATCCCATTTTATGCTCAAAATTTTACTAATATACAAGCTACGATATTTAAAATTTATCATTAAAGTTTACAAATCTAAACAATAATTACAATAAATAATGAATCAATTTAATATTAACAAAAAAAAGTTTCTTTTTAATTTTTTATGTTACCTCGGAGATTACTACATACCTGCCAATCGGGATCAGACAACACGTAGTTCTTTTTAAAAAAAAAAAAACTTTAGTGTGTTTATTATTTTTAAAAATTTGAACTCTTTTCACCATACATTTCTTATTACTTTTTTTTTTCTAGTAGAAAATGTATATTTTTTTTAGATCATATTAATCCTAAAGCCATATCATTTTTTTTTAAAGAAAGTAATGAACTTTCTAACTCTCAAAAATAGCATTTACCATTAAAGATAATCTTATTTTTGCATTGCATATATGGTTCATATTATTATATTTATTCATATATAATTTTTACCTTCTATGTATTACACATATCATAAACTACTTGTTATGTTTTTTTTTTTTTTTTTTTTTCAACATTATATATTTATATATATACATATATTTAGTTTTTTTCTCAATCTCTCTCACTCACTCTCTCTTTTAGCATACATGATAGATTAATAAATAAATAAACAAGGAAACAGAGAAACAAGAACATATACTTACCTGGCAGAATACGGGCTAGAAATGAGAACAAAGGTCGGCTTTAACAATGTGGAGCTCCAAGCAAGTTGCATACAGACTTGGGTAAATTTGACATGAGACACTCCTGTGATGGAGTTTTCGCCTAAGAAGCAATGGAATGTGGAGCTTCGATGGGGTTGAGCGGCTCGAATAGGTGCTCAGCGTTGATAATTGCGATGGCATTTCTAGAGTGAATTGAAGCTACTAAAATGGAGTTTAACTTACCTAGAACCTCCTTGTATCAATCATTTTGATTGATTTCTACCAGAAAATCCCAAATTGAAAGTTCAAACTTTGAAACCCTAATTCCTAACACAACTCGGATTTCAATTTTTAGGTGGTTTTTGTGTTATTTATGTCTTTCTTTGTTTTTTTCTGCTGGATATTTATAAAAATTTAACATCTCACCTACCCTCAAATTAAAATTCGTAATGGACTCTTTATTTATATTTTATTATTTTTTATATAAAATTATTTATTTATTTATTATTGTAATTTATGAGCTTAATATAATATTAATTGAAGCCTTAAATAGGCAAAATTGAGGTATCTACAAATATATTGTTTTGTACATCACAATTAGCAATCATAAAATGATACATTGCATGTATACACTTGTAAATATATTACATTTGTGCCTATGTTTCATCTATCAATTTCAACAAACAAACAGTTCAATACATTCAATGGATCTGTCCGACGAGTCAAATCAAAAGGAGCATAGCATGCTTCCATTGCAATCCCAAAGAATGCTCCCCCCACTTCCACACGCACCCCTTTACCCTCACTAAAACTGCCATTAACATTGAGTTTCATCCAATCATCCTAGTCCAAGAAACACACATTGATTTTTTTTTTTTTTTTATATTTTATTGAAACTTTGTGAATCATTGAATAAATCTTCATTATTTTAGATTTGTTTCCTTGCTAGAGGGTTGCCCCGCTCAACATTCTTAAAATACCCAATAATTTTCAACACAAGAAACTTGAGCGAACAAATATTATCTCTATACTTTCTATTGTTCTTATTTTAAAGGACGTACGAGTTAGTGTCATCGTTGAGTAGTATTTCGTGGATAATTATTTGATGATAAAATAATGGTAAGCCAAGTATTTATATTTTTAATTTTTTTATCAATTTAGTATCATATTTTAGATTCTAACAAATTAGTGCTTATTCTTCTAAAGTATGTCTGATTCAGTATTTCTTCTAAGTGATAATTGATGATGTATAGATTCTTAAAAACAAAAATAAACTTTTGGTAATTAAAAAATTACTCGTCATCCAAAGTTATTGTTCAAACTTTAACCTTTTAATGGTTGTACCTTAAATTTCTGAAATGGAATAAGTAAGTGTCCCCGTATAATAAACGTTATGAAAAATTTTTAAAATAAAATAACGTTAAATAGTTTATAAAGGAGCGAAATAGTATAAGTGTAATTTTAATTTCCCTACTATGTTATTGTCAAGAACTTCGTCTTTTTATGATGGTACCTCAAAATTCTAAAATGGAATGAGTGACTTCTGATATAATAAATGTTATAATTAATTATTATATAAAATAATATTATATAACATTGACAAATTAAGCAAGATATAAAAAAAAATATTAAAGTTTTAGCAACAAATGATTTTTGCAATGAATATCATACTAATGTAGAATTTATATAGTAAAAAGAAATTATTATATTTATTAAATTTACTATTACAAGTATAATAGTATTCGTCATTATTTATTTTGTCTTCATAAACAATAACAACAACAACAATTCTCAGGGCTGCCTAAATAACCTATTTTACATTATACCCTTTAATACCCTCAATAAAATTAAAAAAATTAACTTTTAGAGATCGAAATTTCTATGATTGAAAATTGGTGAAAAAAGTTATATTTCTAAAAATTGAATCAGCGATAATAATTTTTGCAACATAATTTTAATTTTAGAGACAAAAATTTTATCTCTGAATCCCAGTTTTCTTATTATGTATTTGGACCAAATGAAACTTAGATTTTAAGTAGATTTTGAAAGTTATAGGTGGTTCTACATTTCATTTTCTTGGAATCTACTCTCTCATAAGGTAGGGCACAGGTAAAACTTTTCATACGATATAGGTAGGGGTGTGCAAAAAAACCGATGAAACCAAAAAACCGAACTGAAATCGTAAAAATCAATCCAAAAAATATGGTTAACTGGTCTATTGGTTTCGGTTTAGGATTACGGTTTTTATTTTTTTGGGTTTTCGGTTTTCGGTTTTGTAACCACAAAAAACCGATGGTTAACGGTTAACTGTATCAATATTTATAAATATATTATATATAATTTACATATATGTAATTATTTTTAATATATATATGATATTACATATAAATATATAATTTACTTATGTTAGTATTCCTTGGATTTCGATTAAAATACTATTGTCATGTTTGATGGAGTTAATATGGTAATTGTCTTGGTTTGATTTTAGATAATATACATCCAATTGTTTTTTTCCCCTTTTTCTTAATTTGATTTTTTTTAAATCTCTGTAATATATATAATAATTTAAAGAAAACTCATGAAATGCTAAAAAAACTAAGGTTTGTTGAAATTATCAATTTGATTTGTTGAAACCAATACGTTTAAATGGTTAAAAACCGAAAACTGATTAAATTAACCAAATAAAAACGGTTAACCGTTAAGATGGATAACCGTTATAATGAACAGTTAAGATCAGAAGGTTAAAAACCGATCATTACGGTTAGGTCAAAAAAAAGGCCACGGACCGGTTAACCGATCCGTGAACACCCCTAGATATATACTAAGCCCTGCAATCACTATACCTATATTATAAACATTATTAAAGAAATAGTGAATAAAGAATACATTCTACTCTTTAAATTCTATGTTTATCGAAAAACATAAATAAATAAAAAAGAATAGATAGCGCTAAATAGATATTCCATAACAATTTATTATTTGATATTTTCTTAAAGCTAGTGTTTATATTCATCTTAGATAAATTTTTTTAGTAAAAAATTACATATCATAAAAAAGACAAACATTAATCAAATTCACTTAACAAATATACTGAATCCATTTACTTTAAAAATATAACACTGTTAAAAACAAAGATATAGCACTAAATTTCTAAAAGTCGAAAGTAGTTACCATCATCTTATGATTAAAATAAACATTCATTAAATATTATTTATTGAAAAAGACTGAATGGCATGCAATTTGAAAGTAGGATTTGTGCTTGCATTAAGAGTGGTGTATCCTAGCTCTTTCTTTGTTTGTGGACTCTTGGGTGTGTTTGTTTCAAGGAAGAAGTCTTTCGAACTTCTTTATTTAATATTTATTGTAATCAAAACTTTGTAATTTTTAATAAAGTTGCAATAAACACAACTGGAAAAGACAATGAAGTCACATTGAAGAAATTTGATAAACCACTATAATAAACCAAAGAAATTGAGTAATCATGTGACTTGCTGGACATTTCATTATGTTTTTCGGTGCACGCAAGTTTCTCTGGCTTTCACCCCTATGTCCAAGGTAACTTTGCCCAGCAAAGGCGTCTTCGAGATTACTTATTATTAGCACAGGGGGTACAAAATGTTGGAAATTTGACAGCTAATTTTGAGCTGTCGACCAGCAGAAGAATTTTTATCCTTGATTCATCTATATAGACATAGGAAGCTAAATTTGCAGGCCATATGCATTGATACAAAGTGCAACCGCACATGTGACGATTGAGCTGTTTCACCCACATGGAAATTCTTATACTACCATTCCCTTGTATTCCATAAGTTGAGAATTCATCAAATTCTTATACTGCATGGGGGAGGACTCTCCCTATCCATCAGCCTTTGCAAAATCATTGGTAGATCCTGGACAGAATTGCAAGCGGAGAGCCAGAACCTACAAGGGCTAGTGAAGGTGGCCTTGATCCATCTCCATGTCATTTTAGTTACTGTTTCAGATATTGACATACAACGCCTGCTATTCGAGCATAAGATTCTTTTCCCTAAAAACGACTAACATTTTCAAAAAGATCGATGAGCTATATGGTAATTGAAAACTCAGACATAAAAAAAATTGTTTCTTGAAGGAATTAAACTTTGTCCAAGCATGGTAATTTATACTATGCTTAAAATCCTTAGCAAATAATATATATTAGATTTACCAGAAAGTTTTTATTTTTGTGTTGGACTACTATTTTAAAGCATCCAAGATTTTTTTTTTTTTTTTTTTCATACTTTCTAAACAAGTGACACTTAATTGGGACGGCAAACAAGGACTTGATAAATTTATTCGAAATCATCTTTGACAAATATGGACATCATGCCGTATCGTATAATGTAATGTGGTATACTAGAGCAGTATAAAGTTTCATGGAATTGCAAGAGCAATTACCGCAAAACTTGAAATACAATTATGATAAACCAACTTAACAAGCGAAAAACACATTTTGCAAGCTAATAAAAAATGTTCCGGAGAATGGAGTATGTGATATACCCATGAATTCCTCAATTTACATTTTATAAATATGTTATTGAAATTATATATGATTTTGAAATAAGGTATATATGTATGAACAATATAATTAGTGCATGTGTTGAATATGTGTCATTATGTATATGTGTATGTGTAATGAATTTAATATTATTGTTTTATGTATATTAATGTGTGCATAGTGTAATAAATGTTTGTGTCTTTATGAATTAATATGTGTGTGTTATGTTTAGAATTTATCAAAATAACTTTTAAATTGCTTAAGAAATTGTTGACAGAATTTTACAAAATTTAAGCCTATTTTCAAGCCCAAATTAAACTTAAATGCATTCCAAATTAAGCCAAATTATACTTAAGTCAAACATAACCCTAAAGTCAAACTTTGGATAATTATAGACCTCAAATTTGATTAATTAGGGTCTTTTTTTAGCAGCCCATATTTTCATACGAATTTCTCTCATTTCTTTTCTTTCTCTCTTCCTTCTATCTCTAAACCATAAGCCCTAAACCAAAATCAACAACAACCCTTTGGATTCAAAAATCACTCTAAGCCAAAGCCTATTCATGTAAGTTAATACAAACATTTGGATTTTCTGTTTTTCATCTGTATCTGTATCTTTTTTAAAATGATATGTGCAAAATATATCCGATTTGCATCTAAAATTTTATCTAGATTTGTTCTATTTGATCTTTTGATGAGAACTGTCAACTTTTTTTTATCTATATCTATTTCTTGATAAATAATTTGTTAGAAAAAAGTTTGAAAAAGTGTCTGTATCTGCCGGAAAAAAGCCAAAACAAACAGACCCATAATCTCTTTGTCATATTTCCTTTCTTGTGATTTAAATGTAAAACTTATGGTAGGATGAGTTGATGTTATTTGAATTGATTGATATATGCATTGATATATGTTAGGTTGAGTTTTGTTATTGTGTGAACTTGGATGAGTGTTAGGGAAGTTGTAAGAAGTGTTGATGAGTAGTGAAGTTAAGTTGAGTAGTTGAAGTGTGTAATTGAAGTGTAATTGGTGTTTGAATGTAGTTTAGTGTTTGATGATTAGAAGTGGGGTTTGTGTTGTTTGAATGGTATTTAGAACACATAACAAGTTTTGGGAAGCTTAGAATAAGTTTAGAGTGTACGTCGGCATCTGGTACTTCAATGCCGCCAGCGGCGAGGCGGTGTTGAAGGTGATTAGAACCTATTTTCTTAAAACTGCTTAAAACGCTGCCGCTTTCGTAAGGAAAGTTTACCAGTGTTGATTTTTCAAAGCATACGCTAGCTGTTAAGGTTCCAACGCCGCCGGCTTAGAGGCAGTGTGGAATGCAAATAGAATCATAATTTTTAATACCGAGCTTAAAGCTTACGATGTAGTATCCCACGCTATCGACATACATGGATACGCTGCCGATGTTGGGGGTATTCACGGGCTTGAACCAACCCCGTGGAACTCTCGAAAATTTTTGGAAATTAGAGTTGTAGTCTACACCGACTCAAGGCCACCGGCGTAGACTAAAGACTGCCGGCGTATCCTTAAACTGCAATGATGGCAAGCGTTGAATTTTAGTACATTGTACACCTGTTCAACGCCACCGGCGTGTCTCCTGCAGTTTTTATTTTTAAAAACTTTATCTAATATTTCCCAAAGCTTGATATATGCTCAATTGAATATTTGTTGAGTATTGAATGATATAATATGATGTTTAAATACTATGTTATGACTTTGTAATAATTTATTTGAATTTCTTTGATTAGTTATGTTTGAAACTAGTTAATTAGTGCTTGAACTAAGTGAGAAATTCGATATTTTCTTATACAGTGTTAGATCCTCGCTCAGTTACCCCCATTAGTTCCCAAGCTATCTTAGGTACGTGATAACTTGCTTGTTTCTTTGCTATGATAAGCATTATTCAAAGTTATTCTAAATTAAGAAATTTAATAATTGATTGTTGAGTGTCTTTTATACCGTTGAATCTGGTTCGGAGAGCGGTAACCCTGCTCAGATTGGGGGCATGGTAGTTTTAGGCACTAGACCACCCCTGTCATTTTGATATGACTTTCATAAGTGGTTCAGCAGGTAATCGATAGGGAATTTGGTATCGGTATAACATTTGCTTATTCTTGAAAGGATGTAATATGATTTAATTCAATGTTTATGGGAATACTTGAATTAAGTGATATTATGGATCGAGTTAAGTAAAGTCGAGAAATGGTTAGAAACTCTAAATGAGATTACTTAATCATTATGGATAAATTTATCTAGGATGGTATGAGTATCCGAGCTACTTATATCAACCCCTTGAGCGTTGTGATCGTTACTCAGGTTCTCCCAAAAATCCCTATTGCTCGGAGTTTGAATACTCCCATGATGTATGACAAACTAAAGATTGAATAATAAATAATTGGTTGTTGCATTTTGCATTTAGCTTAAGCATGTGTGAATCATTTTGCATTTGTATTCGTTACTTGCGTACTGGGCCTTTAGCTCATATTTTAACCATTTCAGGTGATGAATCTGACGAGTTTTACATGAGTATGGAGTATGGAACAGATTTCGAGGAATTTCTTGATGATTTGGAGGACCAGAGATGACCTTAGACTTGATGGAATCCATATTTTGTAATAAACTAGTTATGATAGCTTTTGTGGTTGTATTTAAAGTTTTGGTTAGATTATATATGTAATTTTGTTAAGGCTTGTAAGAAGCCTTTGGTTGTAATATATATATACATACTTAGCTATGTATGACTTAGGATTATTTCTCTTGTGAAATATGTTAATGGGAGTAGTTATGTTTTGCTAAAAGTTTTGAAAAACTATGGTTTCAATTTTGTTAATTATGTGGAATTAGACAAATAATTCCTCAAACCTTCTTTTTGGACAACCTTACATATAATTCTGTAGGTTATATGTGGTTGAGGAACTATTATCACCTATTTTAATTATAGGGGTGATAGCGGGTTCTTACAGTATGTATATTCAGTTGAGTTCAATATCACTTAATTGAATTCAGCTTTTTGAAATGATAATGGAGGACGAGAGTACAGGTGGTGGAAATAGTAGCAAACTTATATTTAATTTTGTTGACCCTTGCTTCCTCAAGGAGAAGCATTCCCATCCCTTTCCACCAATGTCATTAGAGTTACTTCAACTAGCCTTGCACCCAACATAGCCCCCTGAAAATGTAAATATGTATGAGTGGCCATTGGTTTCAGTTCTCAATCAAAAAATGAAAGCAAATACGAAAATGGTATACCCCTTTGGTAATGCTTTCTACTCCGTTCTTCTGAGCTTCTATATATCAGCTATCCATCCACCGAATTTCTTTGGTATGTTTATAGGCACTGCCTTTGCCGTAATGCTTCACCAGTTCGATGCAATTTAGCCTCTAGGATTCCTCTTTTTCTAGCTTCTAAATTGACAAAGCATGACCTTATGTTCTCATGGCATATGTTATATGCTTGTTCATAAAACCATGTTATTTAATCTCTCAAAATTAAATTCTCTTCCTTGATGCATCATTACCACAAGCCAAACTAAACATTTGAATCTCATTATATGGGAATTTCCATTCCAATAGCATTGTATTTTAAATTGATAAATGCTACCACCTAATTCTACACAAGAGATACAATGAGTATAGTTGATTTTAAACTTAGAGTCCTTCAATAACATGTAATTATTTGCTGAGAATTTTTTTCCTTTCTTTTTTTATATCTAGGATTCACACATGCATAAATCACTCAGCTACCAAACCACATTGTCATTCTCACTCATTTATTCGATAGCATTTATATACTACATAACTTTTATAAGCAAGATGAGATTTTTTTTTTTCCTTTTTCTTTTGATTTTCATTAGATAAAGAAAGATACAAACAAAGTGGAGCACAGCAAACACCTATAAAATTGAACTAAGTATCAAGGGATATACAGAAGGATGCTGACGCAATGGAGGTAAAAGGAAACTATCGTAAGACGTTGATTCATGCACGAATATCCTGCTTGTGATCTTCAAATATCAATTGATTCTGAGAATACCCAGATATTTGGCATCAAAAATTGAAATCTACACAAAGATGACGAATTTTGGAATAGAGAGAATGCTCTCAAAGAAATTTCATTCAATAACAATCTTCTGTCTTTCATATGCCATAGGAATTACACATATATAGGCAAGCTTGAAAGTTGCCATAATCAAAAAAGGACTAAAACCTATTAAATAATATTAAATAACATTTAAAAGGAAAAACTAAAACTGATATCCTATTAAAAGACATTAAATCCTATTAAAAATCCTAATAAATGATACTAAAAATTATTCTTTAAAAATATTAAATGATATTCTAAAGGCATGGACCGCATTATTAATTACGAATTTGAAAAACTCAAAAGACATGTAAAGTACGTCACTCTAACACCGGTAGTATAAAACTAAAGGTCGGCGGCATAAGTTGCTGACATAGGATTTTTCGTCTCTTCATCCTATGCGGCATCATCCTCTCTAGGCTTGACATTTCTTTGAGAGTGTTCTCTCTATTCCAAAACTCGTTATCTTCGTGCAGATTTCGATTTTTTATGCCAAATATCTAGGTATTCTCAAAATCAATTGATATTTGAAGATCACAAGCCGGGTATTCGTGCGCGAATCAACGTCTTACGATAGTTTCCTTTTATTTCGTTGTGCTAGTTGGTATCAGAGCCGTGTTCGTTCTTGGAATATCATGGCATCTCATAGACAAGTTAACCAGCGACGTATAGATGAGATTTATGAGCGTGATAACTTAGATCAAAGGATTGGAGTTATGATCGATGAGAGGTTAGAACTGAGGATCGGACAGATGATAGATCGACGAATGGATGCTGCAATAGATCAGGTCACAGAAAGGATGGAGGCACTTTTGGTGAATCAAAATAAAGGTAGAAACCCTAATCCTAATCTAGTACCTAATTTTGATTTGATACCTGATGTAGGTTATGAGGAATCAGATGATGACTCTTCTTTTGTTAAGGAAGATAGTAGTTGTAAGGAATTAGGGATGAACACAAAAATCTTGGAATTTGATGATGATTTTTCTTCTATTAATGGGGACAACTATGATGGAGAACCAATATTTGACACTTATGAAGATGATGAACCTATGTTTGAAGTTGTGGATGATGGAGGACCTGTCTTCGGCATTGAGAATGATGAAGAAGAATTTTTCACAAAATATGATGATGTGTTTAACGTTGAGGGAGATAGACAACCTATTTTTGATGATGAGTATGAGGAGGAAGAATTTTTGGAAAAAGTTGAAATTTTTCAGCTTATTGTAGGCAATGAGGTTACTGAGGAGGTAGTAATAGCTGAGTTTGCAACTATGGTTGTAAAGGAGTTCCAGGATGTGTTTTTTGAAGAGTTTCCAGATAGGTTATCCCCATTGAGAGACATTCAACACCAGATTGATCTTGAATTAAGTGCAACCCTTCCAAATCGTCCCCATGATCGAATGAGCCCTACAAAACATGAAGAGTTGAGAAGACAGGTTAAGGAGTTACTGCGTAACATGGTTAAAATTCGAGGTCGAATTTTGTCCAGCTTGAAGAGGGTGACGCAGCATAGGATGAAGAGACGAAAAATCTTATGTCAGCAACCTATGCCGCCGGCCTTTAGTTCTATACTGCCGGTGTTGGAGCGACGTACTTTACATGTCTTTTGAGTTTTTCAAATTCGTAATTAATAATGCGGTCAATGCCTTTAGAATATCATTTAATATTTTTAAAGAATAATTTTTAGTATCATTTATTAGGATTTAATGTCTTTTAATAGGATCTCAGTTTTATAGGATTTAATGTCTTTTAATAGGATATCAGTTTTAGTTTTTCCTTTTAAATGTTATTTAATATTATTTAATAGGTTTTAGTCCCTTTTCGGTTATGGCAACTTTCAAGCTTACCTATATATATGTAATTCCTATGGCATATGAAAGATAGAAGATTGTTATTGAATGAAATTTCTTTGTGAGCATTCTCTCTATTCCAAAATTCGTCATCTTTGTGTAGATTTTGATTTTTGACGCCAAATATCTAGGTATTCTCAGAATTAATTGATATTTAAAGATCACAAGCCGGGTATTCGTGCGTGAATCAACGTCTTGCGATAGTTTCCTTTTACCTCCGCTGCGTCAAATGCCTAGGCCAATTAAATGGCCAAAATGCCCTGTAGTGATCCAAAAGAATTAACTATAACTTTATGAGTATCACAAGAGACATGAAAGAATGGAATGAAGGACAGACTTCATAAAGACAAGAGGGATTGAGTTCTGACAAAATATCCTCTGTCATTTAATTTTAAATTCTGAAATAGAATGTATTTACAAGCACATCCAATTATGACTATGATATTGACTTATTATGAAGATGAAAAAAGGATACTTGAGAATCTTGACCACTTTTACCTCTGTTTGTGGGAAGGATGTTACTTCAATCAGCCTTGCCCTGGCCACAAACTCAGCTGTGATGTGATGTGTGTGTTCGAAGGACGGAATTCTCAATCAAACAATTGGAGCAATCAATGCATCATCATACCCCAGATCATTGGCGATAACAAGCTTAAGAACATTTTTCTCTCCCTTGTTTTTTTCCATTTTCCAGCATATTAGCTTCAATTTACCAAATTTCTCTAACGTGTTCATTGCTGTAATGTCACCTCCAGGATCTGAAAGTTTTAACTTAAAAGTCTAGATCTCCATGTTGCTCATTTGCTTTACTTATTCGACAAAGCATGATCTTATTAACTTCTCCATGAAAATTCTCCTTAGAATTCAACAATCTGCTATAAAGAGTAGCTTTAATATTTCAAGAATGAAATTTAGATACGATACGACTCCTTTTAGATTGAAGATCTAGAAATGCATTAACCTACCCAGCAGAATCTCTATGCAGAACTCCGGATGAGGCCAGCCGTCATGATTGTCCTTCTCATGGTTGTTTCTGTTGTAGTCCTTTAGGTTGTTAATATTTCTCCTTCACAACATAAAAATAACATGAAAAAAATCAAATACAATAATGCTTTTTCTTATTTATTTATATTTTATATTTATAAATAAACCACAGTACAATATTGTTACTTAATGATGGAACTTAACTTACATCCCATTCAAATAGCACATGTGATATATGTGGAACATGAGAAATCTTGTGCTCCTCCTCACCATAGTCTCTCTTGTACTTGCTTTCCAGCTCTGGACACCCAGCTATCCTCAAATACTCCAAGGACTTAAGCTGACTCATGCTTTTCGGAAGTGATCTCAAACTCGGGCAATAAACAATTTCAAATTTTCGAAGTGATGTGAGGTCACCCATGCGATTCGACAACAATGCTAGATTTGGATAGTTGTACAAGCTGTGAATTTAATGTTGTTACATGGAAAAGCCAATTTGGAAGTGATGTGAGCTTTGGAAGCTTCGAGATTATTAGTCGACACAGCCTATTAAGGCCTTGATCTAGGTACTGTTGAGAATTTTTCAAAAATTAATTAAACTTTTCTCGTCTTTAGCAATGGACAGAAACCTATAAGTGAAGTTTTGGGAAGGCAAAGGGATGTCATTTTTATGAATTAAATATGGATTTAAAGCTTATTAAGTTAATTTTAAATGGTGTAAGTTACAAGTTAATTGAAATTTTCTAGAGAGAGTTATAGCTGTTTTATTACAGGTTGAAAAAATTAATACCTAATGTTTAGAATTCTATTTTTATGTATTTTTTTATGGTCATTAGCTGATGTTTAGGCCTATAAAAGGACTTGTAATCAGTTGTATACATATGAATATTAAGATAAAATATAAAAAAAAAACTTTTAAGTTATCTCTTTTCCCTATTCTTCATTTGTATTAAGATTCCATATTCGTAACCCATCATAGCTTCCAACAAATTGGTATCAGAGCCTTGTTAAAATGACCACCACAACTAATATCCACCTTCCAATAACCAGAACTAACCAAAACCAACTATGACCGATGGCGCTGCATGAAGGCCATAATTGGGTTCATGGCTTATGGGACATTGTCGACAAGGGATATGAAGATTCGGCAGACGAGAATACTACAACCGTGGCCGAACTAGAAGCTTGGCAGCGAGCAAAGAAGAGAGATCAAAGTGTACTCTCAATTATTCATCAAGGGTTAGATGATGACATGTTCAAGAAGATAGCCAATGCGAATAAGAGACAAGAATGCATGGGAAATTCAAAGAATATTCGTAGTCAGAGTTGATAGGGTGAAGAAGGTGCGACTCCAAACTCTAAGGGCTGAGTTTGAGTTGATTTTAATGAAGAGAATAAGGCTGTAGCAGATTTTTTACTCGAGATTGGTGGTTGTGAATCAAATGAAGCAGCTTGGTGAAATGATGGAAGATGTAAGAGTAGCAGAGAAGATTTTGTGCTTTCTCAACACGAAATTCAATAATTGGTGGTGACGATTGAAGGATCAAAGACATAGAGTCTATGACTATCAATGAGTTAAATGGATCGTTGCTAGCCCATAAAGAAAGAATGAAGAGGACCCAACAAGTACCGGTAGAGTAAGTTTTGCAAGAAAATTTTCCTTAAATCCTATGGGAAATGACAGAGGAGGAAAGAAGTCGAGGTCGTGGAGAGGCTGAGGTTGTGGATGAAGCTGTAGTCATGGACAAGGGAGAGAAGTGGTCGTGGTCAAGGAAAAGGTGGCAACATTTATTTCACGAAGATGGAAATAGGAGTTCTCAAAGAGGTCGTAGACGAAGGAGAAATAATGATTGGAGAAAGGATAAAAGCCAAGTAGAGTGCTATGCATGTGGAAGAACAACAACTATTCTTGGGAATGTCAACTAAGGGTTGCGATGAAGAGACGAACTTTATTGAGCATAAGGAGTAAAAGGTGATACTCTTTTATTTTCTCAAAAAGAAGGCTTCGTAGAAAAAGATGTCACGTGATATCTTGACAATGGTGCAAGCAACCACATGACAGGAGATGGAAGCAAATTTGTGGAGTTTGGATACAAAAGTTACTAGGAATGTTCGTTTTGGAGATGATACAAAGGTGGAGATTAAGGGAAAAAGCTTAGTGATTTATGCCACAAAGGATGGAGATCATAAAATTCTCCATAATGTCTACTACATCCCCAAAATTAAGAGCAATATTTTGAGTATTGGACAACTGTTAGAGAGCGGACACAAAGTGAAGATGGAGAACAATTATTTGTGGCTTCGAGATTGGGATGATAGACTTATTGCTAAAGTTGCCATGACAAAGAACCGAATGTTCATGTTAAATGTGAAAACGGTGGAAGCGAAGTGTTTACAAGCTTATGTCAAGGATCCTTCATGGATTTGGCACATGAGATTTGGGCATCTCAACTTTGAAGTGCTTAAAATGCTAGCAAAAAAGAATATGGTGAAAGGAGTGCCCAAAATCAATCACCCGAATCAATTATGTGAGGCATGTTTACTTGGAAAACATGCAAGAAAAAGCTTTCCAAAGGCATCACTTTTGCGAGCAACTAAGCCTTTACAACTTATGCATGTAGATATGTGTGGTCCTATCAAGCCACAATCTTTTGGTAAGAGTTCATATTTTGTGCTCTTCATCGATGATTACACAAGAAAGACATGGGTTTATTTTTTGAAGAACAAGAGAGAAGTTTTTGAGACATTTAAAAAATTCAAACTTCTTGTTGAAAAGGAAAGTAGATACCAAATTAAAGCTCTAAGAACCGATAGAGGTGGAGAATTCACTTCTATTGAATTCAAGGTCTTTTATGAGGAAAATGGTATTCGACGTCCTATGACGGTCCCAAGAGCACCACAACAAAATGAGGTCGTAGAGAGAAAGAATAGGACAATTCTTAACATGGCGAAGACAATGCTAAAAAGTAAGAATATGCCTAAGGATTTTTGGGCCAAGGCTGTTTCATGTGCGATTTATCTCTCAAACCGTTCACCTGCGAGGAGTTTGGAGAAAATAACCCCTCAAGAAGCATAGAGTGGATGGAAGCCAAGTGTGAAGCACTTAAGAGTTTTCGGATGTATTGGCTATGTTCCTGTATCCAAACAAGAAAGGACAAAGCTTGATGATAGGAGCAAGAAGATGGTGTTTATTGGCTATGCCGAAAACTCTATGGGTACAAATGTTTTGACCCTGTTTCCAAGAAAGTCGTGATTAGTAGAGATGTAGAGTTTCAGGAAGATGCCTTATGGGATTGGAGTGTTCAAGAAGAAGAGACATATAGTTTTCTTCCATATTTGGGAGAAGATGAGAATGAGGAACAAGAAATCGAAGGCGAGAGTTCGACTCCTTCCACGCCAACTTCTTCCACAACAAGCTCAAGCAAACAACCTCAAGGATTTCGAATCGTAAGATATCTTTATGATGCTACTAAAAGAATAGATGATGAGAATCTTTTTTGTCTGCTAGCAAATGATGAACCTTTGAGTTTTGAAGAGGCTATAAAAGACAAAACATGGGTGCAAGCTATGGAGGAAGAAATTCATTCCATTGAGAAAAATGACACTTGGGAATTTATCACACTACCAAATGGTTATCAAGGAATTAGGGTTAAATGGGTTTACAAGCTAAAAGGAAAATGCGAAAGGAGAAATTGAAAGGTACAAAGCGAGACTAGTTGTAAAGAGGTATAAACAAAAATATGGCGTGGATTATGAAGAAGTATTTGCTCTCGTTGCCTGCTTGGAGACAATACAGTTATTGGTTGCTCTTGCAGCCCAAAACCAATGGACAATTCATCAAATAGATGTAAAGTCAACCTTTCTAAATGGTAATCTTGAAGAAGAAGTATATGTGGAACAACCGAAAGAATTTATGGTGGAAGGTCATCAAGATAAGTTGCTAAGATTGAAGAAGGCGTTGTATGGACTTAAACAAGCGCCACGAGCATGGTACAGTCACATTGACAAATATCTTCAAGAGAATGGTTTTCAAGGTGCATTCATGAATATGCACTTTATGTTAAAAAGGATAAAGATGATATTTTGTTTGTGTGCATTTATGTGGATGACCTCATTCTTACGGGAAATAATCCACAAGTGTATGATGATTTTAAAAAGGTAATGACACGAGAATTTGAGATGAGTGATATGGGGCTTATGTCATATTATTTAGGGATAGAAGTGAAAAAATAGAGTGATGATGGGATATTTATCTCTCAAAAGGCATGTGTAAGAGAGATTATAAAGAAGTTTAAGATGATGGATTGCAATCCCGTGAATGCACAGATGGAGTGCAGGGTAAAAATCTTCAAGGAGGATGGAGTAAGGAAAGTCCACCTGACCACATTTTGAAGCCTTGTCAGAACCTAAGGTACTTGACATGTACTAGACCCGATATACTATCTGCCATGGGATTAGTGAGTCGATTTATGGAGAATCCAAGTGAAGAACACATGCGAGCTGCAAAAAGAATTCTTCGATATTTAAAAGGTACTTTTGATTATGGTATTTTTTATACTTCTTCGAAAGAGGCTCGCTTAGAGGGGGGGGGGGGGGGGGGGGGGGGGGGGGGGGGGGGGGGGGGGGGGGGTTTTTCAAAAATTAATTAAACTGGACTTCTTGTTTTCAGCAATCGACAGAAACTTGTAAGTGAAGTTTTGGAAAGGCCAAGGGATGTCATTTTTGGTAAATTAAATATGGATTTAAAGCTTATTAAGTCTAATTTTAAATAGTGTAAGTTATAAGTTCATTGAAATTTTCTAGAGAGAGTTATGGCTGTTTTATTACAGGTTGAAAAAATTAATACCTGATGTTTAGAATTCTATTTTTATATATGCTTTTTTTATGGTCATTAGCTGATATTTAGGCCTATAAAAGAATTTGTAATCAGTTGTTACACATATAAATATTAAGAGAAAATATATAAAAAAAAACTTCTAAGTTATCCCTTTCTTCCCTCTTCTACATTTATATTAAGATTTCATATTCGCAACCCATCATAACTTCCAACAGGTACTGCATCGCATTATGATTCTCATCTACGGATAGATCAAGCACCTGGCAATCTCGAATAAAAAGATACTCAAGGGAGGACAGGTATTGCATGCCAAGTGAGAGAGAGGTTAAATATGGACATGTTGAAATACGTAGCTCTTTAAGTGAAGAGAGACTTTGAAGCCAAGTCTTAGGCAAAGTCTTCATACAACCAGTCCTATGGATCCCTAGATCTTTCAATTTTGGTTGATGAGATGATTGCTTCAATAACTCTTCATTCACACCAGTAAGATCTAACGACTCAAGATCTTGAATTAACGGCAAAGACTTTAGGTTTGGGCAATATCCAACAGACAGATGAGAGAGACTACGAAATAAGGGCTGCCTGCTAGATGAATTGCTAGATGAGGGACTATTGTTGTAAGCAATCGATTCAACTGCACTAAGTTCAAAAAGATCCAAACTCTTGAGACGAGGTAGTAAGCCAATTGGTGGGACGAATTGGCATTCTCTACACCCATTTAATCCAAAAGAGATGAGATTTGGGAGGCATTGTGTGATATCTTCCATCATCCATCGAGGAAATCTTGCTCCCCTATAGTCCTCTATTACAAAAGAATATAAACCGGTATGCGGTTGGAGTTCTTTTAATATGGTTTCGTGACTTTCAATAAGCTCAGCTTCCTTATATCCACTTTCTTTTATATAATTCCGTCATATATGAAAGCAGTCCATTGCTTTTGATTGGATATTTGCTTTCTTGGATTCTGCAGCTGCATTTTCAATGTGTCCATGTATCCACATAAGGAGTTTTCCTCTCAAGTTATTCAAGCCACTCAAGTCACTTAACCTTGCAGAATTATTCGGGCTGGTCTTCTCGTCTCCGACAATGAAACATGTTAGTGTGCGCAAAGAGGTCAATTGCCCATAGGGCAATTCTTTGAGACTCTTACAATTTTCAAGTTTCAACGTCACCAGCTTTTGCAAACCTTTAACGGAACTAGGAAGTTTCTCCATTTTTTTTTTTTTTTTTGTTATTGGAAAGATCAAGATGGGAAAGGTGCTTCAACTTGTAAAGGGAGTGTGGCACCACCTTCATGTCGAGGGCTAGAAATCCCATGCATCTAAAATTCGACATGATTTTAAAGCAAGTAGATTCAAACTCATATAACTTCTCATACCGTTTATACGGATCCTCAATTGGCAACAATATCCGCACTTTGATATCTTCACCTTGATGCTTTGGAAGTTCATGAGATAAGTCATAATTTGACCCATACGATATATGACGAGTGCTTGGTAAGACCTTTTTTATGTAACAACTCTACTCCTGCCACTAGGGAAGCTAAATCTTGCAAAAGATCATGCATTTTGCATCTTATTACGTTGTTGAACTCATAACTTTCTACATCTTGGAAAAAGTTTCTCTTCCAAAGGTACATGAAATACTCATGTGCTACATCTTCAACATCAAGATCACTACGTGGAGGTGATTGGACAAATCGTTGTGACATCCAACAACCCATTAATGTAGACTTTTGGATACAGTAGCCCTTTGGAAACAATGAACAAACCGCAAAGCACTGCTTTAAATGTGATGGGAGATGATCATAACTTGACTTAAGAATAGCAGTAATATCATTCTCCTTTTGCATGAAATCCTGTAGCTTGTTTTCCATGAAATATAGCCAATCAGTTTTACTTTCAAAAAATAACATACCTCCAATGACATGAATAGCCAAAGGAATGCCACCACACTTCGCAACTATTTCTTTCCCAATAAGAACTTTTTCCAACTTAGTTATTTCTTGCGTCTTCTCAGAAGCAACTGCCACGAACAATTTTAGAGATGCATTACTTGATAGGGATTGAAGAATATATGGGCTTGTTGAACCAACAGCCTTTGCAACTCGTTGACTACGTGCAGTAATGAGTATTTTGCTTCCTAGAGCTCCTCCATCTAAATATCTCTTGAGCTTGAGCCAATCTTCTCGATTTTCATTCCATATATCATTAAGAACCAAAAGATACCTCTTCCCATCAATTTCTTTTCGAAGAGTACTTTGCATTTGATCCATGTCAATACATTCTGCCTTTGTTTTCTTGGCATTGGTGATGATATTTGCTACCATTGTCTTTAAATCGAAAATTTCTGAGACATAAACCCACATTTTTTGTTGAAAATATTGTTGAATAGCTTCATCATTGTAGACATATTGAGCAAGTGTTGCCTTCCCCAATCCACCAATCCCAACAATTGAAACTACGGATACATTCTCTTATGTATTGGGGTCCATCAGAAGCCGTGTTATTTCTCTCTTGTCATCATCCCTGCCAATCATTTCTTCTTGACGTATAAACGAGTTTATTTGCTCTCGTCTTCCATGTCTAATGTCCTCTCCTATTTCAATAGGGCGTTCCACCAAATAAAGCGGCTTTTCAGCTTTGATGGCATCAATCTTCGTGATCACTTTCTTCATTTATATGCAATCTTCAATCTAAAAAGAAGCTGGTTTAAGTTTGAAAAGAAAATGCAAACCTCCTTTACAAACTTATTTTGGCTCCTTACATCTCTCGGTCGAGCTTCTACAAAGATCTCATCAAGCAAGTCTTCAGCATCATAAAGAGCACCTTTCAGCCTCCAAGCCAATTCTTGACTTGATGGCTCTTATAAGATTTTTCTTCTGCATCGAGCAACACGGCTTGTATGGTGGATACCGTGTCACTCAGTTTTTCAAGCTCATTTCCAACACCCCATAGTCGTGAAATTTCTTTAAAGGCTGGTAAAGAAAGAGCACGAACAGTATTTCCAGCAAGATTATAATCAATAGAGAGCAAATTTAGAACTAAAGAGGCTAAAGAGGACGTTTAACTAAAGTTGCAAATGTGAAGATGATGATGATGCTTAATGGCTTAAATTAATGTCAAAAGCATGTACCATGGAGATTCTTAACACATTTTAGTGGGTTTAGCAAAATATGTGGTCTTACTTCTATTTTGACAGATATCAAGATAAAAAATATATATAATATTAAATGACACAATCTATTAGGAACTTTAACAGAACAAATGCCATAAAAGTGCCTAAGCCTTAATTTTTTTGTAATTTAATGTTTATAATTTTTTATAAATCTAAAGTAACTGCTGTTGCTTGCTGATATGAGAGGAATATAGAATTGCTTGCTGATATACTATTGCATGCTTTATTTTATTCCATCTCTACTTCGTGCAAAATTTATTCAGATTCCACGCCTTTCTTTTTTTTTTTTCCTATTGTTTTCTTTTTTTCCTTTCTTTCTTTTGTATTTCAATTTCACTTAGATATATAGCTCTCTTCAAGTGAATGCGAAGTTATACTTCGCGGAAAATGATAGCGAGAATTCAAGTATGTACATCTAGCTGACTGAAGTAAGTAAGGAGGGGTAAAAATAAAAAAAATGGAACAACAGCATTAGAAACCCTGAAATTAATAGTACCGATAATATATGAGATAGGGTCGTCTTGGTGTCTTCATTCATGTCGAGTTCATGTCAATACAAAGTGAAAAATCCCTAAATTCATAAATTTTTTGGGAATCATATAATTAGTTATTTAAAATGATGGGTAAATTTAAACCTTAAAAAAAAATTAATTTAGCTTAATAATCAAATTCACAAACTAAATAATAAAATCAATTAGTTATAACAAATTTCTAATTCAAATTTTACTAAATTCTTATTTTATTTCCATCAAAAAAAAAATATATTATTATTATAAATTCAAGCCCTAATTATTATATGCCAAACCCATCTCATATGTCCAATCCACCTTTTTAAGCCCAACCCATCTAAAACATAACTATCACCTAATTGGTATAATTACATGCCAATTTACCACCTAACTACATTCTAACTATTTTGTTACAAACAAACCCATTTATCCACCTTATCACACCACATTTTGACACCTAGCATGCTCTAGAACCATCCACCATGCTATATAATATTGCAATCCATCTTTTTCTTTCAGCCGAATCTTTTTCCATGAGAAACCCTCCCAAAACCCATGTCTACTTACAGAAATCCGTAGGAAAAGAAAAAAAAAAATAATATCATTCCTATTTCTTTTCCTCCTGTTTCTTTGATTTTCTTATTGCTTTGTCCCTATCGTAGGCTTTGTTCTTCGAAAACAAAACAAAGAAATTTCTAATTGGTAAATGTTGGACTGCTTAAATCCCACGCTGATCTCCGATGCTCGTAAACTTTGATAACCGTAACATTCGTTCTATCTAAACGGAGGCAGAGGGAACGGAATCTGGTTTTTTTCCTTGTGACATCTTCTTCAGCGCAGCCGAACCATCTTTATATTTATATATATATATTTTTCCCTCCTTTGGCCTTCAACCTCGGTGAGCTTTTCTTTTCCTTCTTGCTTTAATGTCGTAATTATGGATTCGGATGCATATATATGATATTAATTAATTTTCACGAGTAGATGGTCTGTATGAATATATGATTGTGAAAATTATATATGCTTGGGATGCTGCCATAATAAATGATATTGCATGTTATAAATTATGGAGACAAATGTAACGTATTAAAATAACAAAAGATCTGGAATGAGTTTTTGAGAAAACAAAATAGAACAAAACAAATGTGGGCTTCTTTTTTTTTTTATTAATATAATTATTATTATATTCTCATTCACCGCTGCTGTTAAGTTAGAAATCATTCTAGAAATTGGTGGTTAAATATGAATTATATATATTAAGAGCTGATCTTATTATGGATATGTTGGAGTTGTACTGTATTATTGGAATTGTGTTAAATAATCTGAAATTGTATTGTTACATGCTGGGATTTGAATTTATCAAAATCTAAATTTATGATTTGTATGATGTTGTGATCTAATTGTTGAGTCCCGTATAATATAATAATTTAATCCTTAATTTGAATATTGAATTAATCTAATTGGTTAAATTAATTAAAAATAAAAGAAGAAGAAGAATGACGGCTACGTAATGGCTTCTGTGGAATTCTATCAAGCTATTACAGGATTGATAAATATTTAATGTTGAAGACGGCATCTCATGATGACTTTGATTTACAAATCAGTCAATAAATTAATATTAATTGCTATATTGAATATGGATGAACTTTTGTGATACTGGAAGGACATGTAGTTTATATATATATATATATATATATTTGATTTTGAACTTTAACAACTGATTATGAGCTTTGATATTAAATTATTGTCCAATTTGGTTAAATGCTTATACATGTGCTTTAATAACTAAAATTAGTATAGAAAAATAATGTTAAGCCCAATAAATTGATTTCTAGCCAATTAAGTCTTGATATACCTAAATAGACCAAATCAAACCCTATCATGGATTCCTTAGTCAATCAGGGTTTGAACATACAAAATGAAGCAAATACCTAAAATTATGTCTTATGAACTTAAATTTCATAATAAATGGTTCAATACCTTTACTTACTCAAATTGGACCTATTCATAAAATATTTAAGTTCATTATCGATTTCGAGTATTGAAATACCTAATTGAGTCCAAATTCCTTCCACGAGCCCAAAAGCCATAAAGTACTCTTAGTGGACCTAAATAGAAAAACAGAAGATTCAATAGTTAATTAGGGTCTAAATTAACTCTAATTAGGCTTTTATTCCATTCTTGGATCCAATAACCAATATTATTCTTTGGACTTAAATTCAAGATAAAGCTCAATTCTACCTAATTTAATATATATATATATATGTATTTTATGGGCTTAATTACTAAACCTGAAAGCCCATTACCCTAAAAAGTGGAACACTTAAGGAATTTCTTATTGGGCCTAACTTAGGAACCCCCAAAGGCCCAATACATCCAAATAATAAATTTAATTTCCAAATTCAATAGACCTAATCCAAACCACCTAAGCTCAGTTATCTTAAATAGAATCAATTCATTGATAGCTCAAAGGCTTTATATTATATGAGACCTTATGTTATTTAATTAATCAATATGCTGTAAATAATTGATGGTATACTCAATTCTTATACAATTAATCTTTCTTGAACAGATATTCAGTCAATTTGTTGTCATACGTGTGATCTTTTATCATCTGCCCTTTCAGTATCAGGTACGCAGTGACGTGCGTGTTGCTTGTTAGGATAGGCATCCTAAATGATCTAATCTAAAGACGAATAATAATCGAGTGATGTTTTGTGCTTAGTCGTTTTTAGACCTGGGCCGAGGGGCGACAACCCTGCTAGGCGATGCCAGCATGGTAGTTAGGCGCTTAGGCCATCGAGGATGGCTCAGCGGGTAGCCGATGGGGAAAATGGCAGCGGGATAACATCTACTTACGTTTGGAGAGAAGTTACATCTGTTCAGTTTAGGATTATGGGCTCCGTTAAACCGAACAATGTAATGGACTGAAATAAGTAGAGTCGAGTAACGGCTATAACCCCTAGACGAAGCTACTATCAGTTAGAGGTAGGAGATATAGAGAGTCGGCCTATCTATATCAACCCCCTGAGCAGTTGCTGCTACTCAGGACCCCTAAGTCCCCAGCGTGTTGCCGGAGTGTGAGTACTCCACTGATGATTTGCTATACTTAAATTAAAAAGATATAAAATGATGATTGTTGCATTGCATTTAGAATATGTGCGTGTGAATCATTACGTGTGTGCTTGTGTTGCTGTGTACTGGGCTTCGGCTCATTCTTTTATTTTTTCAGGTGACTATGGCGATGATGATTGTTATGACGATGAGGGTTACGGTACTGATTTCGAGTCTTTCATTGAAGAGTATGGCGATGGCCATAGCTCGTGATTTGATGGACACGCTAGAAGTTGACCACGTGCATTATGATCTATATAGAGTTAGAGAGACTCTTGATGAGTTTGATCACTTCATGATGGTTTTCGATATTCTTTTTTGAGCTATGTTGTACGAGATACTAGACTCGTTTGATATACCTTGATACTTTTGTTTTGGGTATTGTATGATACCCTAAAATGGTTTTGCTAAAATGTTTTATCTGAGACTTATATATATATATGCTTTGGTTACTCATGGGAGTAACCTTTTTGTGAAAGTTTTTGTAAATCTATTTTTTTTTAAATGTTTTCAAACCTAATTAATGATTTTGGAATATAAAATTTGTTAGCAAACGATCATGATAAACATATGGTTAGAGTAGCCTTAGCGTATAATGCGTAAGTGTTATACGTGGCAGAACTGAACATGCCTTGACTAAATTCGGGGCGTGACAAAGAATACATGTGATTGAATTAATAAGATAATCGAGTTTGTGTATCGTGTCATATTTTATTTTTTTATCTTTGTAATTGTATGTAAATGGTATCATGTCGTGTTTCATATTCCACTCTGAAATCTTAAGATGTCATGACTCATATTATCATATCGTATCAGTAATTATCAATGCCACTTTAAACGATTATGGTATGAGGAAACGGGGGTTAGATACTTTTAGGAGATTAGGTATCAAATATGCTTATGTCCAAAAAAAAAAAAATGGTATAAAATATGCTGGACTATATAATAAAAGTCATCCAAAGATCTTCAATCGCTGATCCATTGCTATGTTCTTGGATTGCTCGCTTAATGCGTTTTATTTGTTACCTACTGCTGTGATAATGAGTTTATAAAATGGGATTATTGGGTTGAGCCGTATGTACTATGTAGTATTTAAATAGTACTTGAAATAGGATAAGTCGACCGTAATTATCAAGCTTTTTGAAGAAATTACTCTAGACTGCTGTTACAATGAAAGCGTGATATAAAATTAAATCACAAGTGATCTAAAATTAGGAAAACATTACTACAATAAGATAAAACGGACAAATAATTATGTGGAATTAGACAAATAATTCCTCAAACCTTCTTTTTGGACAACCTTACATATAATTCTGTAGGTTATATGTGGTTGAGGAACTATTATCGCCTATTTTAATTATAGGGGTGATAGCGGGTTCTTACAGTATGTATATTCAGTTGAGTTCAATATCACTTAATTGAATTCAGCTTTTTGAAATGATAATGGAGGACGAGAGTACAGGTGGTGGAAATAGTAGCAAAACTTATATTTTAATTTTGTTGACCCTTGCTTCCTCAAGGAGAAGCATTCCCATCCCTTTCCACCAATGTCATTAGAGTTACTTCAACTAGCTTGCACCCAACATAGCCCCCTGAAAATGTAATATGTATGAGTGGCCATTGGTTTCAGTTCTCAATCAAAAAATGAAAGCAAATACGAAAATGTGTATACCCCTTTGGTAATGCTTTCTACTCCGTTCTTCTGAGCTTCTATTATCAGCTATCCATCCACCGAATTTCTTTGGTATGTTTATAGGCACTGCCTTTGCCGTAATGCTTCACCAGTTCGATGCAATTTAGCCTCTAGGATTCCTTTTTTCTAGCTTCTAAATTGACAAAGCATGACCTTATGTTCTCATGGCATATGTTATATGCTTGTTCATAAACCATGTTATTTAATCTCTCAAAATTAAATTCTCTTCCTTGATGCATCATTTACCACAAGCCAACTAAACATTTGAATCTCATTATATGGGAATTTCCATTCCAATAGCATTGTATTTTAAATTGATAAATGCTACCACCTAATTCTACACAAGAGATACAATGAGTATAGTTGATTTTAAACTTAGAGTCCTTCAATAACATGTAATTATTTGCTGAGATTTTTTTCCTTTCTTTTTTTATATCTAGGATTCACACATGCATAAATCACTCAGCTACCAAACCACATTGTCATTCTCACTCATTTATTCGATAGCATTTATATACTACATAACTTTTATAAGCAAGATGAGATTTTTTTTTTTCCTTTTTCTTTTGATTTTCATTAGATAAAGAAAGATACAAACAAAGTGGAGCACAGCAAACACCTATAAAATTGAACTAAGTATCAAGGGTTATAAGAAGGATGCTGACGCAATGGAGGTAAAAGGAAACTATCGTAAGACGTTGATTCATGCACGAATATCCTGCTTGTGATCTTCAAATATCAATTGATTCTGAGAGATACCCAGTTATTTGGCATCAAAAATTGAAATCTACACAAAGATGACGAATTTTGGAATAGAGAGAATGCTCTCAAAGAAATTTCATTCAATAACAATCTTCTGTCTTTCATATGCCATAGGAATTACACATATATAGGCAAGCTTGAAAGTTGCCATAATCAAAAAAGGACTTAAAACCTATTAAATAATATTAAATAACATTTAAAAAAAAACTAAAACTGATATCTATTAAAAGACATTAAATCCTATTAAAAATCCTAATAAATGATACTAAAAATTATTCTTTAAAAATATTAAATGATATTCTAAAGGCATGGACCGCATTATAATTACGAATTTGAAAAACTCAAAGACATGTAAAGTACGTCACTCTAACACCGGTAGTATAAAACTAAAGGTCGGCGGCATATAAGTTGCTGGACATAGGATTTTTCGTCTCTCTTCATCCTATGCGGCATCATCCTCTCTAGGTTGACATTTCTTTGAGAGTGTTCTCTCTATTCCAAAACTCGTTATCTTCGTGCAGATTTCGATTTTTTATGCCAAATATCTAGGTATTCTCAAAATCAATTGATATTTGAAGATCACAAGCCGGGTATTCGTGCGCGAATCAACGTCTTACGATAGTTTCCTTTTATTTCACTGTGCTAGTTGGTATCAGAGCCGTGTTCGTTCTTGGAATATCATGGCATCTCACAGACAAGTTAACCAGCGACGTATAGATGAGATTTATGAGCGTGATAACTTAGATCAAAGGATTGGAGTTATGATCGATGAGAGGTTAGAACTGAGGATCGGATAGATGATAGATCGACGAATGGATGCTGCAATAGATCAGGTCACAGAAAGGAGAGGCACTTTTGGTGAATCAAAATAAAGGTAGAAAGAAACCCTAATCCTAATCTAGTACCTAATTTTGATTTGATACTGATGTAGGTTATGAGGAATCAGATGATGACTCTTCTTTTGTTAAGGAAGATAGTATGTTGTAAGGAATTAGGGATGAACACAAAAATCTTGGAATTTGATGATGATTTTTCTTCTATTATGGGGAAACTATGGGAGAACCAATATTTGACACTTATGAAGATGATGAACCTATGTTTGAAGTTGTGGATGATGGAGGACCTGTCTTCGGCATTGAGAATGATGAAGAAGAATTTTCACAAATATGATGATGTGTTTAACGTTGAGGGAGATAGACAACCTATTTTTGATGATAGAGTGAGGAGGAAGAATTTTTGGAAAAAGTTGAAATTTTTCAGCTTATTGTAGGCAATGAGGTTACTGAGGAGGTGTAATAGTGAGTTTGCAAACTATGGTTGTAAAGGAGTTCCAGGATGTGGTTTTTTTGAAGAGTTCCAGATCTAGGTTATCCCCATTGAGAGACATTCAACACCAGATTGATCTTAATTAAGTGCAACCCTTCCAAATCGTCCCATGATCGAATGAGCCTACAAAACATGAAGAGTTGAGAAGACAGGTTAAGGAGTACTGCGTAACATGGTTAAAATTCGAGGTCGAATTTTGTCCGCTTGAAGAGGGTGACGCAGCATAGGATGAGAGACGAAAAATCTTATGTCGCAACCTATGCCGCCGGCCTTTAGTTCTATACTGCCGGTGTTGGAGCGACGTACTTTACATGTCTTTTGAGTTTTTCAAATTCGTAATTAATAATGCGGTCAATGCCTTTAGAATATCATTTAATATTTTTAAAGAATAATTTTTAGTATCATTTATTAGGATTTAATGTCTTTTAATAGGATCTCAGTTTTATAGGATTTAATGTCTTTTAATAGGATATCAGTTTTAGTTTTTCCTTTTAAATGTTATTTAATATTATTTAATAGGTTTTAGTCCCTTTTCGGTTATGGCAACTTTCAAGCTTACCTATATATATGTAATTCCTATGGCATATGAAAGATAGAAGATTGTTATTGAATGAAATTTCTTTGTGAGCATTCTCTCTATTCCAAAATTCGTCATCTTTGTGTAGATTTTGATTTTTGACGCCAAATATCTAGGTATTCTCAGAATTAATTGATATTTAAAGATCACAAGCCGGGTATTCGTGCGTGAATCAACGTCTTGCGATAGTTTCCTTTTACCTCCGCTGCGTCAAATGCCTAGGCCAATTAAATGGCCAAAATGCCCTGTAGTGATCCAAAAGAATTAACTATAACTTTATGAGTATCACAAGAGACATGAAAGAATGGAATGAAGGACAGACTTCATAAAGACAAGAGGGATTGAGTTCTGACAAAATATCCTCTGTCATTTAATTTTAAATTCTGAAATAGAATGTATTTACAAGCACATCCAATTATGACTATGATATTGACTTATTATGAAGATGAAAAAAGGATACTTGAGAATCTTGACCACTTTTACCTCTGTTTGTGGGAAGGATGTTACTTCAATCAGCCTTGCCCCTGGCCACAAACTCAGCTGTGATGTGATGTGTGTGTTCGAAGGACGGAATTCTCAATCAAACAATTGGAGCAATCAATGCATCATCATACCCCAGATCATTGGCGATAACAAGCTTAAGAACATTTTTCTCTCCCCTTGTTTTTTCCATTTTCCAGCATATTAGCTTCAATTTACCAAATTTCTCTAACGTGTTCATTGCTGTAATGTCACCTCCAGGATCTGAAAGTTTTAACTTAAAAGTCTAGATCTCCATGTTGCTCATTTGCTTTACTTATTCGACAAAGCATGATCTTATTAACTTCTCCATGAAAATTCTCCTTAGAATTCAACAATCTGCTATAAAGAGTAGCTTTAATATTTCAAGAATGAAATTTAGATACGATACGACTCCTTTTAGATTGAAGATCTAGAAATGCATTAACCTACCCAGCAGAATCTCTATGCAGAACTCCGGATGAGGCCAGCCGTCATGATTGTCCTTCTCATGGTTGTTTCTGTTGTAGTCCTTTAGGTTGCTAATATTCTCTTCCTTCACAACATAAAAATAACATGAAAAAAATCAAATACAATAATGCTTTTTCTTATTTATTTATATTTTATATTTATAAATAAACCACAGTACAATATTGTTACTTAAAGATGGAACTTAACTTACATCCCATTCAAATAGCACATGTGATATATGTGGAACATGAGAAATCTTGTGCTCCTCCTCAATAGTCTCTCTTGTACTTGCTTTCCAGCTCTGGACACCCAGCTATCCTCAAATACTCCAAGGACTTAAGCTGACTCATGCTTTTCGGAAGTGATCTCAAACTCGGGCAATAAACAATTTCAAATTTTCGAAGTGATGTAAGGTCACCCATGCGATTCGACAACAATGCTAGATTTGGATAGTTGTACAAGCTGATTGAATTTAATGTTGTTACATGGAAAAGCCAATTTGGAAGTGATGTGAGCTTTGGAAGCTTGAGATTATTAGTCGACACAGCCTATTAAGGCCTTGATCTAGGTACTGTTGAGAATTTTTCAAAAATTAATTAAACTTTTCTCGTCTTTAGCAATGGACAGAAACCTATAAGTGAAGTTTTGGGAAGGCAAAGGGATGTCATTTTTTATGAATTAAATATGGATTTAAAGCTTATTAAGTCTAATTTTAAATGGTGTAAGTTACAAGTTAATTGAAATTTTCTAGAGAGAGTTATAGCTGTTTTATTACAGGTTGAAAAAATTAATACCTAATGTTTAGAATTCTATTTTTATGTATTTTTTTATGGTCATTAGCTGATGTTTAGGCCTATAAAAGGACTTGTAATCAGTTGTTATACATATGAATATTAAGATAAAATATAAAAAAAAAAACTTTTAAGTTATCTCTTTCTCCCTATTCTTCATTTGTATTAAGATTCCATATTCGTAACCCATCATAGCTTCCAACAAATTGGTATCAGAGCCTTGTTAAAATGACCACCAAAACTAATATCACCTTCCAATAACCAGAACTAACCAAAACCAACTATGACCGATGGGCGCTACACATGAAGGCCATAATTGGGTCTCATGGCTTATGGGACATTGTCGACAAGGGATATGAAGATTCGGCAGACGAGAATACTACAACCGTGGCCGAACTAGAAGCTTGGCAGCGAGCAAAGAAGAGAGATCAAAGTGTACTCTCAATTATTCATCAAGGGTTAGATGATGACATGTTCAAGAAGATAGCCAATGCGATAAGAGACAAGAATGCATGGGAAATTCTAAAGAATTTCGTAGTCAGAGTTGATAGGGTGAAGAAGGTGCGACTCCAAACTCTAAGGGCTGAGTTTGAGTTGATTTTAATGAAAGAATAAGGCTGTAGCAGATTATTTTACTCGAGTATTGGTGGTTGTGAATCAAATGAAGCAGCTTGGTGAAATGATGGAAGATGTAAGAGTAGCAGAGAAGATTTTGTGCTTTCTCAACACGAAATTCAATAATGTGGTGGTGACGATTGAAGGATCAAAGGACATAGAGTCTATGACTATCAATGAGTTAAATGGATCGTTGCTAGCCCATAAAGAAAGAATGAAGAGGACCCAACAAGTACCGGTGGAGTAAGTTTTGCAAGAAAAATTTTCCTTAAATCCTATGGGAAATGACAGAGGAGGAAGAAGTCGAGGTCGTGGTAGAGGCTGAGGTTGTGGATGAAGCTGTAGTCATGGACAAGGGAGAGGAAGTGGTCGTGGTCAAGGAAAAGGTGAGCAACATTTATTTCACGAAGATGGAAATAGGAGTTCTCAAAGAGGTCGTAGACGAAGGAGAAATAATGATTGGAGAAAGGATAAAAGCCAAGTAGAGTGCTATGCATGTGGGAAGAACAACAACTATTCTTGGGAATGTCAAACTAAGGGTTGCGATGAAGAGACGAACTTTATTGAGCATAAGGAGGTAAAAGGTGATACTCTTTTATTTTCTCAAAAAGAAGGCTTCGTAGAAAAAGATGTCACGTGATATCTTGACAATGGTGCAAGCAACCACATGACAGGAGATGGAAGCAAATTTGTGGAGTTGGATACAAAAGTTACTAGGAATGTTCGTTTTGGAGATGATACAAAGGTGGAGATTAAGGGAAAAAGCTTAGTGATTTATGCCACAAAGGATGGAGATCATAAAATTCTCCATAATGTCTACTACATCCCCAAAATTAAGAGCAATATTTTGAGCATTGGACAACTGTTAGAGAGCGGACACAAAGTGAAGATGGAGAACAATTATTTGTGGCTTCGAGATTGGGATGATAGACTTATTGCTAAAGTTGCCATGACAAAGAACCGAATGTTCATGTTAAATGTGAAAACGGTGGAAGCGAAAGTGTTTACAAGCTTATGTCAAGGATCCTTCATGATTTGGCACATGAGATTTGGGCATCTCAACTTTGAAGTGCTTAAAATGCTAGCAAAAAAGAATATGGTGAAAGGAGTGCCCAAAATCAATCACCCGAATCAATTATGTGAGGCATGTTTACTCGGAAAACATGCAGAAAAAGCTTTCCAAAGGCATCACTTTTGCGAGCAACTAAGCCTTTACAACTTATGCATGTAGATATGTGTGGTCCTATCAAGCCACAATCTTTTGGTAAGAGTTCATATTTTGTGCTCTTCATCGATGATTACACAAGAAAGACATGGGTTTTTTTTGAAGAACAAGAGAGAAGTTTTTGAGACATTTAAAAAATTCAAACTTCTTGTTGAAAAGGAAAGTAGATACCAAATTAAAGCTCTAAGAACCGATAGAGGTGAGAGAGTTCACTTCTATTGAATTCAAGGTCTTTTATGAGGAAAATGGTATTCGACGTCCTTGACGGTCCCAAGAGCACCACAACAAAATGAGGTCGTAGAGAGAAAGAATAGGACAATTCTTAACATGGCGAAGACAATGCTAAAAAGTAAGAATATGCCTAAGGATTTTTGGGCCAAGGCTGTTTCATGTGCGATTTATCTCTCAAACCGTTCACCTGCGAGGAGTTTGGAGAAAATAACCCCTCAAGAAGCATGGAGTGGATGGAAGCCAAGTGTGAAGCACTTAAGAGTTTTGGATGTATTGGCTATGTTCCTGTCCAAACAAGAAAGGACAAAGCTTGATGATAGGAGCAAGAAGATGGTGTTTATTGGCTATGCCGAAAACTCTATGGTACAAATGTTTTGACCCTGTTTCCAAGAAAGTCGTGATTAGTAGAGATGTAGAGTTTCAGGAAGATGCCTTATGGGATTGGAGTGTTCAAGAAGAAGAGACATATAGTTTTCTTCCATATTTGGGAGAAGATGAGAATGAGGAACAAGAAATCAAAGGCGAGAGTTCGACTCCTTCCACGCCAACTTCTTCCACAACAAGCTCAAGCAAACAACTCAGGATTTCGAATCGTAAGATATCTTTATGATGCTACTAAAAGAATAGATGATGAGAATCTTTTTTGTCTGCTAGCAAATGATGAACCTTTGAGTTTTGAAGAGGCTATAAAAGACAAACATGGGTCCAAGCTATGGAGGAAGAAATTCATTCCATTGAGAAAAATGACACTTGGAATTTATCACACTACCAAATGGTTATCAAGGAATTAGGTGTTAAATGGGTTACAAGCTAAAGGAAAATGCGAAAGGAGAAATTGAAAGGTACAAAGCGAGACTAGTTGTAAAGAGGTATAAACAAAAATATGGCGTGGATTATGAAGAAGTATTTGCTCTCGTTGCCTGCTTGGAGACAATACAGTTATTGGTTGCTCTTGCAGCCCAAAACCAATGGACAATTCATCAAATAGATGTAAAGTCAACCTTTCTAAATGGTAATCTTAAGAAGAAGTATATGTGGAACAACCGAAAGAATTTATGGTGGAAGGTCATCAAGATAAGTTGCTAAGATTGAAGAAGGCGTTGTAGGACTTAAACAATCGCCACGAGCATGGTACAGTACATTGACAAATATCTTCAGGAGATGGTTTTCAAGGTGCATTCATGAATATGACACTTTATGTTAAAAGGATAAAGATGATATTTTGTTTGTGTGCATTTATGTGGATGACCTCATTCTTACGGGAAATAATCCACAAGTATGATTGATTTTAAAAAGGAAATGACACGAGAATTTGAGATGAGTGATATGGGGCTTATGTCATATTATTTAGGGATAGAAGTGAAAAAATAGAGTGATGATGGGATATTTATCTCTCAAAGGCATGTGTAAGAGAGATTTAAAGAGTTTAAGATGATGGATTGCAATCCCGTGAATGCACAGATGGAGTGCAGGGTAAAAATCTTCAAGGAGGGTGGAGTAAGGAAAGTCCACCTGACCACATTTTGAAGCCTTGTCGGAACCTAAGGTACTTGACATGTACTAAACCCGATATACTATCTGCCATGGGATTAGTGAGTCGATTTATGGAGAATCCAAGTGAAGAAACACATGCGAGCTGCAAAAAGAATTCTTCGTTATTTAAAAGGTACTTTTGATTATGGTATTTTTTATACTTCTTCGAAAGGCTCGCTTAGAGGGGGGGGGAGGGGGGGGGTTCGGTTGGGGGATTGGTGGTGTGAGAATTTTTCAAAAATTAATTAAACTGGACTTCTTGTTTTCAGCAATCGACAGAAACTTGTAAGTGAAGTTTTGGAAAGGCAAGGGATGTCATTTTTGGTAAATTAAATATGGATTTAAAGCTTATTAAGTCTAATTTTAAATAGTGTAAGTTATAAGTTCATTGAAATTTTCTAGAGAGAGTTATGGCTGTTTTATTACAGGTTGAAAAAAATTAATACCTGATGTTTAGAATTCTATTTTTATATATGCTTTTTTTATGGTCATTAGCTGATATTTAGGCCTATAAAAGAATTTGTAATCAGTTGTTACCATATAAATATTAGAGAAAATATATAAAAAAAACTTCTAAGTTATCCCTTTCTTCCTCTTCTACATTTATATTAAGATTTCATATTCGCAACCCATCATAACTCCAACAGGTACTGCATCGCATTATGATTCTCATCTACGGATAGATCAAGCACCTGGCAATCTCGAATAAAAAGATACTCAAGGGAGGACAGGTATTGCATGCCAAGTGAGAGAGAGGTTAAATATGGACATGTTGAAATACGTAGCTCTTTAAGTGAAGAGAGACTTTGAAGCCAAGTCTTAGGCAAAGTCTTCATACAACCAGTCCTATGGATCCCTAGATCTTTCAATTTTGGTTGATGAGATGATTGCTTCAATAACTCTTCATTCACACCAGTAAGATCTAACGACTCAAGATCTTGAATTAACGGCAAAGACTTTAGGTTTGGGCAATATCCAACAGACAGATGGAGAGACTACGAAATAAGGGCTGCCTGCTAGAGAATTGCTAGATGAGGGACTATTGTTGTAAGCAATCGATTCAACTGCACTAAGTTCAAAAAGATCCAAACTCTTGAGACGAGGTAGTAAGCCAATTGGTGGGACGAATTGGCATTCTACACCCATTTAATCCAAAAGAGATGAGATTTGGGAGGCATTGTGTGATATCTTCCATCATCCATCGAGGAAATCTTGCTCCCCTATAGTCCTCTATTACAAAAGAATATAAACCGGTATGCGGTTGGAGTTCTTTTAATATGGTTTCGTGACTTTCAATAAGCTCAGCTTCCTTATATCCACTTTTTTTATATAATTCCGTCATATATGAAAGCAGTCCATTGCTTTTGATTGGATATTTGCTTTCTTGGATTCTGCAGCTGCTTTTCAATGTGTCCATGTATCCACATAAGGAGTTTTCCTCTCAAGTTATTCAAGCCACTCAAGTCACTTAACCTTGCAGAATTATTCGGGCTGGTCTTCTCGTCTCCGACAATGAAACATGTTAGTGTGCGCAAAGAGGTCAATTGCCCATAGGGCAATTCTTTGAGACTCTTACAATTTTCAAGTTTCAACGTCACCAGCTTTTGCAACCTTTAACGGAACTAGGAAGTTTCTCCTTTTTTTTTTTTTTTTGTTATTGGAAAGATCAAGATGGGAAAGGTGCTTCAACTTGTAAAGGGAGTGTGGCACCACCTTCATGTCGAGGGCTAGAAATCCCATGCATCTAAAATTCGACATGATTTTAAAGCAAGTAGATTCACTTAACTCATATAACTTCTCATACCGTTTATACGGATCCTCAATTGGCAACAATATCCGCACTTTGATATCTTCACCTTGATGCTTTGGAAGTTCATGAGATAAGTCATAATTTGACCCATACGATATATGACGAGTGCTTGGTAAGACCTTTTTTATGTAACAACTCTACTCCTGCCACTAGGGAAGCTAAATCTTGCAAAAGATCATGCATTTTGCATCTTATTACGTTGTTGAACTCATAACTTTCTACATCTTGGAAAAGTTTCTCTTCCAAAGGTACATGAAATACTCATGTGCTACATCTTCAACATCAAGATCACTACGTGGAGGTGATTGGACAAATCGTTTGTGACATCCAACAACCCATTAATGTAGACTTTTGGATACAGTAGCCTTTGGAAACAATGAACAAACCGCAAAGCACTGCTTTAAATGATGGGAGATGATCATAACTTGACTTAAGAATAGCAGTAATATCATTCTCCTTTTGCATGAAATCCTGTAGCTTGTTTTCCATGAAATATAGCCAATCAGTTTTACTTTCAAAAAATAACATACCTCCAATGACATGAATAGCCAAAGGAATGCACCACACTTCGCAACTATTTCTTTCCCAATAAGAACTTTTTCCAACTTAGTTATTTCTTGCGTTCTCAGAAGCAACTGCCACGAACATTTTAGAGATGCATTACTTGATAGGGATTGAAGAATATATGGGCTTGTTGAACCAACAGCCTTTGCAACTCGTTGACTACGTGCAGTAATGAGTATTTGCTTCCTAGAGCTCCTCCATCTAAATATCTCTTGAGCTTGAGCCAATCTTCTCGATTTTCATTCCATATATCATTAAGAACCAAAAGATACCTCTTCCCATCAATTTCTTTTCGAAGAGTACTTTGCATTTGATCCATGTCAATACATTCTGCCTTTGTTTTCTTGGCATTGGTGATGATATTTGCTACATTGTCTTTAAATCGAAAATTTCTGAGACATAAACCCACATTTTTTGTTGAAAATATTGTTGAATAGCTTCATCATTGTAGACATATGAGCAAGTGTTGCCTTCCCCAATCCACCAATCCCAACAATTGAAACTACGGATACATTCTCTTATGTATTGGGGTCCATCAGAAGCCGTGTTATTTCTCTCTTGTCATCATCCCTGCCAATCATTTCTTCTTGACGTATAAACGAGTTTATTTGCTCTCGTCTTCCATGTCTAATGTCCTCTCCTATTTCAATAGGGCGTTCCACCAAATAAAGCGGCTTTTCAGCTTTGATGGCATCAATCTTCGTGATCACTTTCTTCAATTTATATGCAATCTTCAATCTAAAAAGAAGCTGGTTTAAGTTTGAAAAGAAAATGCAAACCTCCTTTACAAACTTATTTTGGCTCCTTACATCTCTCGGTCGAGCTTCTACAAAGATCTCATCAAGCAAGTCTTCAGCATCATAAAGAGCACCTTTCAGCCTCCCAAGCCAATTCTTGACTTGATGGCTCTTATAAGATTTTTCTTCTGCATCGAGCAACACGGCTTGTATGGTGGATACCGTGTCACTCAGTTTTTCAAGCTCATTTCCAACACCCCATAGTCGTGAAATTTCTTTAAAGGCTGGTAAAGAAAGAGCACGAACAGTATTTCCAGCAAGATTATAATCAATAGAGAGCAAATTTAGAACTAAAGAGGCTAAAGAGGACGTTTAACTAAAGTTGCAAATGTGAAGATGATGATGATGCTTAATGGCTTAAATTAATGTCAAAAGCATGTACCATGGAGATTCTTAACACATTTTAGTGGGTTTAGCAAAATATGTGGTCTTACTTCTATTTTGACAGATTCAAGATAAAAAATATATATAATTAAATGACACAATCTATTAGGAACTTTAACAGAACAAATGCCATAAAAGTGCCTAAGCCTTAATTTTTTTGTAATTTAATGTTTATAATTTTTTATAAATCTAAAGTAACTGCTGTTGCTTGCTGATATGAGAGGAATATAGAATTGCTTGCTGATATACTATTGCATGCTTTATTTTATTCCATCTCTACTTCGTGCAAAATTTATTCAGATTCCACGCCTTTCTTTTTTTTTTTCCTATTGTTTTCTTTTTTTCCTTTCTTTCTTTTGTATTTCAATTTCACTTAGATATATAGCTCTCTTCAAGTGAATGCGAAGTTATACTTCGCGGAAAATGATAGCGAGAATTCAAGTATGTACATCTAGCTGACTGAAGTAAGTAAGGAGGGGTAAAAATAAAAAAAATGGAACAACAGCATTAGAAACCCTGAAATTAATAGTACCGATAATATATGAGATAGGGTCGTCTTGGTGTCTTCATTCATGTCGAGTTCATGTCAATACAAAGAATACATGTGATTGATTAATAAGATAATCGAGTTTGTATCGTGTCATATTTTATGTTTTCTATCTTTGTAATTGTATGTAAATGGTATCATGTCGTGTTTCATATTTCCACTCTGAAATCTTAAGATGTCATGACTCATATTATCATATCGTATCAGTAATTATCAATGCCACTTTAAACGATTATGCGTATGAGGAAACGGGGGTTAGATTACTTTTAGGAGATTAGGTATCAAATATGCTTATGTCCAAAAAAAAAAAATGGTATAAAATATGCTGGACTAATATAATAAAAGTCATCACCAAAGATCTTCAATCGCTGATCCATTGCTATGTTCTTGGATTGCTCGCTTAATGCGTTTTATTTGTTACCTACTGCTGTGATAATGAGTTTATAAAATGGGATTATTGGGTTGAGCCGTATGTACTATGTAGTATTTAAATAGTACTTGAAATAGGATAAGTCGACCGTAATTATCAAGCTTTTTGAAGAAATTACTCTAGACTGCTGTTACAATGAAAGCGTGATATAAAATTAAATCACAAGTGATCTAAAATTAGGAAAACATTACTACAATAAGATAAAACGGACAAATGTATAATTTAATTGGTAATACAGAAATTAAAACTTAAGAGGATCTTCATTCTGATCTTATTTAGTGGAAGCTTATAAGGAATAGAGTTTTATGCTGCTCTCGTAATTTTAATATGACAGTTAATTAGAAATTCCTATGGTCATAAACTTACACGGACACTTAGTGAATATAGTTTTAAATAATTTAATTAGCATTAGAAACTCCATTTAAAGAATGATATAGAATATAGATCACTAACTTGACATATAGTAATTATTACAAATCTAGCTCATTAACTAAAATATTGCTTTATAACAGCTAAGGCCACATTATCGACAAATTAGAAAGATGATGATGTCTAAATAATAAGGAAATTAGCAGTTCTAAGATCACATCATTTAGATTGAATGTTAAAGAATTTGTAGATTCCAATCTTCTTAAGTAAATGTAGCCAAATAAATTTTATCGGAAGGCATGATTGAGTTCATCATTACAAGAATAATATTGGAAATTCGCATATGAATTTTAATTGAAAATTTACAAGGATCTAAGTTCAAATTTATATCTACTAGTTAACTAATGTCAAATAATAAGAGGGTGAACCAGGTACTATCTGTGCCTACAGGGGTGTGGATCGGCTATATACATCTTCTTTACATGTAGTATATAATTATTTTTTGGAGATTGATTTCATTATATTTGGCTTTTATGATTTTTCTAACATTGTATCCATAGACATCTTGTTAAAGATTTGGCAAAGAAAATCTAGTAAAATCAAAGGGATAATGGCACATGTACTTTCAATTTTTGTTAATTTAGTGTTTTATTTAAATTTTGATAAATTAATAATCATATTATCAAAATACATGTGATTCAAAATTTTAGATAAATAATATTTAATGAACATTTATATTGATGGGATTATGACAGACTAAGTATTTATACTTTCAATTTTGGTAATTTAGTGCTATGTCTTTAACTTTTGGTAGTGCCTTAAAGTAATACTTAGTGTCTTTGTTAAGTGATAATTTGATAAATGTTTCCATTTTTATGATATCTAATTTTTTTATTGAAAATTTTTATCTGACACAAATATAAATGTTAGCTTTAAAAAAAATACCATATAATAAATTGTTAAAATATTTATTTTGGGCTATATATAAGTTTCTTTTTTATGTTTTTGGTAGAATTTAGAATTTAAAAGTAGAATATAATCTTTTTATTTATTATTACTTAGTAATGTTTATAAGATATGTATAGTGCATATAGTCTTAATACGTTATACGGATGAAAACTTTTACATATGCCATGAGAAAGTAGATTCCAAGAATTGCAAAACTACCTTATAAATCAGTATCTATAACTTATCTATATAATGTACAATAGGTTATTTACTCCCCTGATTATTGCTGTTGTTGTTGGTGTCGCTATTGTTCTTGTTTATCAAGACAAAATAAAATAATGACAAATAATCTTATATCAATAACAGCAAAATTAGTAAATATAATAATTTCTTTTCACAATAAAAATTTCACATAAATATGTTATTCACTGCAAAAATCATGTGTTGCTAAAAAATTTTTTTTTTATGTATCTTGTTCAAGTTGTCATTGTTATTTTTATATTATTTTATAGGGTTAATTACAAAAATATGAACCATGTTTTGAGTAATTTGTAAACACATGACTTATGTTATCCCTTTTGATAATTAGGTTACCCAAGTTTTATAAAAAAAAAGTGTCAATGTTATTAATTACTATTAGAGGGGATGTGTTAGTTTTATTGATCTAAAAAAATTAATGTAATAAAAAATAATAATAACTAAAATATTAAAAATTATTTTTTGGAAATTAGAAAATTGAAAAAAAAAATATGTATAGTTAATTTTTATGACCAATAAGATATTGACACATGTCATTCTAAAATTATTAAATAAAATTGACACTTTTAAATGAAACTCGGGTCACCTAGACATTAAAAAAGATAACACATGTTCTATTTCCAAATTGATCAAAACATAGATCATGTTTTTGTGATCAACCTTATTTTATATAATAATTAATTATAACATTTATTATAGGATAAGTCACTCATTCCATTTTAGAATTTTGGGGTTCTTGACAATCATGACAAGAAAATTAAAATTACACTTATGCAACTACGTTCTTGTATAAACTATTCAATATTATTTTATTGCAAAAATTTATCATAATGCTTATTATATAGGGATAGTTATTTATTCCATTTTAGAAATTTAAGGGACAAGATTAAAGTTTAAATAATAACTTTCGATATGATTTGTAATTTGTTTATCAGTAAAAGTTTAATTTTTTTTAAAGAATTTACACATCAACATATTATCACTTAAAGGAGACATTTAACTAGGGATGCTTTAGAAGTACAAGCACTAATTTACTAAAATCTAAAAATGAGGCACTAAATTGCCAAGAAAGTATATGCACTTGACTTACCGTTATCTTCTCATCAAAATAAATGTCTACAAAATATTACTTAATTGAAACACTAAATCACAAGTATTTGAAAGTAAGAGAAACGTTAGTCTAGATCTCCTAAAAAATAATTACTAAAATAGGATTTGTGGCAAATTAATTAGCAAAATAAATCATCAAACTCTCATCTCCGAGATACATGTTAGGTAAAAAAAGTTTTTAGTAATTCACATTTAGGAACTCCAAGTCCTAATGTGCATTCGCATTTAGGAATTGCAAGGCCTATGTCTTCTCTTTTATAGGCTATCGAGTTTTAATAATTTGTAACATATAATCCTATTCCTAACTCGGTTATGATAGGCAAGTGCACCTATCGTTTTATAGCTTAAGACTGAGTATAGGGTTGTCTCCACAAGGAACTTGCAAAAACTAGTACTAAATAATGTCCCTATTATCTAGCAAATCAATTTAGTGGGTAATTAAGTATTAAGACTAAATTTACTAACTAAATCATACTAATCCACAAATGAATTACAACCAACACAATGACTACAAAACAATTCACAATATCACAATTACAAGGAAACTTGCTTCACCACATTGCATGAGTTATTAGTAGATTTTATCTTAATAATCATTATTTGCAAGAAATTATCAATATAATATACAGAATAATAAATTATAAAGAGGGATAACAGAATCATTTGAGATTAAACAAGAGGGTTTTAAAGTCAAATCCTAAGTTAAGATTGATTGTTTTGTTGTTTGGAAAAGAGTTGTTGAGATGGAAATTCTGCAGGTGACATATGAGTTCAACGCTGCCATTCTGGGAAGCTACGCCACCGGTGTAGGGTCGATGTTGAAAGTGATCAGAATGTAAAACATTAACACTGCCATGTATGCCGTCAACGTTGCCTGATGATTTACCAGCATTGGATAAGAATGTTGCCAGTGTAAAACCATTGTTGAGAATCGTCAGTAGCTAAATCCTTAACGCTGCCTTGAATGCCACCAGCGTTAGATTTGTAGTACTAGTGTATGTTTGTTTGGATCTGTCACGCCCCAATAGTACCCTAGTAGTAATATATATATTATGATATAGCCTGATAATCCAGACGATATCAAATACACATATTCATACTAGAACTACTTTGGAAAGTGACGTATATTTAACAAAACAGGATCTTTTTGGTTGCGTGATAAGAAACGATGAAAGTAAATAAAATCATAATACCATAACTAAGTACTACAGTCTGAATAATAACTATTACAAACCATAAAACTATCTAAATTCTCAGATAATAAAATTGATGCACTAAGCTCCTAGAAGCCACCAACCAAGGCTTAAGTGTCATCCTGTAAGGACTGTAGGAGTGTGAGCATAACCACGGCTCAGTGAATAACCAGACTTATCACAACAATCAAGTTATTATCAATCGTATGTAATGCATCAATCAAACACATGAACAATTACAAGCTTGGACAAACCGGAATCCAAACAGGATGGAGATTTACGCCCTCTCATCTGGGTTGAAGGAACCAATACCTGAATCACCTACCCAGGAGAAACTAAGTACACAGGAATCCATAATCCTCATAATTATTATCTCTTTATGTTAATGATGTTTTAAACACTCAATTCCTGTCTTGTACCTTAGAAACTCCACTAAGTATTAGCCATTTCACAGCGATACCATGGGCGGCGTCCCTCGTTACTAGTTAGTTCCCATGGAACCGACAGAACAAGGTAAACTTGCGTAGAACTAATAGCCCATTGCATAGAAAAACCAAGTATTACCAAGAACCGAAATTCTAACACGTAATAGGTATTCGTAAAAACATAATGCAATTTATGCAAATCGTGCAATGCATGTCCGTTTCATTTATAGTACCGACAGTTGTTAATCAAGTTTAAGGCGATCATACAATTTACAGACAATTATCAACATATTTCATACAACATTTATCATGCAACAGGATTATCGCTTATGTTATGATAATTTGCCATTCAATCACACACCACGCATCACGCTGTATCCCAATCCCGCATGCATATCCATTGAATATATATTATTCCAATTGCAACTATACTACAAGCACAAACAATGTAACAAGTCTAAGTTACTCACTTGCTCATATTGATCAGTCGTAGTAATCGACCGGAAAATCCTCGACGGAGTCGAAATTACCTATTAAGATGAAGTATTTGTCAATAATATTTATAAATAGAAAATTAAATTCCTATGAGTATCTAAGTGTCCTATGTCGGTATTTGGTATTATTCCTATGGTTTATATTGATTTCTTAAAGTGTTGATCCTTATAGGAAAAGAATTTCTATTGTTTGATTCTTTTAAGTTTCTTTGGTTGAGGATTATTTTAAAGAATTCATTTAAACTTTCATTTATATCTTAAGTTCTATCATAACCTATAGGAGTCTTGGTATGTATAATTTCTATAAATTGTTCATAACACCTTTCTTGTACTAAAGGACTTCTAATCATGCTTGTAAAGTTTGTTTTATCAAGCTTTATGTTCATATAAGGTCTTAGAAGCTTCAAACATGCATTTAGACTAGATTAGATGAAGTTTGAGTCTTGTTTTGTTCACTTCATCCTCAAATCCGAATTTACTATTACCACAATTATAAGACTTCTAAGTTGTTGTTTTTCTCTTCCAACAATACCTAAGCATTCTCAACACATCACTCATCTCTCCATTTGAATTCCTCAATAGATTAGCAACTTCTATCAACCGTAAAACTTTCTTCCAATGCTCAATAATCCAGCCTAAAGTCTATACATAGATTTAACAAGGATAGGTTTAGTTTGGAGCTTACCTTGGATTGGAATGGAAAGAGGTTGTTCAACTTCCTCTTAAAGCAAAAATTAAACCTAGATCAAAGATTAGAGGATGAGTTTCTAACTAAGCAACATTAACGATAATACAAGTTCACTAATGTAATCAAATTTCCTCACCTTGATAAGCTAATTCCCTCCTCTTGATCTCTAGGATAACTTAGGATTTTTATTCGGTTTTGGTTGTTATTGATGAGCTTAGTGTGTGTATATAAGGTATGGAAGTAGGCTAGGGTTTATGGTTGTTCCACAATGTTTCTAAGCTTCTATGTTGAAGGTGGAAATGGAAAAAGGAAATGAAAAAGTGCTGGACGCACTTGGGTTTGCAGCTGGAATTTTAGAGTGTTTTTGTGGGGTTTATGAGCTCAAAGTGTGTCTAACTTAGGCTTATATACTTATACTAGGATTAGACTAAGTTTTAGAGGCTTTGGAATTGGTTTTGGACTTGAAAAATGTCCACAAATGCAGCTGGGATTTTCTACACGAATTGCAAAGTTGGATGCCAAATTTGACTTGGTTTTGACAGATTTTTGGTGGCTGTCTTTGAGGGCTTTAATTATCTTTGTTTGGTAGCTAATTAATGCTATTTATGTGTGTAAAAATAAGGGTTCAAATTGGATAAAAATCGGGTCAAATTCAGTTGAAGTTTGAAGTGTGAAAACTGAAATTTCTGGAACAGAAATTTCTGGAACAATTTCACCTTGATTTTTGGACGAATTTTGGATCCGATTTTCTTATTAATTTTTGGTGTATGAAGTGTCCGTTTGAAGGCTCCTTATTGGTGTTTAATTGGTCTAGATAGCATCTCATTTAATCCTAAGAATATTGCAAAAATCGGAGTTGAATCTAGAGGTGTGTGTTGCTGTCATTGTTGAATTTTTCTCCTCTGTTGCAGCTGGTTATATCCGATTTTTGAAAAAATATTTGGGATGGTTATGGTTATTTATCCAAGCTGAATTTCTCCTCATTTATTTTTGTTTATATGTGGAGTGTTTTGGTTGGCTTTTGGGTCAATTTTGTTTGAATTTAGAGGCTCAATTATCGGATCAAACTTGGTCAGCAAAAATCGGGTCTCTGCAGCAGGGGATGTTCTTGCTGCTGTATCACGATTTTCTAACTAAATTTGGAGCTGTAATCCTCTTCCAATTGGGTTGTAATTCTTGCACATTAATTTTGGGTTATAGGTGTAGCTTTTGGGTTGGTTGGATGTCCTTTTCGGGTTGAAAATCGTTGTATAAATCGGATCAAAGTTAGGCCAAAAGTCAGCTGGTTGCAGTGGAGTCTCTTGTTGTTGCTGCTGCTCTGTTTTTATCTAAGTGCTATGTCCCCAACTGCTTGTTGTGCGTGTGTGGAAGCTGATGCTCAGTAGCTGCTGCAGTGTGCTGGAATGGGCTGTGTGTTCGCTGGAGCCGTTGCTTGCGCGTTGAAGCTGCTGCTGCTTCTTGTGCGTGTAGATGTGGCTGAAGCTGCTGTGTGCAGGGAAGTGGGAACTGCTGCTGGCGCGTGGATTTCCAAATGCTCGGTGGGGCTTGACTTCTTGCGTGCGCGGAAGGGATATCTCCCTCTGCTGTTCACGTTCTTCCTGCGGCATTTGAAATCCGATTCTTCTTCTCTCTTTTTTTATATAAATATATTTATATTTAATAGTTATTAACAAATATATTTTTATTAAGAAAATAAATTATTCGCGTATACCTATACTTGTTAATTTTACGTTTTATCGAAATAATATTATCTGAATTACTACAATACTTTAAATTATTTGTATTTTCGAATTTTTAGTTAAAACTTCACACAGTTAATTATTTTTTAGTATTTCTAACTTACGTAATTAAATTTTCAAACTCGATGAATTAAATTAGGAACCAAGTCCTAATAAAGTTAGAATTTCTTAACCATTGTAACAACGGGTTCGAAATTTTCTTTTTAGTTCTAAGTTGATAATTATTGTTCAGTATTAGTGTCTATTTGTATTTGTAATCTATTGTTTTATACCGATAAGTTCTATAAATAGACTGTATCTTATCGGTTTCGAAATTTTAAAAATTATTTCTAGTTATATCTTGAATTATCGGTTCAAGATACGAAATCTCGTTTTTGGTATCTATTAAGGTTGAGAAATTTTTTATTCGGGTTTTTCAACTAGGAATGAGTTTATCACAACTCATTAGTCTATTCTAGGATTTCTATCGGTTTCTAAATTCACTATCTAATTTTCGTTTTCTATTCTACTACTATATACTACTGTGAAAATTTCTGGGGTTTACAGGATCAAAAACTTTGATTTCAAGGTTACGATGAGCACTATCGACATTGAGTGTACGCCGCCAGGTTTGCTTTATATGCCGCCGGCGTATGCCATCTATAAATAAAACGTTTTGATGAAATTTCAAAAACATATTGTTTTATTCAAACTTTTCCTCCTTCAAAGCATCTATAGGGCTTGTTTCATCTATTCCTGGTGTGTGGCTTCAAAGGAAGGCTAAGATCGATCAAAGTAAGTGGTTTCGCTCATTTATTACAAGTTATTTATGCATCAAACATGTTTAGGGTTTTTGTTTGGTTTTTGAAAGGATTTTTGGAGAAAACCCTAGTTTTTTTTTAAGATCTGATCTTTGGGAGAGCAATCGAGAATTAAGAATAGAATCAAAGTAAGTTGTATCTTCTCAATCCTAGATTCAATATAAGATAAATTTTTAGTGATGAATGTCTATTCTTGTTATATAGCAAATTAGGGTTTTTGGAGAAAAGTCTATTCTTGTGGGATTTTGTGGAATTCAATTAAGAAAAAAGGTGCAGTTGTGGTTTATATCAAAAGGTTAGGGTTTTGGAAGAATTTGAGATGTTAGGGTTTGTTTTATAATGGTGTTTTGATTGTTTATGATCACATGTTATAATCAGGAGACTTGGAGAATTGGATTGTTGTTCTTAAGGGATTTTGTTGATTTGGAATTCTATTCCTAAATTTGGAAAACAGGTATGACCTTTCCTTGTATGATGTATGTGTTTGTAGGATTACTATATTGATTGTTTTGTTGTAGGAACAGATTAATAATTAACCTAATACTATTTGGCTTAATTATACTATCTATTGTTTGTGTTTAGCTACTGTTAGTAAAGACCTGACAGACAGTGATACTAGCGCTGGCAACTTGATGATCTATATGTGAGGTTGTCTCTAGTGGACTAGTACATTGATATGATTCTAGTAGTTTAGGTTTTGGAAGAATGGCTGTAGGTGTTTGGGGAATATCCACTCACCATATATGTATATGTATTACCTATTTTCGATATTGTTCGTTTTTTAAGAGTCTAAGATAGTCCAGGTTTGGGACTAGTGTACAATGGTTCTGGACTATGTTGTTTTGCTAGCTTAAATAAGATAATAAATTGTATTGTTTGCATTAGATTAAGTTGCACTTGATTATATATGTTGTGTGTGCGCACATATGCATTTGTTTTGTGGTTTAATTTACTGGGCGATTTTGCTCATTCCTTTCATTTTTCAGGTATAGGTGAAGATGATGTAGTCTTTGATCTATCTGGATATGATTTGTTTGTAGATGAAGGGGATAGCGATAGTGGTCTTGACTACCTTGCTGATAATTAGTAGATTTCAATTACAGGAATTTTTTAGAGAAGAATATATAGATCTTTTGAAATATGATTTAAGGAATTGTTTTCAAGATTTGTTAAGAAATTCTGGGAGTCTTATGAGACTTGGATTTTTATGTAATAGATAGATTATATTTGCGGTTTATGCTATTTAGAAAGTTTGTTTTTTAATCATAAGAGAAACCTTTTATGTGAGTAATTTGATAAAATAGTCTTTGTAATTGTGGATTTAGTTTTGATAGCCTTTGCATGTCTTTTATAAGAGAAGAACATGTAGCGGGTTGTAATTGCCATCAGGTTAGGGCGTTACAATTAATTTGTAAGTTTCTTCTCAAAATTATTTACTCATAATCATAATTGTGTCTATTAGAATCTCTTCTAATTTAACAGCCAATTAAGACAACATTAACATCATAACTTTGTACCAGATTCCATGTAATCCTCAAAAATTTTCACACTAGTATACAACCATAGAATGGGAAATTCATATTAGATAGTGAACTTAGAATCTAGTAAAATTCCTAAAATAAACATATGAGTAGTAATAAACGCATTTATAACTTAAAAACTTGAATAGAAAATTCTTTGACCTTAATAGATATCAAAGACAAGATTTCGTATCTTGAGTCAATAAATTAAGATATAGTTAAAAGCAGCTCTACATTTCAAAAACAATAAAAGACAACCCATTTATAGAACTTATTTACTATAAAACAATAACTAAAAGAAAAACCGCTAGAGTTATAAATACACAATGAGAATGGAAACAAATCCATAACTAATAAACTGGACTTCAAATAAATATTTGAATTGCACCATTGATCTAGTTAGAAAATTTAGAGTCTATAGGCGTTAAAACCTTAATTTGACCTATAGGGCCTAATAAACATTAATTGCATAAAGTAAAACTCAAAAATTATTTCATCGCATAAACTTCAAACTCAAGATTTGAACTCATAAATAATCTAGAGGTTTTGTAGAAGCTTTAGATAAACTTGTAGAGATAAAATCCCTACATAACTTATATATTATTATGTATTAATCTTAATAAACTACTTGAAAATTTAGATAACTAATTAAACAATTATAATCCTAATCTAAATTAAGCTATCACAATGGGAAATCTTCGATTGAAATTATAACTACTGCACATGGAGAGGAATACGTTGGCTGCTCAAGAATTTGCACCAAATAGTCATTAAAAGTCAAATGAAAAAGACTTGTAAACTAATAAGAAACATCCAACTAAGCTAAGCATTAAACAAGCTAAAGACAATCCTCAATCAACTTGTAAAACCAGCTTAAATCTCCTCTTCAATTCCTGTAGTAGCAGCTACAACAAAGGAGACAATAAACTACAAGTTGCAGCACACGAAAATTTATAGCACACATCAACCGAACATAGCTTAAGTAGAATATGAATTACAAGCCCACAAAGGTTGAAATCTTGACCAAATGAGCTCCAATGAAAACTCCCTAAATGGACACATATATAGTTGAACATAGACCCATAAAATCAACTAAATAAACAAAAAAAAAATAAAAACTGACATTGGAGCCACTAGAATTTTAGAGGAATAAAAACTGCTAGGCTTCATATTTCATGCCTAAAACAGCCACTTGCACCTCATTACAACACTTGTTTGACACATATGAATAGGTAGTTATTAGAAAACAAATAAGTTCATTTACTTCCTATCTTTTGATCTGAAAATCATACCCAAAAACCAAAACAAACAATCCCATCTTCATCACTAAAAAGCCACCGTGACAGACCAAGGGAAAAAAATGAACAAACAAAGCATAAACAGCCCATGTTTCTCCTATATTGATCTATCATGTATGTAAATCCCTAATTTTTATGGTAATTTCAAGCTAAAGCCCTAAACCGAAAAGTCAACCGGAGACTCTAAGTCAACAAATTTCTAGGAAACCCTAGTAGTTTAGATCCGGCAACCCCGTGTTCTTAAGTTAAAAAGTCGAAATATTAATAAAGGGTATAAGTTGGTTCGTAATGATATAAGGATGTTTAAGAATATCAGATTAGTGAACTTCTGATCTATTTCGAACAAGATCAGATACAGGCCTTGAAAAGCGTATCCCAGGGCTTAAGATATTAAATATATATTATTAGTACCGTTAAACTCGTAATTTCATAAGATTTCCAAATATATCAGTTATACAATTTTTCGGGTTATAAAAGTTACAGTTATAGCCTTTTATCGTATTTTCATTACTACCGGTACTTTAATTGTCTAATCTACTTTTTGGTTTCTTTCATACTATTCACAAGTACAACTATCCATACCCTATTTCCTACATCCTTACAACCTATCTCTTACAACCTTACATCCTATTTCTTACAATTTACTTTTCCAATATAACTTTTACTACTTAAGTTACTTATTTAATTTTGAAACTTACACAACACACATCTCTTTCTCTCTTTCCTCTTGATGGAGTCGGCGCCCTCTCCCTCTTTCCTCTCTCAATTTTTTTTTTATTTTTTATTACACAAACCCTAATCCACTTTTCTATATATACACCCTTTATACCAACTTCATTTCACTTTTCCACTTTTCATCTAAACAAACTCTTGCAAATTTTTCTCTTCTCTCCTCCTCTCCTCCTTGCAAACCGTGACCTCCCCTATACACGCACAATCCATATTTTTCTTCAAATTCCTTGTTCTAAACACTAAATAGGTAATAGATCTACACTTTACTATCTTAAAAACATGTAATGGCCAGATCATTCATGTGTGATTCCACTCAAAAATCCCCATGAGCTTTAAGCTAGGGATGTGGAAACACTTGAACATGAGATCCTTGCCATTACAATGTTATAGATCTTGTTATTTAAGTTATTTTGCTATTACTTTGTTTTATTATTAAGTTATGTTATTATTATTAATGTTTTGTGCATGTAATCATCATCTAATAATATCCACATAATGATCATAGTATTCATGCATTTATGACTACTATAATGAACTAGATCAAGTTGTTTTGAGTTCATAAATGCCTTAGGATTTTGTTTTATGCACATAAATAACTTGTAATAGCATGATAATAGTAGGAAAATGATAGAAAGCTTAAGATCTATTTTAGTTTCAACAAAAATGGATTTTTGAAATTCGGATAAAAAAGGAACCCTATTTAGAAAAGCTATTTTTCAACTTCAAAATAAGTATTTTACATTAAAAATGAAAGGCTTAGGGAATAGGTGTCATAAATGAGTGAGATTGATGAGTAAAGCTTAGATCTACTAAGGGATATTTTCAAAACAAGGAAAGTTTACAAAATTTATGTTTCAATCCCAATAATAAACTCAAAATTCGTAATGAAGGAAGCATGATATGTAAAAACCTATTTTTCAACCCAAAAACAAAATTTTTATTAAAGAAATTGAAGCCTTAAGGAGTAGGTTTTGATTAGGAGTTAGTTTTTGAAAGATTAAATGATTTTACAGAAGGAACAATCTCAAATGAAACTTTCAAAATTCGGATTTGAAAATGACCACTATTTAAACACCAATTTCTAAATGCCAAATTGATGATTTTTATGGAAAAATAGAAGTCCTAGGGATACATGTAATAAAGACCTAATTTTGACAAGGATAAGTGAAATTTATTAAAGTGTATTCCTAAAACAAGAAAAGTTTTCTAAGAATAGATTAAACAAGGTTTTCATTCCTTAAAAATCTTGTAAAATCCGTATCTAGGTAAACCCCCCTATGTGAACATATATTTTCCAACTCCAAAACAAAAAATTTCATTAACGTTAAGAAGGTGATAGACATATAGGTCATTAGGGTGAAGTTTTGGTAAGAAAAAGTGTGATTTTGCAAGAAATAAAACTAGTTTTCTTAAGTTTTGAAATTTCAAAAGTTTTGCAAAGCAAAAGTTTCCTAAAAGAATTTTTGATATCATATCATTAAGGATATACAAATAGATAGCTCATTTTATGACATTCATGATAATAATTTATCGGTTTTGCATGTACACATAATGCACTTGGTAGAAACAAAGTTAGAAGAGTAGTATCTTACACATTCCATTAAGCATTATCTAAGTACATGAGAAATAAATTTACCAACACCTATGAACCATGCATGATATTGAATTATATATGTATATAATAGAGTCTTACAAGATATAATGATAGCTAAGTATCTATCAAAGCTTTGGAATGATGTTTGGTTTGAAATTAGGAGTTGAATTGTGGGATGGGAATTTCGTATAGCATTCTGTACCCTACTGTTCATGGACCAAACGACCTTGTTTGATGAAAATAACTTTAGAAATAGATAGCTTTCGTCAAATAGGTAGAAATCGGTATATGATATGCGAAATTTTGAGTTAAAATGACCAAATTACGACCATTTTAAGTTGGAATTTCCTCTTAGACGAACTTTGACAAACTTGTTAGAGTAGAATTCATAGATTCACTCAAACTTTATAGAAATATTCATTAGAGTTATTTCCTTTGATTAGGAGACTTGGGAGACGGAATAGACCTTTCCAAAGACTATTACGATTAAGTGGATTTTCGCGCCATGGCAAAGTAAGTTTACTATCTTTAAATTATACTTATGATTGTGCTTGTAATGATAGTGGCACTAGATTAGGGCAAGATAAAATTGGAATGTGCATATGAATTCTAATTAACTGAATCGATGATAAGAATATCGGAATAGAATCGTTGTAAATATTGTATGATTTAGCATAGAATTGAAGTGTTTGCAATATTTGTGATCGCCCATAAATTGTTAATTAATATGTCATGATCCTATAATCAAATTGACTATGCATACCATATGTTGAGTCACATTGCATAGGTTATTATACCTTTGTGGAAAGAAGGCATAATAGCTAGCAACGAGGGCTTGTAAACTCGAATGTTGACGTAATAGCCGGAAATTGAAATGGTAGTCGTGTAGGCACTTGTATCAACTACAAAATTATGTGTGGGTGGCACTTGTATCAACCAAAATATAAATGAGAAAAATTGAAATCTATGGTCGTATGGGCCTGAAACACCTAACCCTGAATGAGGGCATAAATCCATTCAACATAAGATTCTCAAAAGTCTTATGTACTCTATGCTCACGTGTTTGTGCATTTTATATATTGATAATAAACTTTCTGCCTTATTGTATGTTGAAGTATTTAATTTGGAAGTGAAACTCACTAAGCTCGTAAGCTTATACCCTTATAGTTTCCTATTGTAGTATGATATTTATGGCTATCCCGAGAGCCACTTTTCTTAGTATAGCTTTTGGAATTTAAGGAGGCTTTTGAAGAAGTCGGGACCTAGATGTTAGGCATAACTTCTGTTGAATCTCCTTAAATATATTATATATATATATTTAATTGTGTTGTAAGAGACTTTTAAGAACCTAAGGACTCTTAATATTTTGACGGGGTATGCCCCTTAGATTTTGTAATAGGTTAAACTGTTATAACTGTTATGATTTATATTCTTATCACTATGTATGTCTCCTTAAGCTATCTTGATTCAAAGTATGGTCCCTTATATATTGAACATGAGCCTTACACCCGGTTTCTGAACTCATGGAGTGACTAAGGTTGTATACTTGAGCTTAAATATCGAGTGTGGCGGACTGTAGTATTTAGGGTACCCTTTGGGGCGTGACAATGTAACTCTACTCCTCAACAACACAAAACACAACAATTAAACAATTTCCTTCCCTAGACAGCAACAAGGAATTGAAAATAAAACAACCTCTGATTTTCCTTAGCTCCACGTGAATCATCAAGGCTTTAGGAATCAAGAACTAGAGGTAAGGAAGGTGTTGGTTTAGCTAATTTATTTCAAAACTTACCACTACTAATTCTACTATGTTCTAATATAGGACTTAGTTCACATAAAGCAAAGAAGCTAGTTACATTCAACCATCAACCAAGATAAAAACCATAAAAACTTAAAGTTTATATTATGTTCGAAGTATAGAAACTAGAAAGTTGATGAATTATGTGCTTTAGAAGAGCATATATGTTCGAAGGAATAGACAATTGTCTTTGTGAATTTGACAAGTTGATTCATCAAGTTTTGATGATTGTTCACTGTTTAGGAAAATGAAAACACCAACTTGAGGATTTAGACAATAGGCTATAAGTTTTCGATTCTTGAAAGAGAAGGATGAAACCACGTTTAAGCCAAAACAAAGCCAACTTAGAAATTGTTAAAATGTATCTAAGACATGGTTCTTGAAGAAGAAATTTAGCAAAAGAGATCTTAAAAACCTAACAAGGAAGTTCAAATCTAAGATTACAACATGAATCATCTTTTAGAATTAAGCAAAGAATGCAAAGCAGTTTATCCTTCCCTTTTAGCACTGGCCATGCAGAAGAGGGGTAGAAACAAATAACATACCCTCCTATTAGTACAGCCTCTGCAACCACTAGTGTTGACTTTAAAAATCTATTTCTTCCTTAGTATTCAACATAAAACCAAATTAGACTTTTAGGGATCTATCCTACAATATTATGGTGTTATGTTTACACTAAAATATATATATATATATTTACTTTATTAAAATCAACTAAGTCCAATATACATGTATAACTCCTTGAGTTTATTATAGAACTAGATACTAAAATGAGACCCTAAATTAATAAGAATTCCAAATTTATAAACACAATAAGGTCGACAAACAAATAAATAATCAAAAATCTACTATCAATACAGACATTAGCAAATGAAAGACTTAGGAACAATGAAAGCATCCTAAATATAAATATAAATTTTAATTAAAATCAAGACAAGCAAAATGAAAATAAATATTAAATAATAAATATCTATTATCATAGGATCATTACCTTAAAAGACCAATACCAATAATAGAAATTGAATCAAGTACCAATATAGGATACTTATTCTGATAATATGTCTTATTGATGAATATTTCTATTCATCTAATAGGTAACTTCAGTACTGTTGAGGATTTCCTCGTCGATTACTAAGATTAGACAATATAAGCAGGTGAGTAACTTAGACTTATTACATTTTTTGTGCTTGTAGCTTAACTATATTTATAATGGAAAGATAATAACAAGATTTGTTGTATAGGTTTATGGGAATGGTATGGTGTATGATTTATTGGTTGCTAAGCTACACTAATAACAATGATAATAGAATTCTTGAACTCATTGCTTGTATAGCATGTTGATTGTTTGTATAATGTTTGATCACCTTAAACCTGACTAAAACTATTGGTACCATAAATTAAATGGACATGCATTGCATAAATTGCATATGTTGCATTATAAAAGCATGATAACCTACTACATGTTAGTATTTTGATTTTTTGGTAATGCTTGGTTTTTCTAGGCTGAAGGCTATTAGTTTCATGCAAGATTACCTTTGTTGTGTCGATTCCATGGGAACTAATTGGTTAATGTAGGGCGTCGCCCATGGTATCGCTTTGAAAAGATTAACACTTAATGAAGTTTCTAAGGCTTGAAACAAGAAAGAAGTGTTAAGACATGCTCATTATAAAGAGATAATTAAAGTGAGGATTGTTGTTTTCATGTATGCTTAGTTACTCTTGGGTATGTGGGTCAATATCAAGGATTTCCTACAACACTGATGAAAGGGCATAAATCTCAATCCTGTTTGGATTCTGAGTTATCCAAGCTTATAATTATACAAATGTTTGATTGATGCATTGCATATGATTGATAATAACTTATTTGATATGTGGTAAGTTATAGTTATTCACTGAGCCCGTGGTTTATGCTCATATTCCTACAGTCCTTACAGGTGAATCCTCCAACCTTGGTTAGTAGCTTCTTGGAGCTTACCTTGAAAAGATTCCAAAGCTAGAAGATCTACATATTAGAAGGAATAGTATTCCTAGTTTTATGTATTAGATGATGTTAAACATTATTATTAAAGACTTTAATTATGAGTTATCGTCTGTAATAACTTATTATTCAGATAGTTATTTAGAAGTTCTACGTATGGTGATGTATTTTTATCTATGTTCATCATTGACGTAGTGGAATACGAAAAGGTTTGTCGCAAGACCGTTGAATCGCCCACGATTATTAGTTTGTGATCTTCAAATACCTATCAATTATGTAAATACCTAAGTACCTGGCATCAAATATGAAATCCTCGTAGGGAATTGATATTTAGGATAAAGAGAGAAAATATTGTCGAATAATTTTCATTCAATAATCAATATCTATCTTTCATATGCCCTAAGGCTTACATATATATAGGCAAGCGTGAAAGTTGCCATAATCGAAAAAGGACTAAAACCTATTAAATAATATTAAATAGCATTTAAAAGGAAAAACTAAAACTGACATATTATTAAAAGACATTAAATCCTATGAAACTGACATCCTATTAAAAGACATTAAATCCAATTAAAAATCCTACTAAATGATATTAAAAATTATTCTTTAAAAATATTAAATGATATTCTAAATACATTGACTGCATTACTAATTACGAATTTGAAAAACCTAAAAGACATGTGAAGTACGCTGCTCCAATACCGGTAGTGTAGAATTAAAGGCCGGTGGCTTTAATTTCAATGCTAGCAGCGTAGGTTGTCGGCATAGGATTTTCTACCTCTCCATACTATTTTGCACCAATCATTCTTATCATTGCAACCGAAAAGATCCTATTTTGCTAAATTATGTCATTTTCCAAGTTAAACTAGTATTAGCATGCATACATGATCCTTTATGATGTTTCCCCAAGATTTTCTAAATACAAGTTTTAGACATCAAATAGTATCATTATATGTATGTTACTGCCAGGTTACCCTTGGGGCGTGACATTCCATGAAAATGTATCAACTTTCCTAATAACATCTATATTATCAAGAGTAAGTTATTCTAGTTAATTAAATCTAGTTGATAGAATTGTCTCTCAACATATTCTATCAAAATTTGTCTTAAGTTATTGTCTTGCACTACACGAGCCTTAGATTCATTACTTCAATTCATTAAAAACTAACAATTATCAGGAATTAACAAGTTCAAGTGCATGTTCATACTAATATGATGTTACAAGCCCTAATTTAATACTCACACATGCCGAAACAACAATAAACACAAGCAATATGCAGAGATATCAAAAAAATAACCATAGAAGAAGAGATGGAACAAAAACCCCTTTTTCGATTATAATAGTAGAAATTTTACAAAAAACACGAACAACGAATTCTTGTCTTCTCTCACAAGTTCTTCCAGGAAAAATTACAATTTTCAACACTTGAATACAACAGATTCACTCACAAAGACACCCTCTTGTCACAACGGTTACAAAGGATGAACTGGTTGTATGGATTGGTATATCGATTTACCCTTTGTCTGAATGGGGTATGTTCCATTTTATACCCGAGTTGCTTCTTCAAATGTTACCAATCAAGATAGATGAATTATCATATGTGGCATCCTTTACTTATATTGTTTAAAGAAAATCCAAGAAAAGTCATCTTGAATCACATTGAAGTTCACACCCTTGAAAGAGACCTTAGTAGAGTCTATTCTTCTAAAATTCATGAGTTATGCCTGTGACATAGACCTTGGTAGCCACTGACCTCTTCTAATTCAAGTATCATACCCATGACATTGACCTTATGGCTTCTGGACTAAAATTCCTTCAGTCACTAATAATCACGGGGGTGAAACAGGGCTTAGAAGCTTATAATCTCCTCAACTTGGAAGTCATGACCATGACCTTGATTTCTACTAGCCTAACTTCATTTGTTTGTACAAATCTTGTTATATTCCTTCTCTAATCCATCCAAATGTCTTCAATATGTCCTATTGCCACCACAATTCTTGCATAAATCATACTAATAAGCTTTGAATTATACTTAATTATCTAGTGAAATTCATAGATAATTTATGCCTATCAACAACATACTAAAATTAGAAAAGCATGTTTTAAATACGAGTTTTGTGGTCTATTTTGGTAATTAAGTACGATTATATCATATTTTACTAGCTAATTCTAAAAAGAAATCCATTTTCACAAAATAGTCCTTTAAAATACATGTACTAATTTGTCCAACCATAAATATGCGGCATTAAATTGCCAAAACATAGCCTACCATTATCCTAAAATTAAATATCAAATTTGTGCTTGTGTAGCTACTTTAACAATTTGGCATTTATATATTAAAATGAACAACAGAAAGCATAGGAAGGTTCAAGATTCTTGTGTGTGCAAATTATTGAGGATTTTAAGAATGTTGTGTAAGCCAACCTTCAATCAAGGAAACAAATCTAAAATGATGAAGATTTATTCAAATATTTCACAAAGTTCCAATAAAAAATCAATAAATTACTTAGATAAGTCCTTAGATGATTGGATGAAACTCACTCGAGAGGGGGGGGTGGTGGGTGGGGGGGTGGATGTGGGCTACCATTCTTTAGGATTGTAATGGAAACATGCTAGGTTCTTTTTAATTTGCCTTTCCGAAGAGATTCATCGAATGTATTAAACTAACCACTTCTTTTCAAAAGCACTATAGGACTATCAGCTTGGAGGAGTATAGGCATTTGCATTATACTAAAGAAAGCTATAATATCACATTTGGTATGTAAGAATGAACCAGTCTATAGTTGAAATATAAAAGCACATTTTCTCTTCCCTCCTCCCTCCTCTCTAGTAATGCTTAATTAGAAAAATCCTAGGGGTTGGCTACCATTTTCAGCTGCCCTCCTACACCCTATCATTCTTACCTTTTTTCTTTTCTTTTTTTTTTAAAAAAATTTTAAAACCCAGTAAAAACCTACCAACTATCTTATCATCTCTTTTTTCATCTTTATCTCTCAACCACTCTAAGATGATAAACTTATTTTAGAAGATTTTGAAGTTGGTGCTAGTAAAGGTGTCAAAGAATTTTAACATTTCGGTATTAACCCTTTAAGGTCTCAAACAAAGAGAGCTCTTAAGATGGAAAAGGAACCATCTTTTCCATCAAAAGTTAGGTCTTTGTGTCTTTTATTTTGTTCTTTTTTTGTGCTCTACCCCTACATAGATTTTTCTACAATCAAAGTATCGGATCTTTGTTCTCATTGTAGAAATTTTTGTGTAAAAGGGTTTTTGATACCCTCTTTTGCTATAAGAGATATAACCTTGTTGGTTAGGGTTTATTACCCCCATCTCTTATTGTTCATCTTTTGGTTAATTTGTACTTGTTTTGTTCTATCAATGAATGAAATTTATTGTTCTCTAGCTTGTTAAACAAAAAAAAAAACATATGCAGGAATGAACCAAAATGGCATCGTAATTCCAAATCGCATTCCTATTCCTATGTTTGGTTGTATTTTAAAAGCTAGAATCCTGATTCTTGGGAATTGATCACACTTTTTCTATATGTGCTTTTTAAAACTCTTTTTAATCACTTTTTAAATTCCTTTAAATGCGAAGATATTTACCAGCAAGTGTACCGGGTGTATATGCAGTAATAAAATTTCATTGAGTACCGAATCATGTCCACAAAGAGTGAGGACTAGCTCTCAATTGTATTAGTCCTAATTATAGCTAGGCAACTAAAAAAGATGTATTTTTAGATTTTTAGACATAGCTAATCTACAAAGAATTTCGGATTTCTAGCATCTTTAATTGAATTAGGTTTAGAGACAACAGATCTGAAAATCAATTGAATGTATGCTATGACCAGAATATACTTGTAAATCCAAATTGCTAATGGGTTTAGTATTCAAGCAATTAAACATCGGATAAAAACTCCTTCTCCCAAAGAAATCAATTACCCTAAATTAACCAATCAATATTCTTTATTCCTAGGAAAGTGATTAATTAACTAATCTGTATAATTTTCTAAACCTTAATTAAATTCAAATCCATATCGCTATGAGATTTGTAATCTAAATTACCTAATTACAATCATAATCTATCATGAATTGCAGAATTAATCCAAAACATATGACCGGTGAAATAGCATCAACAACATGAATACCAGCAACGATTCAATCAACAGTAGAAAACATCAATCAAATAATCCAAATCAACAACTCAAAACCATTGATAAGATCAAATAAGAAAAAGCTTGAGATATAATCCATAACATGAAATCAGATAAAAAGGAATGAAATCACCTTGAATAGGGATCCTATACTCAAATGCATGTTCAAATCATATCCTCCACTTAATCTCAATGTGGAATCCACAATCAAAGTAAAATAAAAACTTTCTAGTCTTTTATGCCCTAAACTCTATCAAGGAGCAAAGGAAAATATGCTTTAGTTTCTGCCTAGGGTTCTTTTTTTTTTTACACAAGATCATAATAGGAATATATATACATATATATGAAAAGTTGCGCAGGGACTTAGGTTGGCGGCCTTGAAATTAATTTAGCCAACCTTCAATGTGGAAATGATATCCGAACAAAGAAAGCTAGCAGCGTTTGGGGTGGTGTTGGGGCAACCTTGATGCAGGCCGGCCAAAGGGCGGCAACCTTTCTACACCAGTGGCCGGTGTATAGAGGAAATGATGAAGGCTAATGTTGTTCTGTTTCTAGGCTGGCTGTGTTGCTTTGTTGAAGCCAATGTTGATTTGTTCTATTATGAAGGCTAGCGGCCTTCTTTCGATAATGGCTAGCTTACTTCTCTAGTTCTCTAAAATTGCATAAAACTCCTTTCAATTGCTTCTATTTGTAATAGAGGTTCTTTAAGACCTAAAATATAAAAATAAATGTACTTAAGTACTAATTCTTTGTGATTTCTATAAAATCAATAATAATTAGACATGATTCATATGATAAAAAGTGAGTAAAATATGCCTTTATCAGCTCCTTTACACTTGAACTTTTACTTGTCCTCAAGCAAAATAAATAAGAACACACGAAATCTATCATAGAAAGTACAAAACTTTTACTTTCATAATTCAAACATCTTTTCTTTTATAGCTCATGACTTGCAATGCTAGTGCCTATTGCTCTAACTAAACTTGGTACATGTAATTAGATTACTACAATCAAAATTCAATAGTTAATCTAGACAAAACAAACTTTAATCCCAATGTTTAACCAAAAAAAAAAAAAAAACTTTCGTCCAAAAGTAAATACTCAATCCTATAAGGAAAAACATCCATTTAAACTTCACTGGATCTTAGTAGGTATATAGTCCTTGCAACACAGAATGAAAGCATATGGTATCTACTTTCCCTAAATTTTCTTCTCTTTATTAAGTCTTATTTCATTTGGTACTTTAGCATCATATTTTTTTATTCATACAATCATTTTTTTTTTTTTTTTTCCAAAGTTTATGTATTGAACTTTTGCCTTTCCTCCCTTCTTATTATAGTGAGTTCATTGAATCGACACATCCCAGGCTCATCATGTAAGTGACCAGGTTTAAAGGGACCCCTATGGACTATATGTACTTCCTTCCCAGGCAACGATACCAAAAACTGATCACGCTTATTCTATATGTACTTTTTAAAACTCTTTTAATCTCTTTTTAAATTTCTTTAAATGCAAAAATGTTTATCTGACAGTGTATCAGGTGCGTGTGCAGTAATAAAATTTCAATGAATACCGAGTCATGTCCAGGGGAAGTGAGGACTAACTCTCAATTATATTTTTTTTTTTTTTGGATTTTTGAGATAAAAACTAATCTACAAAGAATTTGGGATTTCTAACACCTCTAATTGAGTTAAGTTAAGAACCAACTAATCAGAACAAGAATTGAATATAAGCTATTGACCAAAGTACACTTGCAAATCAAAATTGCTAATGGGTTTAGTGTATTCATGCAATTAAACACTAGTTAAAAACTCCTTTTTTTCAAAGACAATAATCACCCTAAATTAACTAATCAATTTTCTCTATTCCTAGAAAAGTGATTAATTGAATAATCTATATAAATTACAAAACCCTAATCGAATACAAATCCATATCCCTATGAGATTTATAATCAATGTTAGCTAATCATAGATTTGATTAGTGATAGTCGTAATTTATCCTTGATCTTAAAGGTTAATTAAGTCCAATTTATAGCTTTATTGAGATAATTTATAGTAGAATTGGTACTTAAGTATGATAAATATTCATTTCAGGTAAAATTAGAGCATATTGGAAACAATTAAAGGGATTTTGGAAGAATTTCATAAAAACTGATTAATTGGAGGAAGATTTCTTGTGCAAGACAATGTACTCATTCATCCAAATGTTGTGTCTCTTCACCAATTGATGCAATGGTTCATGTAGAAAAGATGCACTCATTCATCTAAGTGTTGTGTCTTTTCACCAATGGATGTAATGGTTTGGGATCAAGACACATACATTCATCCAAGTGTTGTACCTCTTCACCAAACAATGTGATGAATGAAAACAACACCATATCCATTCAAGAGGAGCAGATCAAGAGAATTATATATAGGTATAGATTAGAATACATGAGGATAATTATGAGGCAGAATTTATTAAAAAAAAAGATTGTACAAAAACTAAAAAAAAAAAGAGAGAGAATGTTGAGATTGTAATAAAACCTCTCCCTCCTTGTAGGAGGGAGAGGGTGAGTTTGTTAGTAATTATGTTTGTCGTTCGTTTGTTGTGGATACAAGACTCCAGATCTACATCCAAATCCAATGAAGGAGTTTTGTATTTTTCTCTACTCATTCTTCTCATCTTTTCTAAATATGTTAATATCATTCTTTATCTATTTTTCTGTCATTCTGTATGGGTAGAGAATGGGATTTATTCATGGATTTAACTTGAATTTGATCGTTAAAGTTTATTGCATCTAATAATTAACTAGATCTAGTAAATAGAATTAATTATCTCAAGAAGTAGTGAATGCGCAACACCTTCTTGACCAGATTTCTTTAGAATACATCGAGAGATGGTTCTTTAGAATATATCTTATTTACTATGCGAGTCGCTCATAGTGATAGAGATATCCCGGTGAGACTTTCTGCATTTGTTTGAAGAATTCAGAATATAATAAATCTTCATGCAACTTTCTAGTGGCTGTTAATTAGGAAGAGATTCCAATGGACACACTAATTGTTAGAAATGAATGCTTCTGAGAAGAACATTCATATACTCAATGGATTCTTGCAGGTAGTAATCATTAGAGAATATATGTATAAATTCATGTTAAGGAAATGAGAAAATCTTATTGTACTTGTTGTGTTCTATTTGTATTTGTATTGTGTTCTTAGTATAATCTAGTGTAATTTTAAATTTAGAATAGTAATCATTCATTTAATCGACTCTTTAAATTTTGCTAGATCATAGGAAAATTAGAGTAGTACTAGTGCCTGAGAATGTTCCTTGTGGGAGACGACCCTATACTTTATCCTAAACTACATAACGATAGGTGCACTTGCCTGGATTTGACCGTGTTTAGGAAAATGAAATATAGGTTTATAAATTTAAAACTCGGTCGCTCTAAATTAGAGAGGAAATGAACCAACAATTAGAAAGGAGTTTTCCAATTGAAATCCTAATCTATCATGCATTCCAGAACTAATCCAAAACACACGCTTGGTGAAATAGCATCAACAATTCGAATACAAACAAAGAATCAATCAACAACAGTTTTCACTTAAGGACTCAAACTCCTCTTAAACTTCCAACTCTAAGGCTAAGTATAAGGTAAATTTGTTCCTTAAAGATTTCACTACTTAATTTCAACTAAGTATTCTAATCATAACAACAGGTGAGTAAGGCCCTAAGTAAGTTAATTTCACATTTTTGTATAGATGCTATCAACATTATTTAGTACAATCTCCAGATTTCATGAAAAAAAATTCAAAAGATTTAGCCTAAAATTGCCATATAATGCTTTATGACAAATATAAATTCAAACTATGGGTACAATACAATTCAAGTTAAAATGTCATATATATTCAATTAATTCAATAATTCAGACATCAGCAGACATATATACTTAATTTCATTCTCCACATCCTATTATCCTTTCACCTATACTTAAATTGAACAATGTTCTCACTATTCCTAAATCAGCTCAAAAAAGGAAAGAAATAAAGATAAAAGAGAAAAGGAATAACAGTACTTCCCCAGTTTTGAAAATAGATGTAGTTTTGAGTTCAACTGGTACAGCAATAGGGAAAGTTATCCAATTAATCCATCTTTGGAAGTCTATGCTCTGTGGTCTAAAATTATGCTTTTTAGCTCTTGATCATTCTCTTATCCACACAAAAAGGGAAATCATCAAAGCAGCAACACAAAAGAAATATGTACAAGGAAAAGATAATGGTGAGTTGTCTCTCACTCAACGCTTATTTTATAGTCTTAGCCTGATTTTCTGACTTTCTTCTTTAAGGAAGATCGAATTCACTAGTCGTTTTATCCTCATCTTTTTTTTTCACTAGTCTTTTACTCTTGAATTTTCAATTGTCGTGTTAGCCCTGGTGGATTTAAGGTTCTTTTTCTAGCGCTTCATGATATTCACGTTTAACTCTCTATTTCCATCCCTCAACATCATTTTACTCTTCTTCACATTAATAACAACTCCAGCAGTGGCCATGAATGAGCGCCCAAGCATGAAGGGAATCTCTGGATCTTCTTCCATATCTAATACTACAAAGTCCACAGGAAATATGAACTTGTCCACTTCCAATAGCACATCTGTTACACCCTAACCGGTACTACCGTACACAATATTAAAACTTGAGAATGACTACCTTAGTCACCTGGAAGCTTTCATATTGGTACAAGGCATATGTTCACATCAAAGGGAGGCCGATGGAGTTATACATTTTAAGATACTGGTAATAGAACATTCAAGGCAATGCTATTATAATTCTTCAAAATATAAGGTCTTACAACTTCTACGAGGTTTTCCTCTGATAAAACTCAAAATAACATAGTCTAGCAAAGATAGATAACTAAAACTGAGAGATTTTAAAGGAAATCTAATCTAAAGTCTTCAAATAGAATTCCATTAAAAGCTTCCCAAAAGTGTAGTTTTACCTGGATGGTCTCGGGTACAAAAACAATGGTCCTACAACATCAATCTATTGGAGAGTAAGCATAACGAGCTTAGCGAGATAATCCTTACGCAAAAGTACACATAACAAACATCAAATAAGTCCATTAGACAAGCATATGAAATGTAACAACCATATGATCAAACAATATATACAACCATCCAGTTTCGTATGTAGAATGGATTTATCCCCTCATTATGGGTTAGGGAATGCTTTGAATGGGTCATAATCGACTTCTTTGAAATTTACATGTGTCTTGGGGTTTCAATCAGCCGTATTACTAGTCTTCGGGCTTTCCTTACCCAAAGCGATCGATCCAACTCGGCTATACCATGAGATTATATTCCCCAAATGTCCTAATACCTCAAGATGTAGTTAAGTAGCTTACTTTTCTGGTCCCACACTGAGGAGTAGTAGCAAAATGCGAAGATGATATTTTAAGTGATATGCATGAGCAATTTAGTTTTAAGGGATTTCTAAGCCGACATTAATTCATTTAAGACGATCAATCAATATTTGCACACAATATAATATACATAGAGGCAATTTATATTAATCAACCAATTGAGCTCTAATATCATGTAGTGATCACACATACTGAATCATATACATAGTTTCTATGATAACCCACATGCATATTAATTTTTTATCTTTTCCTAATATCTAGTGTTCTATTCTACAAATACATGTGCGAATACATAAAACATAAAAGAAGACTTACTCGGCTATGGAGATCTCGTATCAATCAAAGTAATCCTCGGAAAGAGAAAGTCTTGGTCATCATCACCTAGACAAAAGAAATACTCGAAATGAGTATTTCATGAAGATCTACTTAAACCATCTAATTCTATTTTATCATTTTCGTCAAAATTTGGATGGCAAAAAATTCTAATTTAAAATGACCATAACTTACTCATTTTAACTCGAAATTTCATATATTATATGTCATTTTCTACCTACTCTAAAAGATATATCTATTATTAAAGTTATTTTTGTCATAAAAAAACCATTTGGATTTCAAAATGGTACGATGTAGATTTGACACGAAAATTCCTAGCCCTAAAAATATATTTTTCCAAGCTTTTCATCAACCAAAGATCCCTAAATATATATATATATATATATATATATATAAACTCACAATACATGCATGATTCAAGTGTTGTTGTCCAAGCTATAGTTTTTCACAAAATAATCTTCTTTTTAAAGGTTGGAACTCTCAAGTTCCCTTTATAAATTGTTGAAATCAAAACTAAGATTTTTTTAGTTTATTTTATATGGGTACATTTTATACCTTAACTATCATTCCTAGTTCATCGACTTTATAAAAATAAGCTTTTATACTTTTGAAAACTGTTAGTTTAGGTTCTTTAATGATATTACTTTTCTAACTATCTTTTCTTAACTAGTGAGTTGATTTTAACTTGACTTTGAAATTTGTCTAGTTCTTTAGTAGTTGTTAGAGTATTGGTATGAGTCCTTTCAGGTAAGTTTTTAAGAAAAAATTTTATAACAAAGAATAATCAACTTTAAGATAAATTTATTTTATTTTGAAAAAGAGAGTAAAAGAACTTTATAATTAAGTTTTGAAAAAGATTTACATAACTTTAACTCTTAAAGTCTATGATGAACTTATTCAAATTTTGAAAAAATTGTTGTATTATAATCCTGACTTTTAAAGGGAACTCTTCTTAAGTGCCAAAAAATTTTTTGCGTGAGGACTTTAGTTTTAAATTTTTAATAAAAGAATTATGCTCCTTTTATTTAGACAACAACGTAGTGATTATCCATGATCATAAGCATATGACTATATTATATAACAAAAGAATAATAACTTATATGGAAAATAAGAGATGTAGAAAAATTAAATAAGCAAAAGAACATGTAAATCAAGTCAAGTATTGGAAGTCTTGGCTTTCATCAAGCTTTAAACTAGAGATAGACTAATCCTAAAAAGAAAAGTAATAAAACAAGAAAATCATGAGAGTCTTAGACTGGTATTAAGACTCCCCGGACTTAGATTATGGATAAATCTCATAAAAGAAGAGAAAAGAAAAGGAAAAGAAAGGAAAATTGTTTTGACTTAATAAAGATAAGTCTAAGACTAGAAATACTAGTCTTAATGAAGTTGCATGAAATAAATTGTAAGAAAGAAATAAATAAATTGCATGAGCATAAATAAAAGTTAGGTTAGTGAGCATTTAGACTCTAAGAAATATAGGTATACGTATAAGTAATACTTATATGGAGTTAGATTAGAGTAATAATAACAATATAATAACATAACAATGTAAAGAAATTTTTGTGCATGAACAAGAACAAAACATGAACATAGTATTGCTTCCATAGCACCATAGGTTTATGAAACATATACCATAGTCATGCTAAGTTACATAACATGAAGATAGTTTAGAAGTTTTGCTTAAGATTTATGGTAATGGAAGGTGGTTTTGTGATGGATGAATGAAAGAAAAATTTGGGGAAAATTGTTTGGAAATGGAAGAGGGAGGCTCACAGTTTACAAAACGGATGAGAGAGGATTTGAGAGGAAAATTTGCAAGAGTTTTGTTATGGTTTGAGAAGTATGTGTAAAATATGAAGAAGGAAATGAGTATTTATAGAGTTTTGGAGTGTAAATTAGAGTGATTAAAATTAAATGAAAAAGAAAAGAAATTAGATAGAGAAAGAGGAGGGGCGGCATCGACTGTAGGGGGGAGAGAGAGAGAGAGAAAAAATTGATTAAATTTGTTATTTTTTAATGAAAAATAATTAAAAAGAAAGATATGATATGTGTAAGGTTTTTTGGGAAAAGTAAATATAAGAAATATGTGTGTAAGTGTGTAAGAGTAGGTAGTGAGAAAAAGTAGAGATAGTAAAATAGTAATGAACAATAATAAATAGTAAATGAATGGTAGACTAGACAACTAAAATACTAGTAGTAAAGAAAATAGCGTAAACGGCCTATATTGAATATTTTTAGTTACCAAAAAATTCTAAAACTCATATTTTTTAAATCCTTATATTTTTACGAGTCTAATGGTGCTATCAGAGTATTTTCACTATTTTACTCATCGGGACCCTAATTTTAGAAACTAATCCCGTTTTGGTCCAAAATGAACTAAATTTTGGCAAATCTGATCTTTTTAAACTTTCTTATATAATTCCAAACTATAATTCCAAATTATCTCATTTTTTTATTGTTTTTAGGTTTCGTGCGTGAGATTGTCATATCTAGATTCGCTAGACTTAACATAGAACTAGGCTAAATTTAGGGTTCCGGTTTAACTTCCAATTCTTAAGGTTACTTATATTTATTGAAAAATCTAAGGACTTACAACATCCTCAATCATCCCTCTAGGTCTTTTAATAGAGTGATCAACCAGTTGAATTGTCATTTCAATTTTCTTAATTGCATCCCCTAATTTTAACTTCTTAACCACAAAGAAAGGTATCAAGTTGATGCTTGCACCTAGATCACAAAATGCATTCCTAAACTGACTATCTCCTATGGTAAAATCCAAGTGCATTTCCATGGATCATTTGACTTGAGGGGAAGTGCATCCTTTAATGCTTTAGTATGTGCCTAAGATAACTTGATATTTCGCTTGTATTGAGGTGATTTTTCTAAGATATTAGCTAAAGAAATGTTGACTTCCAGCTTCTTAAACACCTTCAGGATTTTTTCATATTCCTCTTCATCTTTCCTCTTTCTTGATCATCCTGAAATTGATGGCACATATGATTTGATAGTGGGCTTAGTAACTATAGGAGTGTGCTCATGTTGTACCATGTCTTCCAATTGCTTTAATGTAGATGCTAAAGTCTCTTCTTTTTCAACTGGCTTGCTTGTTTCTACATTAATTTCATTTACTAGCTCAAATGGGTTAATGGTTTTCACAATACCTTCTATTTGCTTTCCTAACTTCTCAAACGGCTCTATAGTCAAATTTGCAAGCTTTTCAATAGCTAACTCCTAAGCTCGCTTTTCTTCCTTCACTTTAACCTCACTAGCCACTAAAGAAGTGCTTTCCAATTTTTTTGCACTAGACACAACTATTTCCTCTTTCTCTTCTTCGTGCCTTTCAGAATCAAATGGGGTTCCTTTTTCCTCTCCATTACCATGATGCTCGCATTCTTCACTTGAATTAGCAAGTTGAAAAATAGAGGATACAAATTCTATCGAACTTGCTACCTAAGTCTCTAATTTTTCTATAACAGCTTATTGCTTCTCAAACTTTTCTTCCCATTTCTGTTCTAAAACCCTCACAATCTCATCAATACTTTCTCTTGACCTTAGAGATGGGGTAATTAGATTTTCAAAAGATGAAGCAATATTCCCTTGATTTGGAATCTCATAAGTCTAGTGATATTCTTGAGTTGACATAGGATCAATTTCTACATACCACCTTGACATTGAGAGCTTTCATGTGATCCATTATACCATGAACACATTATTGGAGGAGATATGTTTGGATCAGTGTATTGGCTTCCTATGAAATTCCTCGATTATTTCAAACGCCATTTCCACCCACATTTTTGTTAATTGCTCTCTAGCAGCTAACTCTAACATCATCCTATCATGGGCTCATAATCCTCTAAGAAATACCAACAATTGAGACCAAGTAGGTGACTCATGATAAGGGCATTCATGCATCAAACTGTGGTATCTTCCCTAACCATTTGACAAAGCTCTCCCTCATACTACCTAAATGAGAATATTTCTATCCTAAGCTCTGGAGTACAACAATATAGGAATACCGATGCTTGTTGATCACCCATATCTTATCCTTGCTCAACAAAAACTTCAAGCACTTGTAAAGAGAAAAAGACAGCGAGTAGATGCTTACAATTAGACAAAAGACTAGTATACACAAATAATAAATAAAGTAATAGTATTTTTAATTATTTTTTATGTAATTTTTTTGTATTTTTCAAATAAAAGGCATAGTTTACAAAAGTCCTAAAAATTAAAATTAGCACCAATCACTTCCCGATAACGGTACCTAAAAATGATCATGCTTTTTATATGTGCTTTTTAAAACTCTTTTTAATCCCTTTTTAAATTCCTTTAAATGTGCAGATATTTATCGGCTAGTGTACCGGGTGCGTATGCAATAATGAAATTTTAGTAAGTATCGAGTCGTGTTCATAGAGAGTGAGGACTAGCTCTTAATTGTATTAGTCCTAATTATAGCTAAGCAAAACAAAAAGATATATTTTTTTATTTTTAGATATAACTAATCTACAAAGAATTTGGGATTGCTAACACCTTTAATTGAATTAGGTTTAGAGCGAACAGATCTAAAAATCAATTGAATGTATGCTATTGACTAGCTGTACCTATACGCCTTTTAATTTCAAATTCCAAATCAAGCACAGGTTAACCGGCCAATAAAAATCGGGTACATATGCAACTAGTATTACTGGTGGGACCAAGTCAAACACAGGGAGCTTATGATTAATTACTAGGATTTTGAATGTTACCCTAAGCTAAGCTATCATGAATAAGATTTTTAACTAAACTATCAGATTACGATTTAATTACAACTAAACCAATAAGCAACTATGAACACTTCAAATTGTATGCTCTAGCAACACAAACGAGGGTTCAGGATATAGGAAATGCAACAACAATCAAGAACAATACAATTATATTCTCATTTGAATTAGATTCATGCCTCAATTTGATATTGAAACTAATTACTTAGGATTTAATCAAACTCACTAAAACTAGCCCACCTCCCAAAGTAACAAAGTTCTAATTACAACATAAATTATCTTGCCAAGGTAATTTATCTATAATTATCAGGTAAATAGCAATTCATTCACATCGAAAATTACTATTTTAGTTTAAATTACAAATAAAGCACCGCCAAGTGACCCAACATTGTAATCAAAACCGCATAAAGGAAAGTGAGTTCATGAATTTCATTAAAAACTTGTATATCCCTATGACAAATCTTTTTCAAAAATTTAAGTTATGTTCATACAGGTTATGAAATCTCTCTCGAGTATCTCTAACCCTAATCTATCTAATCAATATGTGCCCTGAACTAATCAAATAGATCATGAACAACAATAATTAAATGGCAATATCAAAATAAGTCAATTTAATCTAATTCATCAAATCCATCATTGCATGTTCACATATCAATTAAACATAACATCTCATTCATACATTCAAGCAAACATATAAAAGATCAAGAATAGAAAACACCTCAAATAGGAATTTATTCATCAAAATATTGTCTTCAAATCCATAAACCCAAAAATAGGGCAAAGCTTGATTGTAACAAAACCCAAAAGCACCTCTACATGTTGCTAGAACATTAAGGTTTTAGTACCGTAAGATTGAAACACACAAATACATATTGTTCTTTCTTTTTCTTTTTATCTCTCTCTGATTCCAAAAGCTCTGGAATGGAATATAATGAAATCTAACCACCAATCTTATAGAAGAAATTTTGGAATTTCAACAACCAAGACACAAACACTGGCAAATAGTCAACGTATACCAGCTACATAGAGTGCCGGTGTTCAATATCGATCCATATTCAAAGCATAATTGCTGCCAATGTTCAAATTGAATCAAGCGGTGTAGCTTATACGCTAGTTCAATGCTAGCGGCATTGAAATCTGGATTGTCGGCATTTGTTGAAATTGCATACTTCTCAAAACTTGCTACACTAGTAATGCAAGGGAGCATTGGCAACGGCTTTAAAGTTTTGGGTACTGTTCCTTGCCTACACCAGCCATACGTTAACAGCGTAAATGCTATAAATGTCGATGTAGAATAATGACTTTGAACGCTGGTTAAATATTGGATGAAAGCCGACAGTGTTGTTACTGGCGTTAAAGTTTTGCATTCTGTTCAAAGGCTATGCCAGCCATACGCTAGCATCATAGAAATCCAGAAGCCAACGTATAATCAAATTACAGAAGAAGATGGTTTTTTACTTCAACATGTCGGCGTACAGTGTAATTTCTTCAGTGTTGGAGCTTTACTTAATTAAATGCTAGCAGCCTTTGTGTGTAAAATTGAAGGCTGGCATTAGTGAAATTGTAAGCCGACAGTGTTGAAATGTTGAAGTGCCGGTGTTTGTTCTGTTCATGATCAAATTTGTATCAAAATTCTCCATTTTGCTTGAATTTGTTTGTTTAGTCCTTAATGAGATGAAATAACACAAAATCACATAATGAAGCACCATTTCCTTGTGATTTCTTCAAAATCTATAATATATATATGTGATTTGATCCATGAGAAGTGATTAAAATATGAGTTTATCAGCTATGACCAAAATATGCTTGCAAATCCAAACTGCTAATGGGTTTAGTATTCAAGCAATTAAGCATAAGATAAAAACTCATTTTCCTAAAGAAAGTAATTACCCTAAATTAACCAAACAATATTCTTTATTCTTAGGAAAGTGATCAATCGAATAATCTATATAATTTTCTAAACCCTAATTGAATTCAAATCCATATCCCTATGATGTTTGTAATCCAAATTAGCTAATCACATAATTGATTAGAAAGGAATTTTCCAATTACAATATAATCTATCATGAATTCTAGAATTAATCCAAAACACATGATCGTTGAAATAGCATCAACAACATGAATACAAGCAACGATTCAATCAACAGCAGAAAAACATCAATCAGACAATCCAAATCAACAACTCAAAACCATAGATAAGATCAAATAGGAAAAAGCTTGAGATATAATCCACAACATGAAATCAGATAAAAAGGAATGAAATCACCTTGAATAGGATCTCATACTTAAATCCATGTTCAAATCATATCCTCCACTTAATCCCGATGTGGAATCCTCAATCAAAATAAAATAAAAAACATTTTAGTCTTTTATGCCCTAAATTCTATTAAGAAGCAAAGGAAAATATGCTTTAGTTTCTGCTTAGGGTTCTTTTTTTTTCACATAAGATCACAAGAGGAATATATATATATATATATATATAAAGTCACATAGGGACTTAGGCCAATAGCCTTGAAATTAATTTAGCCGACCTTCAATGTGGAAATGATTTCCAAACAAGAAAATCGGTAGCATTTGGGGCGGTATTGGGGTGGCTTTGATGTCAGCCAGCCAAAGGCTGGCGGCCTTTCTTCCCCAATGGCGGTTGTACAGAGTAAACAATGAAGGTTGATGTTGTTCTGTTTCTAAGCTGGTTGTGTTGCTTTGTTGAAACCGGTATTGATTTGTTCTATTATGAAGACTAGTGGCCTTCTTTCCATAATGGCTAGCCTACTTCTCCAATTTTCTAAAATTGCATAAAACTCCTCTCAATTGCTTTTATTTGTAATATTAATCCTTCAAGACCTGATATATCACAACAAACATACTCAAGTACAAATTCCTAGTGATTTCTATAAAATCAATAATAATTAAACATGATTCATATGATAAAAAGAGAGTAAAATATGCCTTTATCAAGAATCAACTATTATGGCTTTGAGGAAGAATTTGATTCCATCTTTGAGGTAGAATCACGATTACACCTTTAAGAAGGTAGAATCGCGATTTCATTCCTTACGCATAAATAATTACTATTAATTTATCTTTTTATCCTCTTATTTATTATTCATATTGATAAAAGCATATTATACTTATTTTTCATTGAGCAAATCAGGTTGAATTATTATTGGTTTTATAGAAATCGTGAGGAATTGGTACTTAAGAATGTTTATGTTGATATTTCAAGTCTTGAAGGAACTATAAAGCAAATACAAGCAATTGGAGAAGTTCTATGCAAGTTTGGAAACATAGAACAAAGTAGGCCTTTATCAACAAAAACATACACATCCGGCATACATTTATTAGATAATCAACCTTCAACAACACAAAGAAAATGTTGCTATCTTTGGAACATAAATCATCTAGCCTTTGAAATTCATCTGTACGTTGGCACTGAGATGATTCATGCTGTCAGCATAGACTCAAAGCTGGCAGCGTAAGTATGAAAACTGTCAGTGATTTGCTCTCAGAAATTTTTGTCAAACATTGTGTGTTAGCTATTCATGAACCAATGCCATCGGCTTTGCACTGGCCTCACCTATTCATAGAACCAAAACATTAATGCATGAATCAACAATGCCAACTTTAACAAGCAAAGTTCACTAACGTTCAATTTCTAAAACATACGTCAGCTACTAGAGAAGAAAGGCCAACAACATTGCTAACGATCTACACTAGCAAAAAGAAGAACGCTGACGGCTAACTTGTTTTGGAAATTATTCAATATTGAATGCTAGCAAGGTGATCCAACAACATACAGGAAGAAATTGTCGTCCTAAGTCCTATCTTTTGATTTTCCTTCATTTTTCTTGTAATAGACCTCTTTGTTCATCATATTATTCATTCCCAATCAATTTGATCTGATATTAAAAAAATTTCCAACCTTAGAAAAAGAGGATTTTATGATTATGAGTAGCTAAGTGAAAAGTGTCAAAAGACTCTTATTTCTAGTATTGATTGGATATAATTTTGTATGAATTTTATGTGAATTTATCAAGAAAAGGATACTTAAGTGCTTAAAATTTGATTTCAGGATTTAAAGAAGCCATTTTAAAGATTTAAGGACGATTCAAGTAAAAACAATGCAAGATTTGGTAAAGTATGAAAAATGTTGATTTTTTCACATGTGCACAACCTTTAACATGGCCATATAGACACTAGTGTTGAGGTATAAAAAGTTACCAGAATCTATCATAAACTGTGCCCCAGCTGCTACACAAGTAGTGTAGAGAGTATTGTTGAAGAAGAAAAATTGATCCAAGAAGGAAAAAAAAAAAAAAAAAGCAAACTCCACAGTACACAACCTCGAGCACAGTCGTGCAGGAGGCCGTGCAGAACTTCAACCGTTTCATATCTATAAATAACTGCTTGTCTTCTTATTTTTTTATCCCTAAACATATTCTAAAACCATAGGAGAGAAAAAAATAAGAGCTTCAAGAGGATAAGTGTCAAGGCTTCATTGAAGATCACAAAACATTAACGGGTTTTATCGTTTAATCATGTTTATTGATTTCTTCTCTAGATTTCTTGTTTCCATTGTAAAATCCATGGAGGAGTAAATCTTTATGCCTTAATTCTTGTGAAACCCTAAACCCTCATAGATTTGAATTGTTTTGATTAATGAGGATTTTATACTTTTGTATCTATTCATGTGTTTTAATTATTCTGCAATTGATTATTGTACGAAGTTTATTGCCTGTATGATTCTTGTTAGATAGAGAGAGGTTTTATCTAATAAGATGGATCCTCATGAATAGAGAGATCACATGTTCCACCTAGAGGTGGAAACTTTAATTTTCTATATAAAGATTTCATCTTTGTTTAGGAATCCTGATCTTTAATGCAATCTTATGTGGCGTTAGTGAGGGAGAGGTCTCCACTATCTCATATAGTGTTAAGAATTGATTAACTTGAGCGAATAATTGATTTAATTACGTGATTTTATAGTGCAAAGCATAAACAACTTACTAATCGATATTTTATTATAAGAAACTAGGGTTTATGGTGGATCAAGAGAAAGGTATTGTTTTGTGATTGTATTATCTTAAGAAGATACATAATTAACTACTAGGGTTATTAATTAGATAAATAGTAGTCATAATATCATCTCAATTATTAGGTTAAATAGTAGAGAAACAGTAATACTAATACTTGATATCCAGATCCTAGAGGACCACCTGTAGTAATTCTATTCTGCAATCGATAGGTGTACTTCCTTAGAGCTTGTCGTAGGATTTCTATTGGGTTTTATTATTTATAATTTGATACGACTGATATGCTCTTATCAAGTTTTTGGCACTGTTGCCGAGGATCTGGCAAGTCAATATTAGGAAAAGCTTTGGTATCTACTACTTTGACCATTTTCTTATACTTTTTGGGGTAATTCATTTTGATTGAATGCGTTCTTGATTTTTCATGATTGTGTAAACTATGAATTTCATGGGATTTTTGTGTTTGTATTGTGGAGGAGATCACGAGTCTTATAAATGCCCTAATCCATGTAATTATCCTTCTAACTCATCTCATACAAATTAATTATCACCTATTGATTCGTATCAAGAATTTGCATATACTAACCTTATGACTCTTAATGATATGATTTGTAAGGAGTATGGTGGTAGACATTGGACCTTTGAATGTCCAAGTGAGAGACCTATCTCACATTCTTCTCAACATACACAATACAATCATACTCAAGCCACATTGATCATGTCATCTTCGTCCTTGAGCCATAATGATGAAGTTCCTCAAGAAAAATCAATTTTGGAAAGGACCATTGATTCAAGATATGAAATCTTAGATTTGTTTGTTAGGACAATACAAGCACTTTTTGAAGCGGACTCACGGCAATTTTGTGCTCATGTTATTTACAAACTCATAAGCTTAAAAGAATTGGCTACTCTTCTAGGACTATCCTAAGAGTGGGTATCTAGGTTGATTGAATATTTAAAACTCTTGGGACATGAGGAAGTACATTTGGAGATAATTACAAGTCCTTTTGATGCATCAAGTGAAAATGATCCAAATATACAACATGAGAAGTCCTTAAAAGTGTAGGATGAGTTGGTGGAGAAGGAAAATGAATTTGTAGAACATAGGGTAGATTTAGGCAGTCATGAACATGAGTTAGAGTCCAACAAGGAAAAGGATGAATGTGAGGAGACTAAGGTGTTATATCTTAATCCTTTCCTTAGTACTCCAATTCTTGAGAACACATATCTAGAGGACATTCCTTAAGTTACCCAAAAGAAGAGATGTTTGAAGAGATTGAAAATGAGATGGAAATTGAAGATATTAATTTCTCTCCATGTATTGAATTGATTGGGTATTTAGGAGATGATGAACCTGTAGGTTATATCATAGAGTCTAGCCAACACCATTTTATAAATTTGCTCCTTATTAAAGATCCATGATATCTAAAAATAAGGGAATTATACTTAAAAGAATTGGAATATGAAGGAGAAAAGAATTCCCTTTGTTGACTTTAGAATTATGAAAGTGGGATACAATCCCATGAGATCTAGGTGGATAGGTTAATAACAAATGTTGAGCCAACGGCATTAAAAAAGTGCGCTTCTTGGAGGCAACCCATGACTAACCTTGGTAAAGTTGAGTTCTTTTTATTTTCTTTTGTTTTCACTATCCTAACTCTTTCTTACTGTCAAAATTGTAGTTTTTTTAGGAAGTAATTAATCTTAATTGAAGGCAGTGAGAGTCAATTTTTAGGTGTGGGAAGCACCAATAACAAGTGAGAAACTTCCAGCTTTCATTCTCAAGTGTGCCAGGTATGTCTTTTCATGGTTTCTTAATCATGGTAAGATACACTTTGAACAAACACACGGTTAATTAGCATGGAGAGTTTTAACTTAAAGGTTCTATCCAATTTTTTAGTACCTGCACAATTATGAGCATGGTTGTTTAGAAGGTAGTGTACTATGGTTTACAAAGGAAAGAAGCTCTTGGATTGAATTTTTGAACCCAGCACGACCTCAAGTATGGGCATGCAGGAGATAGGGCACTCTGGTATCCCCCAAACAAAGCTCTTAGGTGGACTTTTAAGGCTCTGCAGGGCCCCGAGCAAAGTCGTGTAGCAATAAGCAAACTTTAATTTTTCCCCTCTATAAATATTTTTTGTTTGTTTCTCCCCTTTTAAGACTTGATCTGCTAAGATGCTTTATTTGATTTAATAGACTTGAGGATAGGCAAACTTTTTTTTAGTTTTCTTTTGTTGTTTTGTTCTGTTTTGTTTTGTGGACATGCATCAATTTTGATGGGTTCACAACCTTTGATGATGCATTTTGTTTTCACATGACCGGATATGGAAACAGTTTGATGGTATCTTTTAACTATCTGGGGAAGTTCTAGTTTCCTTTTATCTTTACTTTTCTTTCTTTTATTCTTTCCTAGTTGATGCTTGATTTAGGAAGACATTGGGGACAATTTCTAACTTAAGTGTGGGGAAGGGATTTACAGAAAGAAAAACTTGGGTCTTGATTTACTTATATTCTCTATGCACTTGTTGATCAAAATTCGCTCAATTATAAGTTTGCAATTGATCTTTAAGATTGATATGTTTTTAAAACAATCTTGAAATTATACTAATTCATCGATGATCAGCATTCAAAAGTATAGTGACTTTGTATGCTTTGCTCACCTATTTTGGATTTGGTATACTTGGTTAAAATTTTAAGATGAAATCTAAGTGGGTTAAATTTACTTGTTATTTGATGATTGAATCTAGAGCTGTGGAAGAGGTCAAAGTCCTTAGTTTAAAGTTAAACAATTGTGTTTCTAAGCTTGCTGCTTAGTATATTTACTTTTTAAAAACTTTAAGAGCCCTTCTAACCTCTTGTGAAAGGTGCATATGAAATCAATCACTTAGTAATTCTTCTCGAATAATCCCTTTAAAAATAAATCAATTGTTGTGCTAAACTAATGATATAAAAAGCTTAGTCATTATGAGCAACTTTGGTCTCTCAGAAGAGTGAAGTCTGACTCTACCATTGACTATATAAGTTTCTTATAACCAATTTATCTAAAAAGAAAAAATCTTGAGCTGAAAAGAAACGAGCAAAAACCTATCCAAAGGAAAAGGAAAAGATGGAGGCTAAAACCTCTCCCTCTGAAGGCTGTCAAAAAAATCTTTGGAGAGATTTCAATCAAAGAGAAAAAAATCTAGGGGAATGATGGATGTCATATACTTTCATTCTAGGTTGTTGTCCTTAGAAAGGTGGTTGAACGGTTTATATGCTTTCTAATAAATGGTGAGATGTAACTAAGCCACTTTTGCTTTGTTTGACTTTAATGTTTCTTTTATGACTTTGGAAATGGCCATTAAATGGTGAAGGTAATAGTTTGATTTACTTGGATTATTTTTAAAAATTTAATTGTAGTATACCAAGTATAAGTATAATTATGGTAGGTTTGAGCAATAGGCACTAATGAGGCATTTTGGTTTAACTAAATTGAAGAATGCTACTTGTGATATAATATTTGTTAATGAGTACAATTGATGATGAATTTCTTTATCCTTATTTTGTTTGCTTGAGGATAAACAAATGGTTAAGTATAGAGAAGTTTGATAAATGTTAAAAGACCCTTATTTCTAATACTGATTAAATATAATTTTGTATGAATTTTATGTGAATTTATCAATAAAAGGATACTTAAGTGCTCAAAATTTGATTTTAGGATTTAAAGAAGCCATTTTAAAGATTTAAGGATGATTCAAGTAAAAGCAAGGCAAGATTTGGCAAAGTAACAAAAATGTTGGTTTTCACATGTGGATAACCTTTATCATGGCCATATAAACACTAGTGTTGAGGTGTACAAAGCGACCAGAATCTATCCTAAATTGTTGCCCAGCTACTGCACAAATAGTGTAGAGAGTAGTGTTGAAGAAGAAAAAGAACAAACTCGAGGGTGCACAAACTCGAGCACGGTTGTGCAGGAGGCCGTACAGAACTTCAATCGTTTCAAATCTAAAATAACTACTTGTCTTCTTATATTTTTATCCCTAGACATATTCTAAAACCCTATGAAAGAAAAAAATAAGAGCTTTAACAAGAGAAGGTTCAGGGCTTCATTGAAGATCACAAAATTAACGGGTTTTATCGCTTAATCATGTTTATTGATTTCTTCTCTAGATTTCTTGTTTCTATTGTAAAAGCCATGAAGGAGTAAATCTTTGTACCCTAATTCTTGTGAAACCCTAAACCCCTATATGATTTGAATTGTTTTGATTAATGAGAAGTTTATGCTTTTGTATCTATTAATGTGTTTTAATTGTCTTGTAATTGATTTATGTATAGAGTTGATTGCATGTATGATTCTTGTTAGATAGAAAAAGGTTTCATCTAATAAGATAGATCCTTATGAATAGAGAGATTACATATTTCACCTAAAGGTAGGGAAACTTTGATTTTATATATAAAAATTTCATCTTTGTTTAGGAATCCTAATCTTTAATGCAATCTTATGTGGCATTAGTGAGGGAGATGTCACACCCTAAAAAAGGGCCTAGAAGGATTGACCTATAATTATCATATCAAGTATGCATCCAAGATATGATAATCGTTTTGCAAGTCATAGTTTTGCAAAACTCTACTTAATATTTGCTATACAAATTTTAATTACATAAAAACAAATTAATAGCTAAGGAAATGTAAATTCCAACAATCCACCAGAACCGCAGAGAATCAGTATCCCTCATCAAACAGTAAAATATAATAAATCATATACATTTTTCATAATCTCAAACTATTACACAAAGCTCTAATTCGTCTTCTAAGCCTATACAATATATTACACCATTCAACTTAAACTCTAACATATAAATTACATTCTAAGCTAATCCTTATGTCTTCAAGAATTTCACACTTCCTTAGCCTATTCCCGACCTGAGTTAAACCTACACAAAAACTATGGGAGTGTAAGCTTCTCTGTAGCTCAGTGAATAACATAACTAAATCACTCATCAAATACAAGTTAAACCAATTTGATTAACAAAAATATGCAATGCGGCATTCAAACATATGATATGTACAGTTTAGATTATCGGAATCCAAACCAATGGAGATTTATGCCCTCTCCTGGTGGTTGAACTCAAGTCATTCATGCTCGGTAAAACTGTGAACTATGGAAAGGGGTGTCTTCTCAATTTAAAGCCTTCAACTCATAACTTTCTCAGCACAAAACCATTTCATATAACAAACGTAACCTCTAACTACCCCTTAGATATAATTAAGGAGGGAAGATTTCAGTTTAAAATACATTTTATTGAAAAATAACCTCTAACTTCTCCTCAAACATATCTATAGAGAGAGGATTTTCTTTCAAACTCGTTTTATCAAACATAGCCTCTACTTCTCCTTAAAAAAACTAAGGAGTGAGGATTTCACTTCGAACTCATTTTGTACATGGATCAAAACGTTTTTACTGCCAATATACCCTCCACTTCCCTTAGAATCACAAAACCTCCCTAAGTATTAATCCCTAAATCCAACTCCAACACGTGCAACGTCCTTCGGTGCCTGCTTAGTTCTCGTGAAGCCGACAACCTTATAGTAGCCCTAACCAGATTCACTGGACTCTTAAAGGCGCTGTTACAGAATCGGAATGTTATATGTGACATGAACACCATGCTAATGTAAGTATGATGTCATGCAATGCATATTCATTTAATTAAATGGCCAAATAGTATTAGGTCCTTTTATTAGGGTGACTAATCAATTTACAAACACTCATTCACAACAATTACTCAACTATTACAAACAATGGGTGATCACTTTTATATTAGTAATTTGTCAATCAAATAAACACCAAACAACATTCGAATGCCTAATCCCCATGCACATTCAATTATATTTATCTTAGCTTTAGATACAACTACATTACAAGTACAAACAAGGCAACAAGGTCAATGTTACCCACCTGACATCTAAGCTAGGTCTTAACAAGCTTCTAAGAAAACCAAAACATCATCCCCATCCACATCAAGTCATCGATATCATCATCACTAACATCAAATCATCAACATCCTTAATATAAGAAAACCAAATTGAAATGGAACATTGGCTAGGGTTATAACAGAGATAATTCCAAAAGTAGACATTTAGCTAAGAGTTTTTAAACTTATTTTAAAGCCCTAATTTGATCAAACACTAAGTAGGACCCCACCATGGCTACAAAGATCGCCCTGCCAAGATATGGATAGTTCTCCCTTGTCTGCCAATGTCACGCCCCGAGGGTACCCTAGTAGTAGAAAACAAGTCACACTTGAATACTATCACTAGATTACCTTCAGAGAATGATAGATTTTTAAAACAACAGGATCTTTTAGTTGCTTGATAAGAAATAACAAATATATGAAAGAAATAACTTAGTGAATAAACATTACAGAACTATTACAAACCATATAGTTCTTCTGAAGTACACAACTAAATAATCTATTATAATAGTACATAACCATTAAACTAAAATATAACCGTAGACTTCCAGCTCCTAAGCTCTTATCGGAGCCATACTCCTGAAAGTGACTAACCAGGGTCGTAAGGTAAACCTGAAAAGACTGTTGGAGTATGAGCAAAACCACAGCTCAGTGAATAACCAGACATACCATACATCACACAAGTTATTAGCAAATCATATGTAATGCAAGCACTCAACCATATGCACAGATACAAGCTTGGATGATCTAGAATCCAAACAGGAAAAAGATTTACGCCCTATTTTTAAGGTTTGAAGAACCATTACTCCATGACCCACCTGCCCAGGAGAGACTAAGTACATAGGAGAATCAACGATTTCTCGTTTTAGGGTTATCACTTTGAATATAATCAATTAAACTGACCATCTCCTGCACTCACCTTAGAAACTCCCTAAGTATTAATCATTTCAAAGCGATACTACGGGCGGTGTTCTTCGGTGCCACTTAGTTCCCGTAGAACCTACGGAACAAAGAATATCTTGGAAGAACTAACACGTTAGAACAACCAAGCATAAACAGAGAACCGAAATATTAATACGTAGCAGGCTGTCACCCCAATATATATGCAATAATGCAATTCATGCAATGCATGATCAGGTTATTTTGTTAAGTCAATAATTCTTAATCAAGTTCATGGTGACCATACATTACACACAATCATCATTATACTACTTCACAACATCAAATCATTGCATTATCGCTTTTGTAAGGATATCTTAACAATCACACAATCAGATCACAACATACTTTCAATAATACAATCGTTTAATTATCTTTGCATTACATATTCAACTACTTACAAGCACAAACAGTATAATATGACTGAATTACTCACCTGCTCATACTGACTCAGTCGCAATAATCAGCTGGTAGATCCTCTAGTATATCAAAGTCACCTATTTAAGATGAATAAAGTATTCATCAATATAGATTATAAAATTAAATTCCTATATATGGTTAGTGTCCTAGACTCGATATTTATCAAGTTTTGGTAATGATTATTACAAATTTTACGTTATTCTATACTGATCTTGTAAGCCCCGGAAAATTTTAGTAAATAATTTCAAGATGAACTTCGAAAATAAACCCTAAAAATCACTCCAAATTAAAACCGAATTTCAACTAGTCCAAAAACACGAACGAATTCAGAAACTTCTTAATCTTGAGAAAATGAAAATCTTTAAAAATAAAATAAGAACACAGTGGTCTTCAAATTCAAAACCACGACGTACGAAAAATTCCATATTTAACTCCGACTTATAAAATCGGGTAATATAAGCCCAAAAACAAACTATTAAAAAGTAAATAATGATTGATCTTCGGAAATAAAACTCAATTCAAGAATTCCGAAAACATTAAGAGATATTAAATACTTACAAAAATAAAATTTAAAATAAATTTCTCAAATTAAATATGTTGTATAAACATAAATATCAGTTTCCAAATTGGCAAAAGTAAACCGAAAAATCACCGGAAACCTAACCGGAATACAATAGTGTAAGTCCGGCAATATAGCGCCCCTAACCCTAGAGGCCAAGGCATAGCTAAATATGTAGAATAGCTCATAGTAATATGAGTTTGTTTAAAAATATCAGATTGGTAAATTTTTGACCTATTTCGAACTGTTCGATACAGACTTCGAAAAGCGTGTCCCGGGGCTCGAGATATCAAAAATATACCAATAGTACCGTTAGACTCGTAATTTCATAAGATTTCTAAATATATCAGTTATATAATTTTTCGGGTTATAAAAGTTACAGTTATAATTTTTATCGTATTTCCATTATTACCGGTAATTGATTAGTCTTTTGCTATTCATTTTTATTTCATTACAAAATTTTATTATTCTTATAAAGTCTTATATTTTTAGATAAATATTTTATATGTTATAGAAAATTTTGTTTTTCTAAAATTTAGTTAGTTCGGGCTTTTACGAGATCAGATTCTGTTTAAGACCCGATACTAAAAATAAAATAAAATAAATTAATTTAATAATTGAAAAATATTTATATTTTCATAAAATAATTTTTTTAGAATTTTTTTTTTTGGTTATAAAAATATTATTTATAGCCCATATTCGCGTATTTTGATCATACCGGTAACATATTTGTTAAAATACTAAAATAATTCAAATAATTATTTAATTTTAATTATGAAAAATCTGCTACAATTATTTGGAATAATTTTCTAATTTTATTTTATTTTTTTTATTTTATTAAGAAAGTACTCTTACAACCCATCTTTTCAAGTACACCTTTCACACATATCACTTCTTTTTCACTTCAATCTTTTTACACTATTAAATCACTTCATGGCAGTTTTTTTCTTTCTTTGGCTGCCATTGTCCTTTAATTCCTATTTTGACTAAAATAAATAAATTCTACTCCTTCTTAAAGAAGCTACACATACACATTTATTACACAATTAATTTCAAGTCAAAATTCAAACAAAACCCTCTCTCTCCTCTCTTTAGAATTCACGTGCAGCACACAAAATTGGCTGCCTTTGTTTTATTTTTTTTTCCTTTCATTTAATACAATTCCATCTCCATTTAATGCCTCTTTATTATTTCCTTTCATTTCCTTTTTGAAATCCTCTCTCTTTTCTCTCTTTTTCCTCTCTTTCTTTCTTCTTCTTGTTCATTTTCTTCAATAAACAAGCTGCCCCCTTCTTCTTCCATGGCTTCCACACTTCATTTTTAAAGATTTCTAAGCAAATCTTCTTCCCAAAGCTCCATAGGTGATATAGGTAAAGTGTAATGAAGGTTTCATGCATCAAATGAACTTCCATAAGCTTAAAAGCTTAGGATGATGATGCCAAAAATGAAATCTTTCTCTTCTCCACTTTTATTATCTTGTATTTAATTATTTTCTTGTTTAAAGTTGATATATTTTGTAGATCTAATTTTTGTAGCTTTGATTTTTGTTTATGCCATAGATCTTGTTATTTAAGTTGTTATTTGTTATTCCTTATGATTTATGCATAGATCTATCATCCACATGTATTCATGCATGTAAAACTAGTTTAGAAAACTAGATCTAAGTTTTGAGTTCATAGATGCATTAGACTTTGTTTATGTTCATGAACAACTTGCTATAGCTTGATGATGGTAGAAATTGTAGGAAACTCAAGATCTATTTTATTTTCAACAAAAACAACTTTTGAAAATTCGGATGAAAATGGAACCATATTTAGAAAAGTGGTTTTTCAACTTCAAAATGTATATTTTTCATTTAAAATGAAGGGCTTAGGGTATAGATACCATAAATGAAAGATTTTGATAAGTGAAGTTTAGATCCATGATGTTTATAGCTTATTACCATGCATTTGTTTTATGTTTATGTTCATATTAAGTATAGATCTTAGTTATGAACTCAAACAAAATTGTGAAATTCGTATTTTGGCAAGACCCATATTTAAAAACTACTTTTCAAGTGTCAAAATGTAATTTTTACATAAGAAAATGAAGGCTTAATATATATATAGCATCAAGACTTCATTTTATATGGTTCAAAGATGATTTTCAAAGATTAATTTTCAAAACAAAGTTCTATTCTCGGATTTTGGCCAAGGCCTAGTGTAAAAACATGTTTTCCAACTCAAAAATAAAGTTTTTATTCAAGAAATGAAGGGCTCTTAAGATATGATATGTAAGGAATGGATTTTCATAAGTTTAGATAGGTTTTATCAAAAGATATGTCCAAAAATGAATTTTGTAAATTCGGATCCCAACCAAGACCAATTTTTAAAACCCATTTATCAACATCAAAACTCATGTTTTATGTGAAAAATGAAGTATATAGGTAATAGGTATCATTAAGTAGTGATTTTTATAAGTTGAAATGAGTTTTGATGAGATTAATGTATAAAACAAGAAATAGAATCAAGATGAGAAAATTTTGAGTTAGTAACCAATTTGTGAAATTCGTAATTTTGAGTGAAGGCCATAAGAACACCTATTATCCAAGTTCAAAATGAAAGTTTTATGTATTAAATGAAGTCCTTAAGTAATAGGTATCATAAGGTCTTAAATTTTAATGCATTAAACAAGTTTTCCCCAAATGAATCATTCAAAAAGTGGATTTTCTAAAATTCGGATTTTTGAGTAAATCATATTGGAAAACATATTTACAAAGTGTAAAATGGGAATTTTTATGTAGAAATGAAGGTCATAAGTAGTATATATAATGAAGACTCAATTTTGACAAAAATAATTATATTTTCTTAAGTAACAAATCCAAAACAAATGGAAATGATAAGTTAGAAAACTAGATTTTTCATAAGTAAGTTGTCATTATGGTCTTGCAAAATAAAAAGTTATAAAATTTCCTTTTAGTAAAATCATCAAGATCATGCATGCATAGCTCATCTCATGTCATTCATGTTAGGAAATCACTCATATTGCATGTATAGTTAATTATATAGTAGGAACATTTCAAATTTACAAAACTATTTTTCGGAAATTGAAATTGTTGCTGACCTAATCTGATCCGAACTTTTCGAAGCTTCAAAGTTTTCAAAACTTGAAAATAATATTAGAATTAGATAGATCTTTCGAAGTAGATAGAAATCGATATATAATTTGCGAGATTCCGAGTTAAAATGACCAAGTTATGGCCGTTTTAAGTTGGAATTCCCGCTTAGGACGAGAATTACGAATTTGATAGTTCGTATGAAATTGTTTGGATTAGTTTGAGTTGAAATACTTATTAAAGTATTTCTTCCTTTTTAGGAGATCCCGAAATCGACGATTCCCTACCACCGGATTACTATTACTAGAAGACCGGTGATCCAATGGCCGAGTGAGTTTTCTCCTTGTTTTGTTACCTTGATTGTGATTGTAGTTAGTTGCATTAGAATTATAGGAACAAGATAAAAATCGATATGAATGGGGATGGGATATATGATGAGACTGTGATGAATGTGTGCCAAAGAATACTAAAGCATATCGAAACCACGATTTGATTGGATAACTGCACCGTTCATATTATTTCTGTTATATGTGTGATATTGGTTGGTCACTCTAAAGAATGTATAAATATTTTTGACCTAAGCAAAAATTAAATTGGTCATGCATCGCATTGGACATATTGCATTTGGTAGCATGCTACTCCTACGCAGGTCGATCGGTATGGTCCGTGGATGACTCGTTTGGATAACGAACCGGTGCCAGAGCTCATTCAGGGGTACTAAGGCGCATGTGGATGCATTCTTGGATGAGCCTAGCCGAGTCGAGTGCTAAGAGCCGAGGGCTTGGGGACTAGATGCGGTCGTGTAGACTCAATACCATTCCTAACCCAAGATACGGAGGGCGTAAATCCGTTCTGTGTGTGGGTTCCGGATACCCATGCATAATTGCTTGCTCACGTGTTTGTTCATGCATAGCATATGATTGACTAATACTTGTTTGTTATGGTACGGAATTAAGGGAATTCTCACTAAGCTAGTGTAGCTTATACCCCAATAGTTGTTTAAATGAACAGGTTATCTCAAGAATGCAAAGTGGGGACCGAATTGGTTGGAGCCGGAATGACTTCGGGATTTCGGCAAGAATAGAATGTTTGAAGTTATCAGCTAGTTTTATGATTTGTCTTGTAATAGTTTATGTAGGGAAGTCTGTGGATGAATGTAATTGAGTTGAATGATTTGTATTTGAAGTATAGTGATTTGTATCTGAAGTATAGTAAATTTGTATTTCCTTTACATTGTTACTCAAGCTATATCAACGTAAAATGTATTACTCCGATGAGTCTCCTCCATGTGTTAGACGCCTTGTACATAGTATGGAAGCCTTCGCGTGACTGAGGTGGTCATTCTTAGGCTTTAATATTGTGTACGGTGGACTGCCACGTTTAGGGTACCCTTCGGAGCGTGACAGATCTCAATATAGAAAATTATAGTTATTTATTATTACTTAGTGTCGTCGTGTTTCTCTTAATTTATCTCCTATAATTATTTTGTTATTTTTAGAAGTCATATTACTCGAAAATTTAGCTTATTTCAATTTTCATTCTTACCTATTTTATCTATTTAGAACAATTATTTGACTAATTATAACTTTTATTAACACTTAATATTTTTCCTTAATTCTAGGGTTTAAGAATTATTAGATACTAAACAAAGTGTTTTAAATATTTGTATTTGCTTAATAAATTTCTGTATTATCATATATATATAATATATCATCAGTAGGTGTATTACGTGTATATATATATATATTCTATTTGTTTTAAAACTAGCTTTCGTTGAAAAAAAAAATTGGGTTTACGCTGGCTCAAAGCCGCCGACCTTCAAACCCAGATGCTGGTGTAGACTTGGTTTTGCAAAATATTTCAGATTGGTTGCACCGGCTTTGAAAGCTGTCGGATTTCAATGTACGCCGGCTCTACGCCGTCGGCGTAAATCTCCAGGTAGCCGGCTTACACTCATCTTTATGTGAAAATAAACTTTACGTAGCTTTTGTTCAGTGTAAGCCGTCCCTACGCCCCCGGCCTATCCATGTAAGCCGCCGGCGTTGAGCAACTACACTGCCGGCTTATAGTCAGTGTTAGTACTGTTCATCATCTTCTTCACCGATCCGATTCATATTCTTTGAATTTTCGACGTTAAAAACATACTTAAACCATTTGTAAGTGTTTATATATCTTATACATAGTCAAAAACAACTTTTAAACACTTCTACATACATATAATCTTAGATCTCAATCTTATAGAAGTAAAACTAGGGTTTCGGAGTTTTACATCGTTTGAGCTCGTCCGATGAAATTCAAAGCTTGTAGTTGTGTTTATTACGTTCCTAAGATTACTAGAAGTCAGTTATAATGCTTAGATTTGAAAGAAAATCATTTGAATTTCATCATCTTTCCTTTGAATTCGTATCCAAGGGTTTTTTGTTTTGTTTTTCCTTTGATCCGAACTCGGATGTTTTGATCTGTTTGTTCTCTGTTTTTGGTTTGTTTTGGTGGCTATTTAGGTGTTGATTTGTTCTAGAAAGTTTGAGAGATGATGAAGTTGGTTTGTTTCTTCATCATGAACATTTATCACACATATATATAGAAGAAGAAGAATAATGAAGTTGCGGTTGTTCTCCTCCAAATTCCTTCGATTTTTCCTCCCATTTGATCTATTATTTTCATCCTAATTAATGCTAGAGTGAGTTGGCAATTGATGATTGGTCCTTGGGTTGCTTTTGTTGAAAAATTTGGGTGAATTATTGCTCAAATCCGGCTCTCTCTTCCTCACGTATCTTTCCCACCGAATTTGCAGCCGAAAAACATATATATATATATATTGACTAATTATTTAATTGAGTTTTAAGATAATTCAACGAGTTATACGAGTACAAATTAGCTAATATTTGGGAGTTTTTGTACAAAAATATGTTTATAGGAATATACAAAATACTTAGATTATCAAATAATACAATTTTAGGTTTTATATATACGTAGTTAATAAATTGTATAATTTTATCTCTCGCGATTAAGAATTCTTAAGCTCATTAGGTCAATTTTTATTTTAGGCTTCAATAGCTTAAGAAAACTCGAATTAGAACAATAGCGTGATTCGATTATTTATTTGGAGTTTAGATTTTGAGTTATACAACAGTCTATGTTTTCGTTGTGTATTTATAATCCTAACGGTTTATCTTTGAGTCATCGTTTTCTGTCTATAAACGTAAATAATCGTTTACTTAGTATCGCTTTTGATACAGAAGCTAAACTATATATATATATATATATATCTTTAGTTTTGATACTTAACGTGAATCTTATTAGTAGTTATTAATACTATCTAGGGATTTGAATTTATGGTTTAAGTTTAAATATAGCTCATACTACTCATTGTTCTAATCTCGAATCATTATGGGATCAAAAACAATCATTTAATCTCTTTATTTATATTTTTCTATTTAAATCTTATTGTATATCAGGTTTCGGGTTTAAATTTTAGATTTTCTTTTAATCATATCTTGAATTATTCATTCAAGACACGAAATCTTGTTTTTAGTATCAGCTAGGGTTTAAGAAATTCTTTATTAGAATTCTAAATCCTTTATCTAACCAAATTCTAAATACTAATCTATTCTTAGACTTTAATTAGAATCTAAATCTATTAATTAGTTCATACATTCTACTTTGGAATCATATACTAGAGTGGAAAATTTTCGGGGTTTACAGCCAAAATATTTTTTTCCTCTTTGATTATATTCATTTATTATAAGAAGATCATACTCATATCCAGAGCAATCAAACATTCAAAACAATATGCTTTCTTTATCATATTAAGCTCAACATACTACAATTATCTCTATGTCATTTATTCATTAAGTCTATATTGATTTAACTTAATCACTTAATCCATTTATTAAGTTGTATTCATTAATCTCTCTAATTTATTATCATGTATCTATTAAGACCTTAATCAACTTAAATCTCTTAGTTCAAACTAATTTCATTTTAGCTTTTCTAGTCCTTTAAGTTAACTTAGCCTTAAATCATTTAATTAATTTACTTTATATCCAAATTTCACATTAAGCCTAGTTTAGTTACTAAGTTACAATCATTCATTCCATTAAGACAAAACTATGTATTTTACAAGATTTTAACTTAAGCTAGTCCATTTCAACTAATCATGATTTATTAAAGTAAAAAGAACCAAGGTTTATAAACTAAGTTTGTTTTATACACATTAAGCCTAGATTAACTTAATCTTAGCCAACTTGAATATACTTAATTAATTAAGTTCATTCTAACTCATGCAATTCCATTTAGTCAAGTTGAACTTAGGTTTGTTAACTAAGCTCATTTTATATCTAGCTTCTATATTTAATCCAATTATTTATTGAATCTATAAATTCACTTAACTCATGCTTAATTATATCAACTAACTGACAAACATATCAACTATCATTTATCTATCTTATTTTAGCTCAAAAAGATTCATTTTATACCCAACTATATACACTTAACTAGTAAACACAAGTTTTTAACTTTATTGGGATATATAATAGCTAAAAACAATCAAAATTTAGGCCTTTATACTTTTAGAACTTTAAAAAACTTAAAACATAAAAGTTGTAGAGCTCTTTTAAAGCTTTCTATAGACTATTGAATCACCCCAATCCGAGTTCGGATGAAAAAGTTATGATCAATTTTACGAAATAGTAACCTGTTTACACGACCTTCTGCACAGTCATGCTCGAGGTCATGTTGACCCTAAAAAAAATCCAGAATCAAATTTTTTCCCTTGTAACACTTAGCACGGGCTCCTACATGCCCGTGCTGCCTCTACAACCCTTGTCATGGATTTTCTTCCACTTTTCTTCATCCTTTTATCAAATTTTTCACACTTTGCTTCCATCAAAACATCATCTAATCATCATATAAATTAGTTTTCATGCTTCTAACACTTCTATATTCATACCACAACCTCAAACACCATCAAACTCTTCATCAAACCCTATATCTACTATTCATCTTCTTTAGCACCCAACATGTATTAAACATTAAACCAACACATACAAACATAAACAACAATTAAAACAAAGTAAATAACAACTAAAGCAAAGTAAAAAGCAAAACTTATCTCTTCCAAATATTATAAACCTCTTGATTCTTCTTTGCTTTCACTTTCCCAAATCTTTTGAAACTCCCATGATCATAAACTCTATCTTCTTTCATGATTTTCATCTTCTATTTCTCTTTCCATCTTCTTAAATTTAAGATTTTGTAGTTGAGATTTGAGAGAAAGAAGAAATATGAAAAGGAGAAAAGGAAGAGGAAGATGGAGCCGGAAAAGGAAGAGGAAAGAAATGAAAAGTTAGCCAAATGAAAAAAAGCAAAAAGAGAAAAAAAGGATAATTTTTTTTCGCATTTGTTAAATAAGGATTAGACCTTAAATCTTTCAGATCATTATCTTAAGCTCCGAAAATAATTGGAAGATAATTTCAAAATGTATAACATATAAATTAATAATTTAAATTGAAAATCCAGTTTAGAAATTTAATTTTTTAAAATCTTGATATTTAGTTTGAGTTCGGGTTTAAAATTGATATTTTTAAACAAGCAAATGAACTTAGAATTTATGAGAATTGCAGAAATAGAGTTTGGGTTATAAAAGGCTAATTTAAGACACTTTATAAGTTTAGATGAATGACTTTGGAAATTTTAGGTCATTTACAATAGAATGAAAAAGTGTTCAAGTTAATAATTGAAAAAAATTAGATAATTTAATGTATAAAATAGACTAGAGTTTAAAGTCTACAAAATCATTAAACATTGAAATTGAATTTTTCTAAGGGTTTAGAGCTTTAAAAAAAAAAAAAAAGAAGAAGAAAAGAATTCCAATTTGAATTTTATAAAGATAAAAGAGTTTGATTTGCTGAAAAACATAGTTAAAACAAATTTGCTACATGAAGGGAATGTTTGAAATTTCAAATCTCAGTTAATTTTCTTATTTATTGGTTATATCAATTTATGTAATTTTATCTTATTAATCATTCTACTTGGCTTAATTTGATTATTCAAATTCAATTTCTAGCTTAAGTTTTAATTTCAAGTTTTGCTATTATATTACAATTATTAAAGAAATTTTGATTCCTTTGATAAATATTCATATTTATTAAGTTTATATATTACAGGAGGTATGATTACATCGTTTTGGTCTTTTATTACATTTATTTTAATTTATTGATATTTTCTTTTTCAAGAAATGTATTAAGATTTGCTATTGTATAGGTTTAATCCCTTATTTCATAAACATCTATTATTCATCCTTTATTTCTTGATTTAGTAGTTTGAAACTTTTTAATATTTCATTAACTCCATGTGACTAATATTCTATGCAATATAGCATATATAAAACAATAAGAATTAGTTTAACAGATTCAACCTTCATTTCTCAATTTTTAAAGAAGACCCAAACTCAACAAAGACGAAAGACAACAGACAACAGACAACAGACAACTCAACTGGACTTGACTCGACTCATTTCTAGGCCTAAGATAATGCATAAGGACACCACATGACTCACACAACACAACAAGCTCAATAAATAAAGGTTGTATAATTGCTTTTCCATTCTTATATGAATATATATAGCAATGTGCATACAAAATATATAGTGCTCATGTTCTTTTTAATCATTAGGGATATTATGCTTTATAATTTTCCCTTAATGTAAATATCTTGAAAATTTCAAAATCAAGATGTCGTATTTTAGCTCTTTACATATTTGTCTAAATTATCATTACCTTATTAGAATTGAATTAGGTTATCTCATTGTGTTGTGGAATTATTGTCAATTATTGATTGCGTAAAACTGTGGAAAATTATATCTTAAAATTTTATTGTTATTCATTAAAATTCTTAATCAATAATTAGATCGTTTGCATTTTAATATTATTTTTTTCAAATGCGAAAAATTAGACATGATTTCTATCATTTCTTTTAAAACAATTCCAAAAACTTGACATTATTTACTTAATGATTTTATATTGGAGTTGTAAAATTTGGGGTTCTTACAAGGGAGCTCTTCACTATCTCATATAAGGTTAGGAATCGATGAACTCGAGAGAGTAAGTAATTTAATTGCATGATTTTGTAGTACAAAGCGTAAACAACTTATTAATTGATATTTTATTATAAGAAACTAGGATTTATGGTAAATCAAGAAAAAGGGTATTGTTTTGTGATTGCATTATCTTAAGAAGGCACATAACTAACTATTAGGGTTACTAATTAGATAAATAGTCAATTAAATAGTAGAGAAACAGCAATACTCGTACTTGATATCCAGATCCTAGAGGAAAACATCCGTAGTAATTCTATTATGCAATTGATAGGTGCACTGCCTTAGAGCATGATGTCAGATCTCTATTGGGTTTTATTATTTATAATTTGATGCCATCGATATGCTCTTATCACTAAGTTACAATTTTCTAGCTAAATGATTGTTACGGGTTTCGGTTCTTGTAGAATTGTGAGATCTAATTGAATTATTTGTTTTGTTCTTATTTTAGGTATTTATATATCTTTTGATTGTTTTGATATTATTGTTTTGCTTGATTGATACAAATTAGAGCTCGTTTATTCAATTAGTAAGGCAATATACTATCAATTGGAACACTGAATCCATAATTGTTCAATTGTTCTAATCTATGTGGTGTAATAACATGATTTATTATAAGATAGATAATTGATTTATGTTATGAAGATATAAAATCTAGCCTAAATAGATCATCTTATGATTTGTTGGCTTGAATTGGTAGTCCCTCTTGTTCTTCATGTTATTGATAGATTAAACCCTAAGATCTTATTTAGGGTTGTTTAATTAATAAGGAAAATAATCAAATAGCATGTTTTGATTATCGAAAAAATAAGGAGAGATAAGTTGTTAGATATTGTTAATGACCATAGCCAATTTGTCCAAGATAAAGAACATATATCTTTGCATCAATGATCAATTCTATGAACTGAACTATAATTACACATTTGGTTAGGAACTCCTTGATATTCAATCAATCTTTTAATTTTATTTGCTTGCTTTAGATATAATTAGTTTTTTTTTATGTCACAAACCACCCCCGCACCCTCCTCCTCCTTCTTTTCTTCATCTAATCTCTATGAGAAATAAATTTTACCAATCCCTGTGAATCGATCCTGCTTATTGCTATATACAAATTTTGAGAGTAGGAATTTTTATTTATTGGATTCGACACCCACCACATATTATTTACTAGGGATATATTTGATAAATAACATATTAATTCTATTCCATTCCATGACATATCTAAAAAAGGGAATGGCTTTATCATTCCACCATCTATTCGAATCCATTTTATTCCTCCCATTCCAATTCGTTCTATTCCAAATGATTCATGCATACTAAACTCAACATAAGTGTTGTTTAAGTTATCTCCTTCTTTTCTAGTTTAACTGATATTCATTATAAACTAAGATCATTTCATCACAACATGGCCAAATTTTTCATTGTAAGGCTGATTTCACCCACAAAATGGTCAATTCCTTGTTGCCGTACTCATTCACCATTTTGGAGCAATGCTTATATCATGAAATAAATTTTATCTCAGCATCCAACTGGAATGTCCTACTAACTGTAAATTTTGATAGTGAAAGTTATCATGTTATAATTATGTTTCCGTTTCATAACGAAATAAATTAAATAAGGAACGATCCTATAGCATATTTCCAAGATCTCAATTGGTAAGACAATCACAGTGGCACTAGGAGTAAAAACAAATGACATTTAGGTTCTACCTCATTTCAACATAATGTCTATTAAGTATCCATCTAACAACAAACACTAAATTGAATTTTACCTCAAAATAAGAGAACTAAATTAGAAAAATTAAAACTTAAAAACTAAGTTATCGAATAATATAATTGAACGTATTGGACTCTTTCTCTCTTCCAAATTTCTTGAACCTCAAAACAATATGAATGAACATTTATCATCCTCAACAAATATAATGACTTAAATAGCTCTAATTTTTCATAAGCAGCATATATCATATACAAATTACCCATACAAACCTTAGACAGCAAGCATCGTCGTCGGTTTGAAAATGGTTTTAAAAGAGGTAGTAATGTTATAATCAACATACCAATTGGATAATATACTTGATAAGTTTAAGTAGTTGATGATACTTGATATAAAACTAGGGTGCAAAAATGTAACGCTATCTATTGGTCACAAGTTCAAATGAAAGCCATTAACATTAGAAAGAAAATGAAGTAAAAATTGAAAAGAGAAATGCACATATGAACTATCGGATATAGATAGATAAAATTTTTCTATCACGACTGTAATAAATTTGAACCTCTCCCCTCTTAATTGGGACTTGGTAAAAGTCCCAACTTGAAACATTTATCCTGCAAAAGGAACTTTCCCAATTGTTTTCGTCAGAAAATAAGCTAATTGCGAAAATGACGGCAGTTAATCGATGATTAAGAAGCTAGAATTGATGTCATCTCCTGTAACATGGACATACACTTCAATATGCTTCATTCATGCATGAAAACAAGGATTCTCTGCAATTAATCTGGTTGATCGACTATCCATTGATAAGCGAACAAGTAAAGGAAGAGAAACTTGCAAATCCTTGAGAAGATATGACAACCATAATAATTCCTTTGTTGTGGAAGCAATTGACGTATATTCTACCTCAGCAGAAGATATAGAAACAGTCTATTGCTTCTTTGTTTTCCAAGAAATGAGTGAGGAGCCAACAAAGCCCAGAAAACCTATTAAAGACTTTCTATCAACGGGTGATACACCCCAAACTGCATTAGAGAATGCATGTAAATGCAAAGAGGAAGTGGTAAAATAGAAGAGACCTCGATCGATAGATCCTTTGACAAATTTGAGAACATGATAGGCAGTATGTGGATGAGGATCTCTAGGTTAAGAAACAAATTGACTTAATTGTTGAATAGCAAATGACAAGTCTGATTGAGTCAACGTCAAATACAATAACCATCCTACTAACCGTGTGTGAAAACTGGGATCTTGCAATAAATGGCTAGAAGTGTTGTCAAGATGAACATTAGGTGGAAAAGGAGTGCATAAAGGCTTAGCACCAGTCAAACCTGCTTCATCGAAAATATCTGTTGCAAACTTCCTCTGGTTAAGATACAAACCATCATGTGTTCTGCATAGTTCAAGCCCCTAAAAGAATCTAGGATCACCAAGATCTTTTATAGCAAAAGCAGCATCAAGAGAAGCCTTCAAGAGTAAGATATCCTCCACGCTGTAAACCCTAGGAAATTTTCATAATTTAATATTCACAAATTGCAATTAGAAATAGTAACTTTGGAAAAGTAGTTGCATGAACTTATGAGAATTTAATCGTAAATGGTACTATGGAGATAAAACATTAATAATGGAATGAAATCTAAATGATCATTGGATAAGTCAATATAGCTTGGGAAATGACAAAAATCAACATTTTCATATTATAATTATGAAATAAAGGGTGATAATAGGATCGAACTGATAAATCTTAATTTAAATTTTAAGGCCCTAAAACCTTAATCGTTAAGCTAAAACTCTAATATTATCCAGTCACATAAGATCAAAACCTTATATGATAACTTAAAAGTGTAACAAAAGTACTATAAATAACTTAAAAGTTTAATTTTCAAAATAAATATTCTCAATTTTCGAAAAATTTAAAATTTGATCTTTTGTATCTAAATATTTTTATAAAGCCTTAATCGGGTAAATAGAAACTCTAAAATATTCAATCACATAAACATAAAATTCAATATATTGACTCAAACTGATAAATAGGACAATGTAAGATATATAAAGACTTATTTTTCATCTCAACTTCCTTATAAAACACCAAATAAAAGTTTGATTTGTTAACAGTGAATAGTCATTGTAAGATTCAATAAAACCATTAATAATCAAATGACAAGTTAGTTCCTTATTCCATTGGTAGGAGGCTTACTTAAGACCATAAAGAGAACAAGTAAGTCTACAAACTCAAACTTTAGGTATATTAGAATCCTCAGGAGGTTGCATATAAATGTCTTCATCAATGTAAACATATAAAATGCATTATTTACATCCAATTGATGGACATGTCAACCTCTAACAATCGCTATAGCAAGCATAAGAGTTTTGCAACAGGAGCAAAGGTATATGTGTATTCTATGCCTTTAATTTGACTATACGTTTTGCAGCTAATCAAGCTTCATATCGTTCAATAGTTCCATTTGCTTTATATTTCACTTTGAATACCCTTTTGCACTTTATAGCATAATTTTCAAAAGGCAAATTTGTGACTTCCTAAGTTTTATTTAATTCTAATGTTAATAATTCTTTTTGCATGGCTTCTTGTTGACATATCATATTTTGTTATTTATAGTTACACATATCATAATATACTAGCACATGTAAGTTTTTGTTGTATACAGATAAGACCAAGATGGTTATAAATATATATATATATATATATATATAGACCACAATTACATACTTACATTTCTTCTAATGCTCTGCAACAGTGTCTAGCTTCTTTAACAATTCTTGTTGCATTGGTTCAGTAAGCTTCTTGAGTTTGTGATTTTTTAGCTTATTGAACATTTGGTATGAGTAGTGGTGCTCTTATTTATCAATTACAGTATGATGTTGCTAACATGAAACAAGTTATGTTATTAAGTATTTTAACAAAATCAAAAGGCTATAGGATGAGCTTAATAGTCTGATAGAGCATCGTATGTGTGATTATGGAGCTATTGAACATTGTACATGTAATTTGAGATAAAGTTTGGAACATGGGAATCATCTTATGCAAATTTTTATTAAACCTAAGTGATGCTTTTGAACATGTTAAAAATCAAATTCTATACACCAACCACTACCAAGTGTTAGTAAAGCATATTATATAGTTTGCTAAGTTAAGAAACAAAAACAATTGACCAAGTACATGAGGTATTTTTTTATGGTCAAAGGTTCTTCAAAGACTTCTATGCCTAATAAAAAGGAACGAAAAAGGAAATTTTTTTGTAGTAATTGTAAAAAGTCTAGTCATACAGTTGATAAATGATTCCAAATTGGCTTGAGGGAGGAAAAAAAATAGAAACCTAGTTCCAGATTTGCTACACAACTTGATTCTTTTGATAATCCACTAGATATTGGTATTGTTATAGGTAGCTTGATAGGAGAAAAGCCTGGTGGACCTACTAATATTGAACAAAATTTTGAACTTGTTACAAGAATCTATCAAGAAGTAATGAAGGCTTTAAAGGATTCACAACTTCATGAGCAAAGATTGTGAATTTCACAAACAATACTCTTACTTTAACTTCAAAATTAGATAGAAATATTAGCAAATGGATTGTAGATTCAAGTGCAATGGACCACATAACACCTGATTAATCTATCTTGCAAAATCAATTCATTTTATCCACATCTATTCATAACCAATAACCTGATGAACACATTAAAACAGTTCATTATGTAATTGATTTTAATATTCATGATCTAATTATTCTTCAAAATTCCTTTTTGCCTAAGTTTCATTATAATTTGCTTTCCCTTAATAGCCTACTTAACCAACACTCTTTAACCATTGTTATTACATCTAATGCTTGTGCTTTGCAAGACTAAGTCACTCAAAGACCTCTCTTAACTTATGAAGCATTGTTAGTAGTCTTCTTAATCAACACCCTTTGACCATTGTTTTTACATCTATTACTTGTGCTTTTCAAGACCAAGTCACTAAAAGACCTCTTTTGACCATTGACGCATTGTTTAGACTATATGTTCTTAGTTACAATAGCTCATTTGGTGTTTCTAATTCTTGTACTTCCATTCAAACATTCCACTATGAATTATGTTGTAGTTTTGAGTAAATACTATGAGAATGTTCCTTTTGAACCTTTCCACAAAATACTAAGGCATATTTCTATGTCTTCTTTGTTCATTTGAAGCACATCCCAAAATGTAATAATTCCAACTTTATTTATGAAGCTTGTATGTTGGCTAAATTTCATAAACTTCCTTTCCTTCCAGTGTTACTTATTCTTCTTCTCCTTTTGAATTGCTACACCATCTATTTCTAGTAATAAATTTTTCTTGACTATAGTGGAGGATAAAACAAGATGCACTTAACATATTTGATGAAACACAAAAGTAGACTTTACATTTGGTTTCCACTTTCCTTTCTTATGTCCAAAACCACTTCAACACTACTCCCAAAACCATAAGAACTAATAATAGTATAGAGTTTCTTTCTCTTGCTTGTCAAATTTTGTTTTCAAACCTTAGTATTATCCATCAAAGAAGTGTGATATGCATTTATCAACAAAATAGGGTGGTTAAGCGAAAACAAAGACACATTTGGATACGGCTAGAGCATTAACATTACATGTCAATCTTTATAAATGATTTTGGGGGAAATGCATATTGGCTACACTTAGTGAACAAAATGCCACTTAAATTTCTTGATTGGAAATCCCCTTATGAAATGTTGTTCCACAAACCACCTTGTTAACAAGAGTTGACAGTCATTAGATGTCTTTGTTTGCTGCTGCTAATAGTCATAGATGAGATAAATTTTATCCATATGGACAAAAGGGATACATGCTTTATGATCTAGATTCACACTATGTTTTTGTTAGTCAAGATGTTCAATTCTATGAGTGTGTCTTCCCTTTCCATTCATCTTCTTCATCACAATTTATTGTCATTCATTCTTCTATCCATGATTCTACCTTGTTTCCTTCACATATATCTCATTCATTTGATGATCTTGCTCATGTAACTACTGATCTTGGTTCAGTTCCTAGCTCAAGTCTATACAATGTTCTATTTCTATAGTTTGCAATGATGTGTTACTTGTAGAAACACATCAATCCATAAGAATAATAAAACCACCACATTGTTGAAGGACTTTGTTCATATGGTTAAAACTAATGGTTCTTTGTCAACTACTTTTGCTACATAGTCCCTTTATCCTCTTTCTTGTCTTTTAAACACTTTGACATATACCTAAAAGATTATATAGTATCCTTAGCTAATGTTTTTACAGCTCATGTGCCACGTAACTATCATGAAGCTAAATCTAATCCCAAGTAGAAAAGTGAAAACTACAATGCCCCAAATAAGGTTGAAGCATGTTCAGTTCTACCATATAATACTTAGGTGTTATATGCTAATGTTGTCCTAAACTATATGTTACCATGATTGTTTACTATCAAATTTTAGATTCTGAAATCGTTCAATTAGGTTTTAAAAACATTTAAAATGTAGCAAAAAATAAATGTTTTACAAAAATTTTCACCAAAAGGTACTCCCTGAGTAACCAATACATATATCATAGGTATAAGATAAAACAGTATCGAAAATCATCTTAGACTGTCCCGTATACCCAAAACAAAAGTATCAAAAGTAAAATAGACGAGTCAAAGTATTCCACACAACATAGGTTAAACTGAGATGCAAACACTATGAAAAAGTAGGGCTCAAAAGGAAGCCCTCTAAGTCTATAAGCATCAAAATGGATATGGAACATCTCGAGCATGATCATAAGATCAGACTCTAGACTAATTGCTAAGCTCCTCAAGAAGGCCCTTGAAGTCGGTACCATAACCCTCACAATCATAATAATTGTCATCGTCATCCTCACCTAAAAAACAAAAAAAGTGATTCGAAGCCCAGTACACAGCAACTCAAGCACACACATAATTATTCAGATGCACATATTCTAAATGCAATGCAACAATTAATAATTTATATCTTTTTAATTTAAGTATAGTAAGTCATCAATGGAGCACTTACACTCCAATAACACACTGGGAATGTCATGCCCTGCCCCCGCAGGCGACGGCAACTTGATGACAGGGCAGGCAAACCCACCACTGGCCCCCTAGAGAGCTCAATTGGTAAGAGGTGCTGCCTTTAGGGCAGGCAAAAGCCTTAGGTCTGGGGTTCGAATCCTAGAGTCTGCAGACTGGATTCAACTCTGCCTTAGGGTAACAATACCTATAGTACCCGTGGTACCCTTTGGGCATGCGTTGATTGGGGTCATCATGATGCAATGGTGTGTCGGCCATTACTACTAGGGGGCCAGTGGTGGGTTTGTCTGCCCTGGCATCACGTTGCCGTCGCCTGCGAGGGTGGGGCGTGACATAAAAGGTGCCTTTTTATGTCACGTCCCGCCCTCGCAGGCGACGGCAACGTGATGCCAGGGCAGACAAACCCACCACTGGCCCCCTAGTAGTAATGGCCGACACGATGGCGATGCGATGCCAGGGCAGGCAAACCCACCACTAGCCCCTAGTGGTAATGGCCGACACCGATGCCTTTTTATGTCACGCCCCGCCCCTACAAGTGACGGCGATGCGATGCCAGGGCAGGCAAACCCACCACTAGCCCCCTAGTGGTAATGGCCGACACCACCATTGCATCATGGTGACCCCAACTAACGCATGCCCCAAAGGATACCACGGGCACTATAGGTATTGTTACCCTTAGGCAGAGTTGAACCCAGTCTGCAGACTCTAGGATTCGAACCCCAGACCCATTAAGGGTACTTTAAGGCTTCTGGGCTCATGAAAATAATTTGAATCCAATTAAGTATTTCAATACATGGAATTGATAATGGACTTAAATATTTTAGAAATAGGCCCATTTTGTGCAGGTAAGGGTATTAGGCTCATTATTATGGAATTTAAGTCAATAAGGCATAGATTTAGATATATGCTTTATTTTATAGGTTTATGCCCTAATTGACTAAGGAATTTGTAATAGGATTTAATTTGGCCCATTTAGATATAAATAGATCCAAATTGCTAGAATCAAGTTAATAATCCTAAGGTTATGTTTTTTCTGCCAGTTTTATTTATTTAAGCCCACTTATATTTACTTAACCAAATTGGATCCCAATTTATTATCTAAGCCCATAATTAGTTATCAAGGCTCAAATCAATATTTACTAGTTAAATTGATCATAATTTAGTTTCAAAGTCAATTTTAACTCATTTAAGTCATGTTAAACCCATTTTAACAATTTGGTCCATTTTAAGCAATTTATGGCATACATACCTATTTTTACTACTTAGGTTTATTTAAGTCATTTTAACCCACTTAGTCCTAAAATAATATTAATTCAATTTTTGTAGCCCATAATATCTATAATGTCCTTTTCATTGCCATTTACCTAATTCTAGCCCATTTATTTAACTAAAACCTATTATAACTCTTTGGTATACTTAGTCCAATTAAGCCATATAATTTATTACAGGCCTAAACTATTATCTAATCCTAATTTAACTACTAAGGCCCACAATAATTTATTTATATTGATTTGGGCCATACTATGTTCATTTACCCAATTTTATAATTAAAAGTCTTTTTGTACCTAATCAACCTAATTTAGCACTTTAACCCATATATATCTAATTTTAAATTAACAAAAAGCCTAATAAATCAAAATGTGCTTAAATTGACTAATTATAACTAATTACACTTTAATAAAATCTAATTTAATAAGTATTAAATTTAATTTAAGTTGGATTACATAAATTTTTCATTAAAAATAAGTTTAGAGAAACAGGAAAAGCCTGTGCATGGTTTAAAGATTAGATCGGTTCACTACTGTTTCATAAAATTCATGTCCATTCGGTTCAACACTTATGCCAGACATCATAGGGGTTTGATCTAACACTCATTGGAAAAAAAAGATGAAAAACCGACTAATTTAGCCATTACAAAATTCCGGTTCATACAATGTTTTAAACAATGCACCAAAGAAAGAAAAATATAAAAAATATATATTAAAAGATTGTAAAAAATTCTAAAAATTTCTAGATCCAACATAAACTTATTGAACATAATTTCTCAAAAATTGGTGCAAAAATAAAATCATTTGATTATTCCTAAATTTTTCAAAATCAAGCAAATCAGGGACTTCTAAAGCAAATTTCATAACTCTAACATATCAAGGCTATAAATCATATTGAACACATTTATAATACAATAATGATGATTGTGACATTTTTTACATAGTTTCAACACATTATAATATGTTTCTAGTGCCTAAATATTAATTTCCAAGCTACTTTGTAACTTTTAATTATAAATATAAATTTCCAAATTACACAATATATTTGTATTCTATAAAAATGTCACAAAAGCGTATTCTAAATTTACATCTATGATTATAACATGTTTCTTGTTTTATCTATCGAATAAAACCAACCCATATACTATGCAAAATTATATCATCCAAGTACCAACTTATAAAAATCATCCCTTGAGCATGTTTAATCTAAAATTTCATATTTGAAAAATTATCAACATCATCAAAATCAAGCAATTTCAACATGATCTAAAATTTACTTGCTAGAAAAACAAAGTAGACTCAACAATTTCTTTAACCCCACAACTATTACTACAAATTTGTAGTTGAAGCTCCTAATCCTCCCTACCTAAATCTTAATCTTTTTTAGGTTATGGTGCAAGTGTGAGAATTACACATGGGAAATATGGGTCTTATGTGAAGTGTTTATAAGAAAGAACAACCCATTAACCCATTGCCTTAAGGTTTTGGGTTATAAATGGTGTCAAAAAGCCTATTTGTGTAATCCTTCGCAAAGTCCATGATTTCTCTCCATTGAAGGCATATCCAGTTCCTAACAATTAGTATCAGAGCCTGGTTCGGCTGAGAAAATCTCATAGTTGGTCCACATGTGGAAAGAAGAGCTTTGTAATATGACTCGTTTGTGAAACCCATGGTGATTAGATCGCTCACAAAGCGGGTTTAGTGGAGTCAATTTGATAAGTTCTTTAGGAGGAGTATGGCCTACCCCATCGTGGAGCCTCACACTTAAGGGAAAGATTGTTGGGGTGTAAGTGTGAGAATTCTACATGGGAAATATGGGTCTTATGAGAAGAGTTTATAAAAAGGAAGATCCATTAACTCATTGCCTTACGGTCTTGGGTTATAGATTGTGTCAAAAAAAGCTCATTTGTGTAATCTCACACAAAGCCCATTGGATTTCTCTCCATTAAAGGCATGCTCCAATTCCTAACACCTTAAACTCCTAGAACACCTAATGATAACAAGAAAATTAATAGAGGTTGGTATGGTTTAATAAGGGTATAAGAATAAGTATGGTTATAGAATGGATTACCCATTTTCCTCTTGTAGTTGATATGGGTTTTTTATGGTTTTGGGGAGTTAAAGATGAAGATGATAGGTTTATTTTTTTGCTGAAAATGAGAGTGTAGAAGTGGGTTTTTTGTGATATTAGAATGTTGTTTTACGTATGAAGAATGTAAGAAATTTTGGGGGTAGCTTTTATAGGGTTTTAGATGAAAAGCTAAGGGCATTTGCTTTTCTAAAGTTCATCTTACTTATCAACTTGCCACTTAGTTAAAGAAACTCACTTCTCCTAAAGACTGATCTATTTCTAACTATCTAGCTAGTTCTTGATGATATTTATATTACAATTAGGGATTTAATCAATTATGATTCGACAAATTAGATAAGAAATTAGGGATTTTTGATTTGTAGATTTTTAATTTAGCTCAATGATTTATCAAATTAAGTATTTATCTCAAATCGTTGAAATTAGGAATTTTAGTCTCTAATTTAATTGATTTACTAATTTATCATGTCAATTTGTATTTTATTTTTACTAAATTATATGACTTGATTATTATCCTAAATTAAATTTTAAAGTTTACTAACAAGTCAAACACTTAGATACATAATCTGCTACATATCTCTTCAGACCATCCCATGAATAGTGCTTCTCCAGATCCTTATACACTTTGGTATTACCTAGATGAATAGAATATGCCGACGAGTGAGCTTCCTTCATCACTCCTCCTTAAGTCATGTATAGTGGGCACATATAATCTATTTCCATACACTACAAGAAAACAGACCTTTAGAGACAAAAAATCTACGATGGAATTTAGAAAATGTAATTATAATTTTACAAATAAAATCTGCGACGATGGTTTTTGTGATGGAAATTTACGTTTAGAGACAGAATTTTCGTCTAAAGCCCAATTTTCTTGTATGATATCTAATGATGTAATCACCATAATTTTACATAACCTAATTATAATAATTATTAAAAATATAATATAAAATCATGAAGAACTATAATAAAAATATCAGAAATCACTCCAAATTTTTCGTGATTTAAATTTTAAGTATAAATAAATTAGAATAAAAAATCCTTATCAATAAGACTTAAAAATACATAATGTTCGAAATAAAGAAAATAAGAGAATAAAGAAAACTATTTAATATTTAAGAACCTAAGTATTAATATTCAAAACATATCAATACCTTTAAGTTAAATAATTCTGAGTCTATAGAAACTAAAATTGATCCAACCTAGTAACTTATAATTAGTAAAAAGAATAAAGTAACATATATAGAACAAATATTAAATTTCTAATCTAATAAAAACTCTAGAATAAATCTATAAATAGTAATGAATTCATATATAATTTCAAACCCTATAAATTTATAATAAAGTCAAATTAAGGGCAATATAATTATTAATTTATCCAAAATACCACTAAACAAAACTTTTAAACAAATAAAATATAATTTATAACAGCAAGTATAAAAGTTGAAAAGTAAAATCCTTAAATTAAAGATTCTATGTATATCATAGTGTTCAGAATATTTAATATCGATAATATGTAAATTTTCATCTAAAAATATTATTGAATAAGTATTTATTATACGTGTCATTTGGACTTGTAAAATTGACTTCTTGCACAAGTTCATATTTTTACCTACTCCTTACATAGTCGTTGGTTATAAATTCATCATTCTCTATTTGTTTTTGCATTTCTATTCATCCTATCTCCCTTACATTTTTCATTGGCACAAATTTTGTACATATACGGTGCCAATTTGCACCAAATATATAACCAAGAATGCATAGATTTTCTCCAGCCGAAATCTTCTCTAACTTGTGCAAATAATTCACTAAAAAAAGTCAACAATTCAACACATCAACCAATCAAATGGAGCCAACTATGAGACTTAATTAATGCAGCAAATCAACTTATAAAAACAGTGCAAGAATGAGGAGAAATCTAGACGGAATCACGCTGCTGGAGCCATCTCCTTCTTCTTCTTCCCTTCTTTATTTAAAGCACTCATACAAAGAGATTTGCTCCAAACAAAGCTCTAACACATCTTAGAAAATCTCTCCAAAAACAGCTCCAAATCAGACCAAAATAAAAGCCAAATAAACCCACTCAAACAATCCAAAAATCGTAGCCAAAAAGATCAAGAATATAACTTTCATTAACAAACTTCAAAAGCTTGGAAAACAAGAATTTAAGGTAAGTTTGATTCATTTTTGGATAAAATAATTGTTAACATTGTTATAAACAATGTTTCTTATTATCCTAAGTTTGAAACTAGTGTTGGAAGGGAGTTTAGAACACCCAAACTCGGATCGACAAGGTAAAAACGCATAAAACCCTAGTTACACTCTTTAACTTCATACAACTCAAGATTCTATACATGTTGATAGGTTTTATAATGTTATATGAGTTTATATCATGTATAAACACTTAAGAATGCTTCAAAAACAATTTGGACATGAAAAATATCAAAATTGGATCAAATCACGCGAAAATGATGAACAGTCGTTTTCCAAAAAAGCATGGTTGGAACATGGGTCGTGTACACCCCGTGTACCCTTCGACTTCAATTCTGGGTTTGAAACCCAGAAAAACTGGTACACTACCATGTACCTAGCCGCGTACCTCGCAGATTCCTTAAAAAATAAAATAAATTTAATTTAATTCAAATTATAAAAAATTGATAAGTTCCGAAATAATAATAATAAATAATTATTATTATTATTATTATTATTATTATTATTATTATTATTATTATTATTATTATTATTAAATAATGTCAACATTAACATTATTATTATTATTACCATTATTTTTATATTCAATAATGATATTATTATTATTATTATTATTATTATTATTATTAGCATTACTAATGTTAGTATTAGTAATATTATTATGATAATTGTTATTATTAATATCAACTATTATTGGTATTATTATTATTCTAATGATTAGTATTATCTTTATAATCCATAAATTATGAGTATTACTCTTAATAATATTAATACTATTATAATTATTATTAGTATTAATATTACTAACATTATTATTTATATTATTGTACTTTATAAATGAAAATAAAGTATAGTAATTGTAAAATATATATTTTATACATAAGAATGAAAATTTAAATAAGCTGAATTCTTGAATAACGTGCTAACTATTCGTAACAAGAAAGCTATATAATGTATATGAAAAGAAACACGACGACACTAAAAAATAGTAAATAAATACGAGTACTATAGTGGGTCAAATTAAAACAATAGAAAAACAGCAATAATAATAATTATAAGCCTGTTGAATACGAATTTTTCAAATACCCAATAGATATATATAAATACCTAACAAGATCAAGACAAGCAAAATGAAAATAAATATTAAATAATAATTTATTATCATAGAACCAATATAGGTAATAGAAATTAAATTAAATATCAAGATAGGACACTTATACAGTCATGGAAGTTTAGTTGTGTTATTTACATTATGTTAATCAGTATTTTGTCTTAATAAGTGACAATAAATTGTAAATAACATAAATAGAACGAATATATCTTAAATGAATTATTTTACTAAGTAAAATCATATTAGATTGATTAAACTAATTAAAGTAGATTAGTAATTGAATTAGGTAATTAGTTTCAATCAACTCGGCTTAGATTAATATACTAGTTAAAACTATAAAAAGAAAGGAGTACGTAATTTCTAAAATACGTCTAATTTAAAATTAGTATAAATTATACCATAATTAATATGGTGAATATATTGTTTCAAATATCTTATTTTCGAAACTAATAAAAGGATAGATTAGTTAAATAATAAAGTTGGATAACCATTACAAATAGGAAGACTTTTCTTATAAATTCCATAACTATGATCATAAGAAAATAATATATATATATATATATAAAGATAAAATTCCTAGTTAAATAAGTGGAGAATATACCAGAATTGATAACTAAGACCTGAAAGAATATCATCAATATCGTTATATAAATAACAAAATAATAATAAATATCTGTTATTTCATTTTCATAGGAAAAATAGATCAGTTCTTAGATTTCCAATAGCATATTCCGATAGTTTAACGAGGACAGGTAGTAACTTTAACCTTATCATATTGTTTGTGCTTGTAAAATAACTTCACCTGTAATAATATATGCAATTGATATGCATGCGGGATTAGGTATATTGCATGATGTATAGTGTATGCTTGATTTCCAAACTATCCTATTACAAGTGATAAATCTATTATATGATAATTACTGTATGAAGCATGTGGTTGATGCCTGTGAATTGAATGATCACCTTAAACCCGATTAAAACTACTAGTACCATAAATGAAACGAGCATGCATCGCACAAATTGCATAAACAGCAATGAGTATGTGGCAGTCGACTACGTGTTAGTGTTTCGGATCTATGGTAATACTTGGTTTATCTAGGCAAAAAGTTATTAGTTATTCGCAAGATTACTTTAGTTCTGTTGGTACCATAGGAACTAAATGGTAAATGAAGGACGCCGCCTATAGCATTACTTGAAATGACTAACACTTAGTAGAGTTTATAAGGCTGAATACAGGAAATGAGAGAGTTAAGATATGGTTAATTCAAAGAAATAATTAAAGTAAGTATTGTTGTATTCCTATATGCTTAATCACTCCTGGGTAGGTGGGCCATAGTATTGTGATCCTTCTCAACCCCAATGAGATGGCGTAAATCTTCATCCTATTTGGATTCCGGATCTCAAAACTTGTACTTGCACATGCGATTGATTGTTGCATGGCATACGCTTGATAATTAAACTTGTTTGATATTGTTTAATATGTGGTCTGGTCTAGTTATCTCATTGAACCCGTAGTTTGCTCACCCCCCCAATAGTTTTTGTGCAGGTTTAATACTAGCTGGGATTGGGCTAGGAATGTGTGAAGAGAGCTTCTCCAATAAACTCTATTGAAGATAAAAATATGGGTTGTGATAAACTTAGAATGTAAATTGGATAAATTGCATAATAATTGAAATTTGTAAGTTGTAAGTTTGAAACCCCATTTTCACTATTTGGTAGATGATAAACATTAACAAATAGATAGAGTCTTGTATACTCTGACTTACAAGACGGTTCTCATATTACAGGCGCACACGTGGTATGATAGCTTTAGGTTAATCCTACTAGGCCCCCTTTTGAGGTATGACAAATGAAACCCTCGTCATCAAGTCTCAACTCTTTTCTCCTTCCATTTTGAATAACATCAAGTATCCTTTCAACTTCTGCATCATCTCTCTATCTTCTTTCAATCTATTTAAGTAGTAAAGGCCACGAGCTCAAATTGGCAACCATCACATCAATCTACTTTACAGTCACCTTAATATTAAGTCTCTTAAGATCCTCTAATCTCTCCTTCTATGATGTGATCATGACTACCGTACTGAACTATTTCTTTTCACTCAATGCATCTATAACCACATTAGCTTTCCTTGGATGATAGAGTATCTTAACATCATAATCCTTGATCAACTCAAGCCATCGTCCCTGCCTCATGTTCAACTCTTTTTGTGTAAAGATATATTTTAAACTGTTATGATCAATGTATGTCTTGCATTTCTCACCAAAAAGATAGTGTAACCATAACTTCAAAGGTAAAACCACTGTTGCTAACTCCAAATCATGTACTGGATAATTCCTCTCATGTGGCTTCAGCCGTTTCAAAGCATAAGCAATTGCCCTACCATGTTGTATCAGGCATACCCAAGACCTTGTATAAAGGCATCACTGTATATAACAAACTCCTTTCAACTGACTAGCAAAGCAAGAACAAGTGTTGTCACTAATCTTTGTTTCAACTCTAGGAAACTTTCTTCACACTTACTCGACCATACGAACTTAACATTCTTCTGAGTTAATCTCATTATCGGAGCTGCTATCTTCGAAAAACCCTCTACAAATCTCCTATGATATCTAGCTAGACCAAGGAAACTTCGAATCTCGGTCACATAGGTAGGTCTTTGCTAGCCCGTAATAGCCTTAATCTTCTTGGGATCAACTGATACACAATCTTTCGTCACAACATGTCCTAAGAAGGGAACTTCCTCAAGATAGAGCCTATACTTACTAAATTTGGCATACAACTTCTTTTATTTCAATCTTTGAACTACAAGCCTTAGGTGTTCCTCATGTTCCTCCTCACTCCTGGAATATATCAAGATATCATCAATGAATACTATGAAAAAATTTTCTAAGTAATCCTTAAACACTCGATCCATCAAATCCATAAAAGCTGCAGGGGTATTAGTCAAATCAAAAGGCATGACAAGGAACTCGTAATGTCTATACCTACAAAACATTTTAAGTTTTAAGATCTAAGCTATAACACTTCAAACAAATAAGATTATGACTTTTACCTTGTACAGAAAGTTGTCTTAAGTGCATCCTACGGCTTAATCTTGAGTTGGCGATAGCCAGATCGTAGATCAATCTTAGAGAATACAATTGCACCTTGCAACTGACCAAATAAATCGTCGATCTGTAGAAAAGGATATCGATCATTAACCATAACTCAATTCAACTCTGTATAATTTATACACATCTTCATGCTACCATCCTTCTTCTTCACAAACAAAATAGGAGCACCCCGTGGTGAAATACTTAGCTGAATAAAGCCAAGATCCTATAACTCTTGCAATTGCTTCTTAAGTTCTTTTAACTCTATGGGATCCATTCTATATGGTTCTTTAGATATTGGAGATATCCCTAGAATCAAATCAATACTAACTCTATCTCTCGGTCTATGGGTACACCAGGTAGATCATCAAGGAAAACTTCAATAAACTCTTTAACCATTAGTGCCATATCAACTATTATCTCCTCTGCACTCATTGCTGCTATCCTAGGCTTTTCTCATAACTCCATTAAATACATTCTCACCAATCTTCGCCTATCTAGAGTATGAGTGACCTTTCCACTTTTCAATTCAAAACTCAACATTGCCTTATTACAATCTAAAGTGACTTGATATAAGTTTAATCAATTCATGCCTAAGATTACATCAAAGTATGTCACGGGAAGTATAAGCATATTGATAAGCATATTTACAATAGAAACTATAACATCAACATTCCTCCATACATGAGTTAACATAGAACTAACACCCAAAGGTGTGTTAAGGCTCATAATACAATAAGGAAAAACATCATATGATAGATTACAAGTAGATACAAACTCCTCATACAAGCATACATGTGTGGCACCTCGTATCAATCAATACATAAGCAAGCCATGATGAAACAAGTAGCACATCTGCGAATGTATCATCTAAAGGAGTATCCTCATGCTGCTGAAGTGCAAAAACTAAAGCCAGTGCCTTCCCACTACCCTTCACTGCATTAGATCCAGACACATTTCCCTTCCTCTCCTTACAATCCAATGCTTGATGTCCATGCTGCTTACAGATATAGCAAAAGATAGGCCTCGAGGTGGCATTCTTGCACTTTAAGACTCTGTGTCCTTCCTATCCACAAGCAAAGCATGCTCGCGGGTTCCACTTACACTTAGACAACTCATGAGGGCCAAAACAATGCATGCACTTTCTCTCGAATGTAGAACAAGAAGCAAATATCTTCACAGCAGAGCTCTGTCCATATCTCTTCCCTACAAACTACTTCTTACTCTATTTTAGGTTCAAACCCTTACCAAAACTCTTCGCAACACCTATAGAACCACTAAAAGAACTAAATGATGTAGATCTCTTGTCCAATAAAGCAGACTTCTTAGCCTTAAATCAAGTCTAGTTTGCTCCACTATCTTAGCCTTAGAACTAAATTAGTCAAAGTAGTGAGCTGGAAGAACTTTACTTCACCTCGAATCTCAAAATTCAACCCATTTTGGAATTTCTTCACCTTCATCCTCTCATCATATCCCTCTCCAACAAACTTGAAGAGTCTGGAAAACTCAGCATAATACTCATCAACTGTCTTACTACCCTATTATAAATTGAGTCAATCTAATATCATATGCTCTCTCATAGAAGCTAGAAAGTACTAGACAAAGAATACATCCTTAAGCCTAACCCAAGTGATGGGTCTCTCTATCTAATCCATGGCCGGACGCCACCAATTATAAGCATCTCTCTTCAACATATAGATAGCTAAACTCACTTTTCTATCATCAAGTACATCACAAGCAGCAAAAGCTTTCTCTAACACCTTAACCCAACTCTCAGCAATAGTGGAATAAGTACTCATACCATCTAAAATCAGAATGAGCCTAGTAAAAGGTAGTCTAATTTGGCCACCTTGGCCACCAATAACGGGTATCTCATCCCTATCTTGTCTAGCTTTGGATGGAGCATATTGCAGCATGAACTGCTGCTGCTGCTGATACATCATCTGTTGATATTGTTGCATCATAGCAAATATCTCTAAACATAGTATATATCTGAATCGGGTCCTCTACCAAAACCTATGGCATAAGAGGTAAAGCTGAGCATATAGGTCATGGCCCGCGAGCTAATTCGCCAACCCACTTAAAAAAGCAAGATGCAATCAACCATGACAAATTGGCCCGGCCTGTTTAATCTGCAGGCTAAAGTTGGCTAGGGAAAAAAAAAAGAGGAGGCATTTAAAAGCAAGAATAATATAATAACATATTAGTGATTATCTATGTATGTTATGGAAGAAGATAGATTAATACATGTGCCACAAGTATTATGACATTTTTTAAAATATATATTTATTGATTTAAACGTGATGAGATATCCAATAAATCATTTCAAAAACTTGTTTTTATATTTAAGTAATCAAAATAGCAATAAAATTAGTCGTTAATATATATAAAACCTTAAAATATATAAATATGCTAATTTTCACATAAACTAACATAAAAGAAAATAAAAATTTAAATTTTAAAAAAATAATAATTTTAGCCTACAGGTCAGCCCATTTAGCCCCCATGCCAAAATGGGTCAGGCCCGAGCTTAGGAATTCTGACCCATTTAAAAGCGAGCTAAAATGACCTAACTTGTTTAGCCTATAAGCCAGGCCAAGCCAACCCATTTACCCGCTTTGCCCACCTCTAGTAGGAGGCATCTATGGAGCCTGGGGTGTAGGAGCAGGGCTAATAGCAGGAGGAAGTGGAGGTGGAGTATCCTCCCTATCTAAGAGCTGCCTAATCTGTCTACATGGTTTCTTCATCTAAAACTTTAAACACACTACAATCACCACAAAACAATCAAGCAGTTTCAATTTAAAGTTGATGTAGAGGAGTTCCTAGTGTTTATCTATATTGTTTGTGCATCTATCTAATTTAGCAAAGTTTAAGTTAGGTCAATTTACAAGCAATTCCATCAAGCAACAATCTTGTCATTTGGTTAAGGAATTAATGGGGAAAACCTAGTGTTTCTCTGAGTTATTTATGCAACTACTTAATTTAGTTAATATAAATTGATGCACTTATTTTTCATCGAGTTTTAAATGATTAATTCCTATGATTTGTCCCTAAGATTTGGTCAATGCTATGTAAGTATATCTATCATATGTAGTATAGGAACAAACTATAGAAACATATTCTTCGAGGTTCCGGACAAGTACTATTACTCCCCTTCCTGACTATTATCTAGCAACTAAAACTAGAGTTAAGAAATTATAGCTGATCAATTTAAACTAAATATTTTCTATAGCTACCTTCACAACTATACTCAATAAAACACTATTACAAATTCAAACAATTCATAACATAGACTTACTTTACCAATTAACTAACATGAACAAAAGCGTTTTAAACTTTAATGTTAAACTTCCCTAACTAGTGGATTCCTTTGATAAAGTCAATATCCCTCTCTAGACTATTATCTTCTAATCCCAACCTTGTCAAACTGAAATCTCTTCCTAGTTAACAGTCGATTAGGATTGTATTAAGAATATGAACCCAAGATAAATTTCATGTTCCTGTAGAAAATTTCACGAACCTATCTCTAAGAACATGAGCAATTTCCCTCTATACTTAAGATCTATTACATAGGTAGTGTCACGCCCTTAAGGGTACCTTAGTAGTAGCATGCATATTATGATATTATCTGATGTCCTAATTTTGTAATATCAAGGAATGGAGAGACATCAAATAGAATCACAGTTGTATGCTAAAGCTAGATATCCCTTAAGACATGACTTGATTTAATAAAACAGGATCTTTTTGGTTGCATTGATAAGAATGATAAATACATATAAGATACATTATATCAGATAAAACTACTACATTAGTTGTCTAAATAACTAATTATTATAGACCATAACTATTAAGTAAAGTCTCGAATACAAAACTAATATTTGAACACCTTCTACTATATTACTATCAGATAGATATCCTATCTCTTGAACCATAATCCTTCAAGCTTTGGAAACGTACCGGTGCTAGACTCCAAAATGAGACAAGCCAAGGGCGATGGATGACCTGAAAAAGCTATAGGAGTGTGAACATAAACCATGGCTCAGTAAATAACCAGAACATACCACATATCAAGCAAGTTATTAGCAATCATATGTAATGTAACAGTCAATCATATACTCAATTACAAGCTTGGATAACTGGAATCCAAATAGGATAGAGATTTACACCCTCTCATCGGACAATGACCCACCTACCAAGGAAAAACTAAGCATACAAGAGTGACAACTATACTCACATTAATTATCTTTTTATCTTAATAGTATTTTAACACTCTTTCCTATTTTATGCCTTAGAAACTCCACTAAGTGTTAGTCCTTTCATATAGATACCATAGACAGTGTCCTTCATTTGCCAAAAGTTCCTATGGAACCGAAGGAACAAAAGTAACCTTGTATAGAAATGTCATCCAAAAACATATAAAGCATTACCAGAGAACCGAAATACTTACACATAGTAGGCTGTCATATTTATTTTATGCAACTTATGCAAATTGTGCAATGCATGACCATTGCATTTATGGTACCAATAGTTTTTAGTCAAGTTCAAGGTGATCACACATAACACAGACATTCAACATGCTATCAATATCAAGTTCATCAACAAATCAATTATCACTTTCGTTAGAATAGTTTGACAAAACAACCATAGACCAGACGTAACATACAATATCCAACAAATATTCACTATCACTTCATTATTATCTTTTCATTACATATACTACTAGACTACAACACAAGCAATGTGATACTGAGTACTCATCTACTCATAGTGGCTAATCATAATAGTCCTCCGAAAAACCCAAAAATCGATCGGAATCACCTAGTAATGATAAAATATCATCAATCAGATATGCAACTACGCAACTAACTCCTAATGAGTGCTTAATAATTGTTTTCCTAAATGGTTTCTATCTTCCTGGGACTGTTTTCTTATTTCTAGTTCAAACTTAATTTATAAATAGTCATTTCAAAGCTCATAAGGTCTATTATTTTCTAGTATTACCATAAAATTCGCATGATTGGTTTTTCTTGTGAAAAGTAATCTGAATGATTCTGAGTATCAGTTTTTATTGCATAATCTTTAACTAACCCTATAATACTCATTTTAACTTAGATTTTTACTTATAAATAGGCATTGGAAGCTTTTTTCGAGTACTATTTGGTTTAAACTTTATTTATTTAATTTGTGTGTTTTACTTAATCCATGAATGCCAATAAATTTCCTAGGGCATTCTTAAGACTTATTTTGCTTAAATGGCCCTATTATTCAACTTTTATCATTTGTATGAGTCTTTTGATGTAATAACCTTAAGGTAGTTGATATTTATAATTTACATTTCTTTTCATTTTGTTTCTCTTGATTCTAATTTATATTTATATTTGTGCTTATGGTGATTTTACTAGATTTCCTAGTGAAGTCTTATTTAGGTCCTACATTCTTTAATGCCAATGTTGATAGTGAGATTTCCAGTTATTATTTACTTTGTTGGTCAACCTTATCTATCTTATTGGATATTTTCTTTATGTTTTAGGTCATGATCTAATATCTAATCATCCATTCCTTCTCAAAACATGTTTAGGACGCTATTTAGGTCTTGTTGATGTATTGAACCTAAATTGGTTATAAGACACTTAGATAGGTCGACACTTATAGGGTGAGTGCCTTAGGATTCTTTTAGCTTATCTAAGTCCTCTATTCTCATTTTCTATCATATACCGTTCTTCTAAGATGCCTAGTTTGCATGACTTTCTATGATGACACTATAGATGTTCATAGGGTCAAAATTCCTTATAGGTATCCTAATGATCATATTGGCTAGGTTTTATTATCTAGACGATGTTATAGGCATATTTTATTAAATATAGGATAGGTTAGTTCATGAAACTTGCCTAGTAGGTTGTAAATTTTTATAGTGGCCAAAACTACCATAAGTGTATTAGCGTTTAAGTCAGTTGAATTCTACTTCAATTACGACATTATGAACTTATTTTACTAATTATAAACTAAGCTAGATTATGATACATGCATAATAAATCTTATTCTACATGAATGTCGAAATCTAGGGTCTTGCATATCTTGATGTGCAAGTTAGTTTGTCTATAATATGTAACTGTAAATGAAGTATATTCCTAGCATAGAACATGGATTATTCAAGTTTGACAATTTATAAAGTGACTATTTACGCATTCATGGATCAACCAAAATGTAGGTTCCTTAGCTAGCTTCATGCATTGATTTGCCTAATTTTCTATCATAGATGCAATATAGGATCGAAGATAGGATAAAGATTACCTTGTTTAGATATGGAAAAAGATGACAAGCACTCCTCCTTATGTAAGCCGAAACCTAGGTTAGAAGATAAGGAATAAGTTCTACATGTTCTTAAGAATAAACTAATTTGTGAAGGACTTTTCTTATCTTTTAGACTTGATCCTTGTCCTTGACTTTGTTTCTAGTTTTAGTGCAGATTTCTCTCTTGGTGCTCATAATAGGATACTATAATTTGGTATTTGAATTTTTGTGTTTTTTTATTAGATTTTGTTTGTGGGTTCATGATGGGTATTAGAAAAAAGTGTTGTCTTATTTTACTATTGTCTTGAAAGAATATAGAGTTTACATTGAAACATGTGTTTTTTGGAAGTTAGATTTATCAATTTCATTTGCCTTTGTTGGTAAGGTTTTACGGTTGGGATTAGAGGAAAGTGATGGTTGTTTTCAAGTTTGATTTATATACATGAGTGGGACAAAGGTGCTACAGTTCAAGATGTGTAGGAGTTATAGTTTTGTTTGTTTGTTTATTATGAGCTCCAATCATCAAGTTGTAAATGATTGTTTGATGTGGACATTTGTTGTGTTGGGAGGTATTTCTACACGGAAAACAACAAGTTAAGCAACTAGTTTGATTAGTCTTTATGCCTTCCAACTTCTAGTGAATTCTACAGTGAAACAAGTGTGTAAGTTGTTCTTAAGTTGTTTTTGTTGACCAAGTCCACTTCTCTAATTTTCCTAGAGATCATGATGATATGAAATAAAAAAAAAAAAAAAAAAAGATTAGCCACATATGGTGCTTAATTCTTCTTGGTGTTTTTGGTGAATGAAGGGGTCATTCACTAGTTTTACAAGTCAAGTCAAGTCATTTTCTTATAATTACTAAAGAGGATATTTGGAAGCATTATATTAGTTGTGTATCTTTTTCAAATTGACTTTTTTATAGACAAGTTGATCCATTTGCATGAAGCAAATGGTGGTGGACTAGTTCAAGAAGCAATTGTCGGTGATGTTACCTTATTTTGTACTGTATATTATAAATCTAAGGTAGTAATATAATTATATAATAAAATATCTAGGTTATCTCATAGTCTATTAGGTTATACGCATCTAATTATGTCAGTTATATAGGGGTTTTTTCCGTAGAAGTTCACTTAAGGTCTCTATAATATTCCTAGATTATCTTTGAGTTCAAATCTTGAGTTTAAAATTTACACAATTGAGTATTTTTAGAGTTTTATCTTACATGATTCGGGTTTCTGGGCCCAATAGGCTAAATTAAGGTTTTAATACCTATAGACTCCAAATTTTCTAACTAAAACAATAATGCAATCCAAATTTTTATTTGAAATCAAGATTTGTAGTTATGGATCTATTTTCATTTCCATCGTATATTTATAACCCTGGCAGTTCATCTTTTAGTTATCATTTTATAAATAATAGCTTCATAAATATATCATCTTTTATTGTATTTGAAATTTAGAGCTACTTATAATTATATCTTGATTTGTGGCTCAAGTTAAAATCTTGTCTTTTGTATCTATCAGGAGTTAAAATTCTATTCAAGTCTGGAGCTACCAATGAGCTCATAACTATTCATGGATTCATTCTAGGGTTTTTTATTGGTTCACTAGTTCACCATCTATTTCACATTTGTCATTCTATTGTTTTATACTAGTGTAAAATTCTCAGGGTTATAGGTAGATTTCTCAATCAAATCTTTTGACAATCTTATCTAATCCTATGTCGAGCACTACTTTCAACTAGATTACTTGAGGCATACTACAAAATTAGAGAATCTAACAATATTGACATTAATTTCATGCATGTACATATTAAACATCCCATGTCCTAACTACTGCTCATGCATAATGCAAAAAAATAGCATATCACAATCAAAGTAAAGATTAGAATAGTGGAACATGGAAGCAACCCTTATTAATGAAACTCTTCGTGATGTCTATTACAATGATGATATTCCAATAAACTTGTACAACATACTCTCATATACACAAGATATACTCTCTTCTTTAGGATTACAAAGATAAATAAATACTGATCCGCTATGAGAGTATAGATAAAATAAAAGCAAATTCTACCAGTAAGTGTATTGGGTATGATCAAGTAATATAGTGTGAATAGTGTATCGATCCCATAAGCAACCTTAATCAGAAACATTGCTTTAATCTCTAGGACAATTTTAATTAATTAAATATCGCCGCTTCCATAATTGTTATTCAACCTTAATTAAGAGCTCCATAAACCCTAATTTCTTCTCTCGATTGTTAAGATCCTATAAACCTATTCAGTAAAAAAACACGATTAAAATAAATACAATATAATATTCCACACATCTAACAATTCTATAACATAATTGCAATCTTCATTTAGCTATCTTAAGGTTTCATCATATTCCCACAAGATAAACTAAGAACTAATGGAATAATTCAAACCAATCACAATTCAAAGGAGTCTTCCAAGAGAATTCATCTGTAGAACTAAAATCAAATTGAAATTGCATTAAAAAAATAAAAGTTCAAAAGTGACTGATTCAATCTGCAATTATATTAAAACTCTTATTGCAAAACTCCAACAAATTCTAAGAATAGAAGTCTTCAATCCTCGCAATTCCAAGTTCTCAATCAATAACCAAATTTGGAATAGAATACTCTCTCACTAATATAATCTAGGTTTCCTAATATGATCTAATATGGATCTGAAGCAATATGATAGAATGAATCTCTAATACAACAACACGGGGTATTTTATAAGAGAAACTAAGGAATTTCATTCGTCACATTAAAGGTTGGCTCAAGACTGGTGGCTTTCATGCCGGCTTTGATATTGCAATTAATTTCTAAAGCAAGATAGCCAGCGATGTTGAAGGTAGTATAGGAGTATGCTGGCTTAAAGGCTGGTAGTGTTGATTCCCGAATAGTCGGCTTACATTGTTTTAATGAAGGCTGGTGTAGGTTATTGTTGAAAGCTGGCGGTGTTGATTCTTATGTTGAAGGCCGGCGGCCTTAGTTCCATGAAAGGCCGGCCTTGAATGTTTACATCTCCCATGTTTCATAAAACTCCTCTAAATTTCATGTATTTGCATTATAAGTCCTCAAAGACTTATAATATCACATTAAGCATACTTAAGTACTATTTCCTTACAATTTCTATAAAATCAATAATAATATAGCATGATTCATATAATAAAAGTTGAGTATAAAATGCCCTTATCAAATATAATAGTGAATCTATTGGTAAATGATCCTTTGCAATGTTTGGATGATTATTATATGCTTCCTCCATTGAGTACATTTGATTGGTGAAGAAATATGTCAATTGGCTTTTGTGCCCCTTCCGAAAAGGTATTTAGATCTGAATTGGCATACAATACTCAACAAGTAACCATTGTTACAGCCGTATTGAAGGGTATTTCATACACTTCCTAACAATTACGACCGTATCAGAGGGGGTGTTCTTCTCTATTCCTCACTTTACTTAGACATGTCACGGCCAAATCTGAAACTCTTAAAAGGATTAGAAGAATTCCCCATCTCCATCCTGGTTGTATCAAAGCCAGTAATCTGCTCTGTTTTTCCCTTTTCTTCTCCAAATAACGGCTGTATCGACTTGTGTGTGCATGACCAATGGAGATCACCACCCCGATCACGGCCATATCAAGTGTTGTGATATCCTCTGCTCCACATTTTTTTTTTTCTCCATTGTCATGCCCATATTGACTCCTTTGACACACTTAGGCATTTATATGCTAAGGCTACCCTAAACCATATGTTTATCGTGATCGTTTGCTATCAAATTTTATATTCTTGAATCGTTCAATTAGGTTTTGAAAACATTTAAAATGCAGCAAAAACAAAGTTTTACAAAAATTTTCATAAAAAGGTTACTCTCTTGAGTAACCAATACATACATAATAGATATAAGACAAAATAGTATTAAAAACCATCTCGAGGTACCCTATGATACCGAAAACAAAAGTATCAAAAGTAAAATAGACGAGTCAAAGTATCTCATACAACATAAGTCTATAAGCATCAAAATGGATATGAAACACCTCGAGTATGATCATAAGATCAGACACCTGACTAATCACTAAGCTCCTCAAGAAGGCCCTTGAAATCGAAACCATAATCCTCACAATCATAACAATCATCATCGTTATCATCATTACCTAAAAAAGAAAAAGAGTGAGTCGAAACCCAGCATACAATAACTCAAGCACACATGTAATGATTCACATGCACATATTCTAAATGCAATACAACAATCAACCATTTATATATTTTTAATTTAAGTATAGTAAGTCATCAATGGAGCACTCATAATCTGGCAAACATGCTAGGAACCTAGGAGTCCTGAGTAACAGTAATTGCTTGAGGGGTTGATATAGATTGGCCAAATATTTATGTCTCTATCTCTAAGTGGTAATAGCTTTGTCTAGGGTTATAGTCGTTACACAACTTTGCTTATTTCAGTCCATTACATTGTTCGATTTAACAAAGCCCATAATCCTAAACTAAACAAATGTAACTTATTTCTAAACATAAGTACATGTTATCCTGCTACCATTCGAGAACCTGGTGAGCCATCCCCGATGGCCTAAGCCCCTAACTACCGTGTTGGCCTCGCTTAACAAGGTTATCGCCTCTCTGCCTAGGTCTAAGAACTACCAACACAAACAATACTTAATTATTAACCGTCTTTAAGTATTAGTTCATTTTTTATACCTAATCTAACCAAGCAACACCCATGTCATTGTGTATCTGATACTAAATCAAATATATGTTCAAGGAAATTAATTATATAAGAATTGAGCATACAAACCAATTATTCATATCATATTGATTAATTAATTAACATAAGGTCTCATGTACTATAAGGCATTTGGGTTATCATTGAATTGAGTCCATTTAGGGTAATTGGGCTCAGTGATTTGGACTAAGCCCATTAAATTTGAAAATTGAATTTATTATTTGGATGTATTGGGCCTTTAGGGATCATAAGTTAAGCCTAATAAGAAATTTTCTAAATGTTTCACTTTTTAGAGTAATGGTCTTTAAGGTGCAGGAATTGAGCCCATTAAGAAGTATAGATATTAAATTAGATAAATTTGGGCTTTATTTTGAATTTAGGTCCAACTGGAGTAATATTGGTTATTGGATCTAAGAATTTAGTTTAAAGCCCAATGATATTTAATTTAGATCCTAACTAAACTATTTGACCTTATAATTTCCTATTTAGACCCATTAAGGGTACTTTTGAGCTTATGAAAGAGCTTCGAACCCAATCAGGTATTTTAATACTAGGAATTGATAATAGACTTTAATATTTTAGGAGTAGGCTCATTTTGTGTAGATAAGGGTATTGGGCCCATTATTATGGAATTTAAGTCCATAAGGCATAGGTTTAGCAATATGTGTTATTTTGTAGGTTTAAGCCTTAATTAACTAAGGAATTCGTAATAAGATTTGATTTGACCCATTTAGGTATAAATAGACCCAAATTGCTAGAATCAAATTATTGATTCTAATGTTTTTATGCCAATTTTATTTATTTAAGTCCACTTATATTTACTTAACCAAGTTGGAAATTGGATCCTAATTTGTTATCTAAGCCCATAATTAGTTATCAAAGCCCAAAATCAATATTTACTAGTCAAATTGATCCTAATTTAGTTTCTTAAGTCCATTTTAACTCATTTAAGTCATGTTAAACCCATTTTAACAATTTGGTCTATTTTAAGCTATTTATGCCATAAAGACACTATTTTTACTACTTAAGTTTATTTAAGTCATTTTAATCTACTTAATACTAAAATAATTATGAATTCAATTTTTATAGCCCATGATATTTATAATGGCCTTTTCATTGTCATTTACCTATTTCAAGCCCATTTAGTTAATTAAAACGTATTATAACTTGGTTTGGTATACTTAGTCCAATTACGCCCATAAAATTTATTTGAGCCTCAAACTATTATCTAACCCTAATTTAACTACTAAGGCGCACAATAATTTATTTATATTGATTTAGGCCCATACTATATTCATTTACCCAATTTTATAATTTAAAGTCCTTTTGTACCTAATTAACTTAATTTAGCCCATTAACCTATACATATCTAATTTTAAATTAACAAAAAACCTAATAAATCAAAATATATCTAAATCGACTAATTATAACTAATTACACTTTAACCAAACTAGTTTAATTAAATTTACTAAAGTTGGATTACATAACTTTTTCGTAAAAAACAGGGCTAGAGCAATAAAGGAGGTCTGCGCATGGTCGAAAGATTAGACCAGTTCACCACTGTTCCATACAATGAACATTCGGTTTGGTTCACACACTTATACCAGACATTATAAGAGTTTGGTCCAACCAAGACTAATTGGAAAAAGAGATTAAAAATCGTCCGATTCGACCGTTATAATATTCTGGTTCATACAACAGTTTACACGGTGCACTTAAGAAAGAAAAATATAAAAATATGTATATTCAAAAATTCAAAAAAATTCCAAATCCAATATACAGTTATGGAGCATCATTTCTTGAAAAATTCATGTAAAAATAAAATCATTGGATATTATTTCTAAATTTTTCAAAATCAAGCAAAGCAAGGACTTATGATGCAAATTTGATGACTCTAAAATCATCATAGGCTGTATGAATCATATTAAACACATTTAGAACACAATATATGATGATTCTAACATTTTTACATAGTTTCAACACATTATGATATATTTCTAGTGCCTAAACATCAATTTCCAAGCTATTTTGTAACTTTTAATTATAAACATAAACTTTCAGATCACATAATATATTTGTATTCTATAAAAATGTCACAAAAACATATTCTAAATTTAGATCTATGATTATAACACGTTTCTTATTTTATTTATCAAATAAAACCAAGTTTACCCATATCCTATGCATAAATCATATCATGAACATGTTTAATCTAAAATTTCATATTTGAAAAATTATCAATGTCATCAAAATCAAGCAATTTGAACATGATCTAAAATTTACTTACTAGAAAAACAAAGTAGACTCAACAATTTCTTTAACCCCATAACTATTACTACAAATTTGTAGTTGAAGCTCCTATTCTTCCTAACCCAAATCTTAATCTTCTTTAAACTTCAAGAATAACTAATGATAACAAGAAAAATTATAAAGATTAGTATAGTTTAATAAGGGTATAAGAATGGGTATGGTTGTAGAAATGATTACCTATTTTCTTCTTCTAGTTGATTGGGTTTTTATGGGTTTTTGGGAGTTAAAGATGAAGATGAAAGGTTTATTTTTTTGCTAAAAATGAGAGTGTAAAGTTGGGTCTTTTTTTATATTAGAATATTGTTTTACGTATAAAGAATGTAAGGAATTTTGGGGTGGCTTTTGTAGGGTTTAGCTAATGTTTTAGATGAAAATAAGAGGGTATTTGCTTTACTAAAGTTCATCCTATTTACCAACTTATCACTTAGTAAAAAAAAAACTCATTCTCCTAAAGACTAATTCATTTCTAACTATCCAGCTAGTTCTTGATGATGGACATGTTACAATTAGGGATTTAATTAATTATGATTAGAAAAATTAGATAAGAAATTAGGGAGTTTGATTTATAGATTTTTAATTTAGCTAAATGATTTGTCAAATTAAGTATTTAGCTCAAATCAACGAAATTAGGAATTTGTAGTCCCTAATTCAATTTATTTATTTATTTATCATGCCAATTTGCATTTTATTTTTACTAAACTATATAACTTGATTATTACCCTAAATTAAATTTTAAAGTTTAAAATTACCTATAATTATATACAATCGAATTATATTTTTCCAATTTAAATTTTATGTAGTTGGGGATTTTTCAAAAACAATCTAAAAAATCAAAAAATTTAATAGCATCCTAGACCATAGCCTCAAGAACTATTGAAAAAGCTAGACATTGTTGCCAAGCACTAGAAGAAATGTAAAGCACGTAATTGTGGTCTATAATCTATTATAACCATCTGGATCTTATTTATATACAACAGGAACTTACACATGCTAGTATGTTATGATACATGTAACTATAAATAACAAAATATGATACATCAACATAATACTGTAATAAGATTAGTCCTATTATAATCGTTATATGATTATAGGATTTTCGTGTTCTTTCAATACCAAAAGTATTCGTCCGTTATCATCCCTTTTCACCAAATTGCAAAATATTTACCATAATCATTCTAATTGTATTAATTATTTACAAACTATGTACTCTCCAAGATTTTGATCAAAATTGTCCAGCATTAGGTGATGTGTTACGCGTATCTATCCTGGCATTCAAATGTTGAAAATTAGAACCAATCTTTGATAAGTAATTAATCACGATCCTTAAACAAGAATTCTATTTTAATCATAGAAACTTGGTCAAGTCAAGCCAAATTAGCTTTATGGCATTATTGAATACACACTGCATAATCGTGATAATTATTATTAATGTGTGTACTTTCCAACATATCAACTATAGACGTGATGTTTGACATTACATCGCGTGATTTTTCAACAAAATGCATATCAAATTTACGTGAATGCATGCATTAAACGAGAGGAAAGAAAACCATAATGACTTCCTTCAATTTCATGCTTATTGTTTTGCCCAAAATAAAACAAATAAAATCAAAAGCATCGTCAATAGGACTGTGGTCTAGTGGTAATGTCACGGCTCTTCCAACTAGACATCCTGGTTCAATGCTTTCCATGTGCTGTTGTAATGGGGAAAAAAAATAATAATTATTGAACTTCACAGTTCTGGTGATTAGACTGGTAAGCGTGGGCTGCTACCAATCCGTCCTGCCTACCAGTCTCGCTGCGGCCCACGATACAGGGCCCGATCCAACAAACTTCTATAATGCTAAATTCAGACTCCAACTTGATATTAAATTTTAAAATTCTCAATTAGGTTTAAGGTTTTGAATCTAATCCAATTTAATTAAACTTATTTTAACTCGATAAAATTGAAAAAGATATCCTTCATTCAAATTAAGGTTATAATAATATATAAATTTAAAATAATTTGAGTTCAAACTCAACTCAATTATTTTGAATAACTTGAGTAAATTTTAAGTTAAGCTCAAACAACTTATAAGTATATTGGCTAGTTTATATTTTAACTGTATCTTCCATCATTTTTTTTTTTAATTACAGCATATATATTCTGATCTACATTAATGAATAAAACTCCACATGGGTCCCATTTTCGTATGTGGTAAATACCCAATTTGAAGATGCATATATTTCTATATATGATACATATGTATTCTCAGTTTAAAAATACTCGCAAATATTGAATCAGTAATAAGGGTTGATTAATAAATGGCAAACGATTATGTTCATATATTATATGTATAATTGCATTTTAAAAATACAATTTTTTCTCTTTACACCACAGTTATTACGGAAAGGAAAGTGACATTATTTAAAGATTCTTTAAACTTTTAAAGTGTAGTTCTACCTCCACGTAATTTTCAAAATATGAGAATTACACTAGAAGTGATAAGTTTATAGAGTATCAATATATTAAGAGGTGAAAAAAAATTATCGACATTGTTTAAAGTAGTACAAATAATGGATTAATACTTTAGGTAGTTCAAAATACAAATCAATGTTATATAAAGTAATGCAAATAGATCGCTTTTTTTTTTTGTGTTATCACTATTTTATATTTGATCTCTTTTTTTAATCACTTAAAACATTAATCATTTAGTTGAACCAACATTCAAAAGTACTTTTTTTATGTGTGTAATTTTCCTTCTCAAAATATACAAATAACTCAAAAATTATTGCTAAAGTCTTTAACTTTTGGGCGAGTCATTTATTGTATTCTCTTTTTATTTTAATTTTGAGGGTAATGGATGTCATGTGATGTGCTAATACCCACGTGAAGACATTTACGACCCCTTTCCATGTGGTGGTCGACTTAACCTCAAGCTTATATGGTAGCCAACCATAGGAGGCAGCTATGGTGATCCTCCTAAAGTTATTCTTTTTTTATTTTCTTTACTTTGGATATTTATTATTACATAATTTCATTAAATATACCTAAAAATATGTAATTTAATCAAGAGGTGACACTTCTTAACTATTAACGAAATATTTAAATTAGTAAGCAAAAGAAATTGCTCCTTGATTTTCAAAATATTGAAGACTCATTAACAAAAAGGAAAACAATCAAGATTTTACATAAATTGTAGCCAAACATGGAGGATTAATTCTTTTTTCCCCTCAATTTTTATTAGATTAACAATAAAAGATGAACTCATTTTCCCATAAATTGTTATGACACTTCTCGTTCACTTTACCGTAATAAATAAGGAAGGAATTGAATTTCAATTTAATAAGAATCTAATGGGGTTATAATAGATATTACAATATTCAGTTGGTGTGAAAAATATTATAAGTAATTATTGAAGTAAAAAGTAAAATATTTATAATGTCATTTATCTTTATTATCGAGAAATAATAATTGTATATGTTATATTTTAAAGACATGTGTATTTATAATAAAGTTGAAAAATAAATATAATCCATGGATATAGAGACATGAATTGACATAATATTAATTCATTATGAATTGTCATTCTATTATGTGAACATAATGATGAGAAAATAAATAGTAATCATGTCAAGGGAATTGACTTTTTTATAGAATAAGTTAAGAAAAAAATAAAATCACACTTTTCAACAATAGGCATTTATCAACAAACAGATACGGATGAAAAATAAAATTTTTTATCTATAAACAGAGTCAATACAGATAAATATAAAATAGATCGAATACAGATAAGATATTAATATAAATAATACTAACTTCAAAAGACCAATTCTAAACCAGCTTTTCTGGACCTAATTAGCTAGCCTTACCTCCTTCTTATGTTCGGCAGTATTTTATGGTGTACCCAACTTTATTTCCTTTTCACATTAAGGATCCTTTATTACTTGTCGGGTGCATCGAAGTTTTTTTTTTCCCTCCAAACCACACGCACAAGATGTTTCCGAATGAGAAAAGTCAAACTAAGTCTGCGATGTTACTTTCAAAGAAAGAGGGATTGTGAATTGTGATATTAGTTCGAAAAATTCTATGGAGCTCTGCTTTATTATATAGATCCCGTAATTTATAAAATAGTTCAAATCTATACCAAATTGCAATTGAATCCTTTAAATTATATATATATATATATATATATTAACTTTGATAATTAATTAAATGCTTGAATAATCTTTAAAATATTAATATATTAACTTTCATAATCAATTAAATGGTTACATGATGGCTGAATGCGTACCGATTAGTTGAACTTTAATTTTCAAAGTACTAATAATTTATTGACAAGAAACGATAAGGAAGCTTCTCTTTCATGCCAAGTCCTCACTTCCATTTCCCTATATATATATATATACAACCCCTTACCCTTTAATCTTCTCAAAACTCAAACCAAAAAGCACCATTCTTCATTATTCAATCTTTCCACTTTCTACTTACAAATAGATCTTGATTTTTTCTATATTCATATTTACCCATATACATATATTCATATTTACCCCTATAAACATATATTCTTATTTGCAAGTATTTATAATTTTGTCTTGATAAAAACTGAAAAAATAATATACACTCAATTTTGATTATTTTAATCGTTATTATTTTCTTTTTTTTTTCCCCTTCGTATATACATTTTATTTTCTTACTTTTTTTTATATTGGATTGTGACGAGAGAAAATAAATAAACAAGATGATTAAGAATATCATAGATGCAATCAAAGGCGAGGATATTAAAGGTAATGATAAGAAGAAGAAGAAGATGATGGGTGATGAGAAGAAGATATATGGAAAAGTTGTGTTGATGAAGAAGATTGTGTTGGACTTCAGTGACTTCAATGCATCGGTTCTTGATGCTGTTCATGATATATTAGGGCAAAAGGTTTCCTTGCAGCTTATTAGCTCCGAACATGGTAATCCTGGTGAGTTTATTTATTTAATATATCATGTTTTAAAAATTTTCCTTTTCTTCACTACTTATTAATATATGTATTTTATTTTTATACTTCAATTACATACATGGTTAAAGACAAGTATGTTATGTGGGAAGCATGTATTAGACCAATACAAAGAAATTTGAAAAAGAAAATAAAATAAAATGTTATGATTTGATCAATAAAAAAGAGTGACAAACTTTTACATCTTTTTTATGCTACTTACTTATAACATGTAACTTCATTTTTGTAGCAGCCAAAATGTCAATCTTTACCTAAATTCCCTCCATGTCTAAGATCAATGGATGGTTATCCTTTTACACGTATTAAATGACATGGCAGTAGGATGGATAAGAAAGAAAGTATTGCAAGTCTTTTGTCGTACTAAAAACTCTGCTCCACTTAGTTAGAATTGGCAAATGCCTACTCGTATTATCGTACTATGGATGTGTTCGGTCCATTGATTTTTACTTCTGTTTCATATATGTTTTAATTGGATTATATGTCAAAAACAAATACAAATAAAAAAAAATAGCTATTTTTACTTATAAACAGACCTTATAGATCAAATGCACATAAAAAATAAATGTAAATCAGATACAAATAAAAAACAGACCATCCAAAAAAATCCACATATGATAGAATAACTAGATTTATAATATAAAATGACAATATTATAAAAAGTTTAAAATAAGCATAAATTATTTATACAAAATTAATTACTGCCTGAATTACATGCAAAAATTATTAAAAAATAATAAAACATAGATGGTGCGATCGTATATTGAAGGAAATCATCCCTTCTTTATAATGATTCCTGATTTAAATTGCAAGTTTTGTTCAACAATTTTTAGAACTGATACATAATACATTATAAAAAATTTTGCAGATCAATTTAGATTTTTCTCCAATATTGGGGGAAAAAAAGAAACTTAATTTTAAAATCGATACATGATCAAATTAGATTATAAAGATTTAAAAAAATAAGCACATAATTCCCTCTTTTTCTATTGTAAATGCAAAAAAAAAAAAAAAAAAGTTGTACTAGGCGAGTCAAATTCATAAGAACTCTGGTATGCTATTTTATATAATTTGTAATGAGTTGAATGGTACAACTGATAAGACGGGCGATTATTATTGTAAATTTATTTCCCATAACTTTTGGTCAAACATTGTTACCTCCTACACCTTATCATTTATGCGTTTTCCCTTCAGCTGCTGTTCAAATGCACGCACTTTCCACATGATGAGTTGTTGTAATAGTGGTATTTGGTACGTCCACGTGCGTCATAATACTTAGTGGTTCTGGTTGGTATAAAAGTTGTAATCTTCTTATGTAGTGCAAATTTATATGCACATGTATAATAAATTTTATCACTCTGTGGGGACGATTAATAGAGGTGGTCCGTTAGATATTTAACGATATTAATGATTTAAATTTATGATGATGTATCATTAAAATATTGGATATATTAAATAGTATATGTTTTATAAAAATAAGAAGGTAGAACAAAATTCTCACTATTCGAAAAGACCAAGACTTTTTTGGCCAAAAAAAAAACAAAAAGGACCAAGACTTCAAAAAGAGAAAATAAAAAGGCATAGACCTCTTCTGTCTGAAGTTTTAAGCAGCGTGTCCTTTGGATTCACGTTTAATGACTTTTTAGTACCATTAAAACGCGTTAATGAAGGTGTCTTCGTTGCCCCAAAAACATTCAGAACTCTGTCATTTAGAAATTTTATACTTATCTATTTAGAAGCTATTTTCGAATATTATAATTGTAATGTAACCTTAACGAATCGCAAATACCCGTGATGTGATTTTTAGCAATAAATAGTGATAGAAAATACTAGTAGAATTGGTTTTTCAATGGTAGTGATTTTGACCTCAAAAGACTGATAAGGAAGATGATTTTTTTTTTATTTTTAAAATAAAAATTTATTTTTCTTATTGTTCTCGATATATGTTGTGACGATTAATCAATTATACGTAATACATGAAAAAGGAATTAATCCTACTTCATCTGTAAGAACCATAAAGACTAAAAAAATAAGACAAAAAAGTATAAAATTAGTAAGATGTTCTATGTAATCATAGTAATAGATAGGATTCACTCTATCTTTACAGATGGTTAAAAATACTTGATATATTTTTATTTAGAGTTAACGTCACAGTTGATATTTGGATACAAAATGTCCAATTAGATACCTAAATATTAAAATTGATTAGTTCAGTATCTAAATTTAAAATTGAATGATACAGTATCTTAAAAACTTTTCATGTAAACCAATAGTTCATCCGTTAAGTTAAATTGATCAATTTTAAAGTTTTTCATGTACTAAATTGATTAATCTAGAAATCCATTTACTATATTGATCGATTTCAAAATTCAGGTACGAGATATCTAGTAACATGTTTTATCAAAATTTACAATTTATGCCATTTTATTTCTTTTTATCCATCATAAACGGTCTCAAATAAGTCATTCTCATTAGACATGTTGAATGCTATAATGGATACTAAAGCATGAGCATAATGTTGGTGCTTGTTTTGATGTTTTGATGCAGAAAATGGTTTGCAAGGTAAATATAGATTATTTTTCTAGATATTTTCTAGAGATGTTTAATCAATTATATACGTGTTACACATCATTGGAATAGGGCTTAATCGTGCTCCATATCCACAAACCATAGTTGTGCCATTATTACCACCAGATCATGACAGTCAAGTTCTTTATCTTATTTTTCATGGTGGTGATACGATTTGCCATTAGAAACAAAGAAAAAGTTTAATAAGATTTCATGGGTAATAATTAGTAATAAATTGGATCCCTTCAACTATGCTAATGGTTAAAAATACTCGTATATTTTGATTTGTTCTTACTTATCACATCAAGATCCACTTGAAGTAGCACTCCTAGTAAAGTCTTTTGCATTAGACATGTTAATGCTGTAATGAGAACATGAGTAAAATGTTGATGCTAGTTTTTATTTTTTGATGTAGAAAATGGTTTGCAAGGTAAACTAGGAAAACCAGCATATCTTAAGAACTGGATAACCAAAGAGACTCCTCTAGTAGCAGGAGAAACTGGATACGATGTTACATTTGATTGGGACGAGGAAATAGGTGTTCCTGGAGCTTTCATCATCAGAAATGAACATCATAGCGAGTTTTATCTCAAGACACTTACTCTTGAAGTCCCGCCAGGAGAGGGTCGTGTCCATTTTGTTTGCAACTCTTGGGTTTATCCAGCCGATAAATATAAAACCAATCGTGTTTTCTTCTCTAATAAGGTAAACATTTATCATTACATAGTATTGCACTCTCACGAGTCTTTATGTTGTCAAACTCGTAATTCTATATAGAATAAGAATGCATATAGAATCAATAAAATCATATAGAACAATAGAATTATAGCTTTATAGACATATAAATTTATATGTTTATATCTAAATAATTTTGCATCTGTTTTAATTAGGAAAAACCCTATAAATCATTAACTCTATAAAGCCGTATGATTTAACTCGTAATTATGATAACCATGTATGCCATCTAACATTTTCTTGCATAAGATTTTGCTAGGATAAATTAAAATATATGAAGCTGTGTTTTACCATTCTTGTGCTAATTGGCTTGGCTCTGCAAATTGTGATCCATTTTACAGACATATCTTCCAAATCAAACACCAGTGCCATTGCGGGAATATAGGGAAGCAGAATTGGTTAACTTGAGAGGAGATGGAACAGGAGAGCTTCAAGAGTCGTATAGAATATATGACTATGCTTACTATAATGATTTGGGTAATCCTGACAAGGATCCTAAATATGCACGCCCAGTTCTGGGAGGGTCCACAGAGTACCCTTATCCGCGCAGAGGGAGGACAGGCAGAGCTCCATCTAAGACAGGTTAGATCTAAACTTTGCAAGAAAGCAATTCTTATGTCATGAAGAAGATAATTTGTTTTAGAGTCCGAGTACTTTTATAGTTTAACGCATTAAAGATTGGGAAGTTGTAAATATGCGCCCCAAAAATATTGGTTATGTGCAGACAGATCCCTTAACTTCTTCATGATTCATTGGCAGATCCAAAAGCGAGAGCAGGATATCTTTGCTTGAGAGTCTAAACATATATGTTCCAAGAGATGAACGATTCGGCCACTTGAAAATGTCGGACTTTCTTGCTTATGCACTGAAAGCTGTAGGTCAATTTGTGAAGCCTGAGCTGGAGTCCATATTTGATAGCACCCCGAATGAGTTTGACACATTCCAGGACGTTCTCGATCTCTATGAAGGAGGTTTTAAGCCACCAGAAGGTCTCGTCGACAAATTAAGGAAAGACATTCCCTTGGAATTGCTTAAGGAAATACTTCCTACTGATGGGGAAGGACTCCTAAAATACCCCATGCCTCAAGTTATTGAAGGTAGGAATATTTATTCTACCACATTGATGGAGAGAAATTGTGGGATTTTGTTGCATAATCTCATGTTACAGATTTCGATACGGCTGGTCTAATTATAGCATGATACTTGGTTTAACCAGATGATAAGTCTGCATGGAGGACTGATGAAGAATTCGGAAGAGAAATGCTTGCTGGAGTCAATCCTGTTGTCATTCGTCGTCTTCGGGTAACTTTCAACCTATAATTCATAGAAATCATGCATGCTTATATTAATTAGGTTGAAGGTTATTGCAAGAAAAGGAAAGAAGTTAATACATTAATTTTAACTCGGAAATTCCCAAAAGTGGGCGAAAAAACCGGATCAGGATCCATGTAAAATCCCTCTTCCCTTTACGTGTTTGTGATTCGTAACTCAAATCTGCATCAGGCATAGCAAATTAGAATCAGAGCTGCCCATACCTTAACAGAATAAGACCTTATTTGTTCCGTTCTTACTGAAATTCTATCCGAAATGCAGGAGTTCCCGCCCATAAGCAAGCTAGACCCAAGGGTATATGGCAACCAACACAGTTCAATAACCAAAGAGGACATTGAAAATCGCTTGAATGGCTTAAGCATACAAGAGGTATTGTCAATGCACATAGCATGAAGTATTGACTTTGAATATAAAGCAATTGTATGACTAATCTGCATCAAATGCAGGCTATCGACATGAACAGGTTATACATATTGGATCATCATGACGCACTCATGCCATATTTGCGCCGAATAAACACAACAACCACAAAGACATATGCTACACGGACACTTCTTTTCTTAGAGGACAACGGGACATTGAAGCCTTTGGCAATAGAACTGAGTTTGCCACATCCTAATGGAGATCAGTTTGGTGCGACAAGCAAGGTCTATACACCAGCTGATGAAGGAGTTAAAGGTTCAATCTGGCAGCTTGCCAAGGCTTATGCAGCAGTCAATGACTCTGGATATCATCAACTTATCAGCCATTGGTATAGATTCATCGACAGATGCTAAACTTAGGGATAATTGCAAAACAAACCCTGAAATCATTAGTCAAAGATAGACCTATAAATTCTTAAAACGTGCCCTTACTTTTCAGAACTTTCGAAGTTTTCACTTAGACCCTTAAACTCTAGAGGCCCACAAATAATGACAGTTTGGGGCTTCTCCAAACGTTGAGGAGAGAAAAGCACATTTTCAAAAGTAATGGAGAGAGGAAGACACGTTATAGAATTGTAGATCTATCAGTACCTGACCAATAGCTTTAGGGTGTATTTTGCAGCTTGCTCAAGTGATTGATTACATGATTAATATGTTTCCTTTTCTGACGGTGTATCCTATGTTCAATTCCAGGTTGAACACTCATGCAGCTATTGAACCTTTTGTGATTGCAACAAATAGGCAACTAAGTGTTCTTCACCCCATCTACAAGCTTTTACATCCTCATTTCCGTGACACAATGAACATCAATGCTTTTGCCAGACAAATCCTCATCAATGCCGGTGGAGTACTGGAATCAACCGTCTTCCCAGCAAGATATGCAATGGAAATGTCTTCTGCGGTTTATAAAAATTGGGTTTTCACCGAGCAAGCACTTCCAGTTGATCTTATTAAGAGGTAAATCCATCATCGTTATAGCAACAAACTGGCTTATTTGAAGAATGACCTTCCAAAAAAATTGACTTTACTTATTTACAATCTGATGTGAATTTATTTCAACAGAGGAGTGGCAGTTAAAGATTCAAATGCCCCACACGGTATCCGCCTATTGATTGAAGATTATCCATATGCAGTTGATGGCTTAGAGATCTGGTCAGCAATCAAGACATGGGTGGAAGACTATTGCTCCTTCTATTACAAAGATGAAACTATGATTCAAAAAGATAGAGAATTGCAATCATGGTGGAATGAACTCAAAGAGAAGGGACACGGGGACAAAAAGGATGAACCCTGGTGGCCTAAAATGCAAAGCCTTGAAGAACTAACACAAACATGCACCATCATTATATGGGTGGCATCTGCTCTTCATGCAGCTGTCAACTTTGGACAATATCCATATGCAGGCTACCTCCCAAACCGTCCCACCATAAGTCGGCGGTTCATGCCAGAAGAAGGCACTCCTGAATATGAGGAGTTGGAATCTGATCCTGACAAGGCCTTCCTGAAAACCATCACAGCACAAGTTCAAACTCTTTTAGGCATTTCACTTATTGAGATTTTGTCAAGGCATTCTACTGATGAGGTATATCTTGGGCAAAGAGACACCCCGAGTGGACAACGGATGCTGAACCACTACAAGCATTTGAGAGATTTGGAAGGAAGCTGGAAAACATTGAGGAAAAGATAATGAAGATGAATTCGGACCCGAGATGGAGGAACCGGTCTGGACCTGTCAATGTTCCTTACACTCTCCTTTATCCTACTAGTGAAGGTGGACTTACTGGCAAGGGAATTCCCAACAGTGTCTCCATTTGAGACAACTACCACGTTCTTGCTAAGATTCCCATGTTGATGTTCTTTGTTTCGCTGGCCCTTGTGCAGTTCATTTGTCTTTCGGATTCAGCTCATTAGAGGCATGTGTAGCAATAAATTTCTTACAATCTTTCTAGGAATAGAATCGCTAGCCAACTAGGTAATTCTTTTAATAAATTATAATCCCATTTAGTTGTTACATAATGTGTACTCTCTTCCTGATGTAATCTTTCTCTTGTGGTAATAAAGATGGTTGGACAATCCACTTTTCCATTGCATTATACGAGCCAAGATGGTTCTACATCGGTAGTTTCTTTAACGGGTGGCCAGACCTAATGCGGTTACAAATTCGATTACATGGATTACACCATGATTCTTCATCCAATATCCAAATTAATGGTGTCAATAAATTAGTATTACCAAGCCATTTGAGTTTAGATAGATTTTTACTGGATCAAATAGAGCTTAAACTAGAGTATTATTATAATTTGAATAAAAATACACGTTTAGATGATTGGGTTGAGCTCCAATAGCTTGAGCTTCATAACACTTGGCTTATTTAGCTTGTGAGCCAAATAAAGCTCAAGTCAACTATTAATATTAATCAATTTTAAGTCAAATTTATATATTAGTATTGTTATAATTTGAATAAAAATATTTTCAAATAAATCAAGTTGAAACACACTTAAGAGAACGGAGCCTTGAGTCTCAAGTTTAAAGTTTAAACTATATATATATATATATATTCAACCAAGATCAAGTTGAACTCAAAACATTAAAGTTTTAATACTTTACATATTTACAATCCTCGTCCAATAATTCCCATCCGTATTGCATCCGATCAAATCTTTCCAAATCAACCCAAATATGGATTAGACTGTTGGATCATGTTAGTTAACCAAGAACTAAATCAAAATAAAATAGCAAGCTTTATTCAATAAATTATTATAACAAATACATCCCTCTATACCTTCTAAATACAAGACATTCCCCGACATAAACAAACATCGTTTTTCAAGTTTCAACTTCCCAGACAATTTCGAAGATTCGACATAGAAACATCCTGATTCCGATCCATTCTTATTAATGATGATGTTATTTGGAACATCATCCTTGAATACCTTAGAAACAACCATCTTGTATTGTAATGATGGATGTTTTTTAGTTCCAACTGTCTAGAGTTAAGTAGCCCTGGACCATACAAAGCCCATCAACTTATTTTGGTGTTTGGGCATAATGCGGCTCACACGTTATGGGCCAAATTGAGGAAGTGGCAGCTAGTGACTGTGGTCTATACCACACACTGTTAATTGATTGGTCACGATCAACATCCCTTCTCATTGTTTTTTCGAAAAGCAACACATTTATCAACACTTATGAAATATCCCAAATTAATACTATAAGATCAATCATAACAAAGAAAATAATAATTATAATATAAATGGATAATAGTTTAAATTCAGAGTAATAAAAATTTAATAAAGAATAATAAAGAATTATTTAGAATAAATAAAATAATATGATAATTAGAATTCCATTAAATTACAAGAATAAACAAAATAATTATTGAATAAGCATAATAAGTAACATACATGACTACATATTATAAGAGGGATAAAGTAGTTATTTCAACTTGTAGTTACCTAAACCAATATAAAAATTAAGGGTATAGATATCTTTTTCATCTCAAACATAGAAATTATATATTTGTGGCTCCACACCCTCATATAAAAGCCATCATTTTCTCTCTCTTTTCATTTTTCATATTGCAAGACTTTTTGAAGAGGTCATTCCTCTCTAAAACCATCTCAAACTCTTTTGGGAAGAAAACTCTTTCTATTAGGGTTAACTTTCTCAACAAGAATTCAAGAAGAAAAAAGTAAAAATTATGTCCTGATCTCTTTAATCTTAGATTTACTATACTAAACAACAATTAATCATAGGAATTAACAAGAATCAAGGAGGAGTGGATGTGTGCGAGAAGCTTCATTACAAGCATGCATTTGTGGTAGTAGTAGTTGTGCTTGTGTGATCTTCTCTTAAGGTAAATAATCTCATCTTTACTTGTTTGATTTTGTTTATCCGATTAATAATTTAGACTCAAGTATTGAATGATGTAATGATAGGTTGTAGATCTATGAAATGATGAATGATTATCATTTGTTGCCATAATCATAAACTGGAAATCTTTAAAATGTAAAATATAAATAAAATATCAAATGAATTTATTTTTGGATGAAATTTTTATAAAGGTAGTTCAATGTGTCCATATTTAAATTGGAAGTTTTTATAATTTTTGAAATATGTTTACTATTTCTAAAGATTAAATTACGAAAATAGCAAAAACAAACCAAAACGGGATTTAAACCAGCACAGTATCAATAATGTAAAGGCTAAATTGGTCACTTTTTCTTATTATTTTGGGGTAAGAGTATAACGTTTAAACGTTTAAGAAGTCGATTTTTTAATATAGTGTAAAGAGCTAATCAAGATCAACATCAATTTTGCCAAAACTTGTCGATCACCATTGTTGTTTCCCAGTTTTGACCAGATTTGAAGTTTTTTATCTTCAACAATATTAAACCAATTTAATTGGGTTGAGCCAACTTAGAAACATGTAAAACAATGTGTTATGAGGTTTACATAAAATTTTGGCTCAAGAACCAACCTAGAAATTGGTGAACCATCCAATTAGGTTAGGGTGCGCACTAGTTTTGAATAGGAAATGACACAATGGAATTAAAAGAAATTAATTCTAATCAAATAAATATAAAAAATGTAAATAATATATTTTCATATTAAAATATGAATTTTAAGATGAATTACTAAATAATTTGATTTTAGAAACTTATATAATAAATTAGGTATAAATAATGCATTATAAGATGGTAAACCAATTAGGGAGCTAGTTTAGGTTCCTTGGCATACTTTTAGGTAAAATTATATTACTAAGGATACGAACGGATTTTACACCTAAAATGAGTTATTTTACTTAATGAAAAGTTTATTAGTTTAATTATAAGTTATGTTACTAAGAATACCATCTAATTGACCTAAGTACTATAAAATCAGTTTAGGTGGTTAGGTTAAGTATAAAATGAACTTTAATATATGAAAATGACTTAAAACTAAATTTACTTTTGAACTTGATATTAAATTTATGAACTAATATTTAAAAAGGAATTAAGTAAAACTTCAATGAGAATAGGTAAGGTACATATAACTTCAATTTAATTAATAAATAATCTATTATGAACAAATGAATGGATTGGTAATTTAAATCTTATTTGAAATAATTTTTTTATACAAGTTCTTATTCTTGAGTATACCTATCATATGGTTTGTGGCTAGATACCTATTTGAGTTCAAGTATACAGTGACTTAGGTGTTGCTTGCTAAGATAGACATCCTAAAATGAAATGATACCTAAAGACAACCTAATTAATTGCTTGAGTGTTCTTACATTGTCTAATTTGGTCCAAGGAGTAATAATCTTGCGCGGTGGTATTAGCATGGTAGTTAGACGTTTAAGCCACCAACAGTGGCTCAACAGGTAGCTAATAGGATGAATAATATTGATGTAACGTCTATCTTGATCGGAGAGAAGTTACACCTGTATAATTTATATTATAGGTTCCATTAATCTATAAAATATAATAGGTTGTGATGAGTAAAGATGAGTAACGACTGTGACCCCTAAATAAGGCTACTTACTTAGAATTTATTTTAAGGGATATAGGTACTCAAACTGCTATACCAACCCTTTCAGCAGTTATTGCTACAATTAAAGGCCTCAGATTTCCACAGCATGTTACTGAAGTGTGAATGCTCTAATGTTGTTTTACTATACCTAAATTAAAGATCTAAATGGTTGGTTATTGCATTTACACTAGAATAAGTGCTTGTGATCATATTGTGTATAATTATGCTACTATTAGACTAAGCTTTAGCACATTCCTTCTTCCTTTCAATTTATGAAAAATTAAGATGATTTAATATAGATGTTACGATTGCATGGTTTATGGGCAGGATATTGGTGAGAGACTAGACAAGCTAAATGATTAAATGCATTTCATATTGTCTGTTATTTATTTGAGTGTTTAAAATTTGCATTGTGAGGTCTCTTATGTATTATTAAAAAATTATTTTCTGTTATCTAAAAAATTTAAATAGGGATTGCTAGTATAAAATTGGTTAGAAACTCATTTAATTGATAGTAACATTTGTGTATAATACTTAAGTGTTATACGTAGCAGAGCTTTTAACACTATAGACCCTATTTGGAGCGTGATGGTTTTAAATATGCTTCTCCATTTGGTTCTTTATTTGTTTATTTATTTATTTATTTTTATTTTTCTATATGAATTATAAATTTTTTTTAAAACTCTTACTATAAAGACCCGACCCTCTAAATCCCGAGACTTAGAGTACCGAGTCCCCAACCACATATAACGTTTTCACATTATATGTAAGGTTGTCCTAAAACTAGCAGTTTATGAAAATTGTTTGACTAAAACTACTAAAACTTTATAAAGAACTTTTAATAAAACAAGATTGCTAACAAAAGCAATCTATACATACATTTACATCATATAAACACTGTTTAGTGTCAATACAAGACACTACAAAAATTACATGTTTTCTTAAATCAACAAGAATCCTAGAGGATCTTAAGGTCTTTACAAAAATAGGCTTATCTATCAAGCCTTCTAAACATAACTTTTCTCTTAGCAAAAATTCTTCCAAAAGTCCAGGGTGTTCGAGTCCTATTCGTCCCTCATCCAGGAATCTCTCGAAATCGGACCCATAGCCCAAATCATCATAAAACTCGTCTCCAATACCTGCAAAGCACAAAAGTGAGCCAAAGGCCCAGTACACAATAACAAATGCAAGAACAAGTCATCAAGCCAATGTAATGCATTAGAAGACAAGTGATTATCTTTATTAAATTTTCTTTTACAAATCAATAGGAGGGTATTCAAACCCCGGATCATGCTTTGGGAATTCAGGGATCCTGAGTAACAGCAGCTGCTCAGGGGGTTGATATAAGCAGTCTGAATACTTATATCTCCTATATCTATTTCATGAAGATAATAGCTTCATTTAGGATTCAAAAGCCATTGCCCGACTCTACTTAAACTCAGTCCATAACATGAGCCTGGTTCACAAGTTCCCATAAACCTTGAACTAAATCATGGTATTTCTCCCTAAGTTTAAGCAAACGTTACTCAGATACTATTCCCCTTATCGGTTACCCACTTGACCAAAAAGAATTGCTATTGCATCATAGCGTACCATTGCATCATGGTAAAGTCATTACATCATGACTTGGTTAAGCGCCTAACTAACATGTCATTGCATCATGACTGGTTTGCTGCTCCTCGGACCAGATTAAACAGCGTAATAGACATCCAATTCATTCAAATATTAAGCCGAATCAATTTAAGTTAGATTAGGAATGCCTATTCCTAGCAAACATCAAACAAGTTATTGCGTACCTGAACCCGATAGTATATTACTATGATCTCTTGGTGAAGAACTAACCGAAGAATCCTTAACTGAAATAGGAATATCAAAATAATCAATAAATAAATATAGCTTCCTCATTCACAAATATATATATATATATATATATCTATAGATCACAATTAATCAAAGAAATTCAAATAATTTAACACAAAGTCATAATAAAGTATTTAAACATCCTATTATATCCTAGATAGCTTAACAAATACTTAATTGATCATATAACAAACTTCGGAAAATTTTGAAGAAAGTTTTTAAAATTCAAAAGCGCAGGGGATACGCCGGCATTTAAAGCCGGTGGCTTTGAACCGGTGTTCAACACTATGAAAATCAACACTGCCAACACTGGCAGCGCTCAAGGGTACGCCGGCTGCCTTCATTCTACGCTGGCGGCTTTGAGCCGGTGTAGAATGCAAATCCAAATTTTTTCAAAATTTCCCGAGAGGTACATACCGGCAGCGTACATGGATACGCTGGCAGCCTTTGACCTTACGCCGGTGGCTTAAACCCTCAAATTGCCGGCGTACGTTCTGAAGAACAAACACTGGCAAAACTTATTGTAAAAGCCGGCGGTGTTGCAAAGCGACGTTAAAAGATTTACTTCTGTTTGACTCCAACGCTGCCTCTACGCCGGCAGCTTTGAATTCCCAGATGCCGACGTACGTTCAAAACAGACCTATTCGACAGAACACAAATCCTCTGTTTTCCATTTTACAACTTTTCAACCTAAAACACTTTTAAATCTTCTTCAACTTCATTTTTAACTTCATATACTCACTCCTATCTACACTACTCAATCCTAGCAACTCAAAACATGAAATCAACACATTTGATCACTTCAAATTCCACTTCCATTCATTCTCAACTTAACTACTCAAAGTATCTTTATTTCTTCCCAATACTTCATATCACTACCACAATACATAAACAATACTCATACACTAACCAAACACAATCCAAGATAATTTCAATGCATGAACAAACAATTTAGATAGCATTTAAACTCATCCTAGTCAAGATCTCACATAACCACTACAAGAAATGAAAACAAAACAAAAGTCATACTTAAATCAACTCACATATATATGCCTTGTCTTGGAGAGAACTTTGATTTTTAAAGCTTGATATTGTTCTTAACTTTGAATTGGAAATTGAAATGAATGAGGAAGAGAAAAGAAAGAAAGAAAGAAAGAAAATTCGTATGAAAGGGAGGCTGCCCCAAAAAGGAGACTAATTAAGCAAAATTAAGTCTTAAACATATCCCAAATTTGACTTTTAAGGCATATGCAACTTTAGTTTGCATTTGGGTGTATTTAAGCTTCATTTGAGGTTCATTTGGGGTTTATTTAGGCCTAATTATTAACTTAACTACTAAGAACTTCTATCAACTAACCTTAAGCAAAACCAAAGTTGCTTTTATAAACCTAAACTTAACTTAACACCTTAATATATAAAAGACACAATTAATAATTATACTACACACACATTAATACATATAAAACAAAAATATTAATTTCACTACATATGCAAAATAACACATTTAGATTATTACCAAACACAACTATCATAGTCATCATGCTCATTCAATTCAACAATTAAGATAAATAAACAAACACATGGAAATTAAATAGAATTTAAATTTAGATCATTTCACTTACAAAAATAGAACTTCCATCAAATTCATTGAAATTTTTGTATTTCCATGTCTCATATTAGTTTCAACTTGGTCTATAATAGTAATTTAATGGGTACATGCCCTAAACTTTGCTCATTATTGCAATTAATCTTAATTTACTAACTACAAATTTATACATCCATTTTAGTACTTGGACTAGTTCTAATTAGGTAGTTAAAGCCAAGAAGCCAAATACATAAATTGACAAATTCAAGTAATTATTTGTAAAAATAAAAAAAATTCATATACTAAATTAATATTTTTAAACTCTCAATAGTTAATTGCAAAAATTGGTAAAATTCAATATCAAATATGACATTTACTCTAATTTAATAAAATAATTATTTTAAATATATTTTTCATTACATATTGTGATGAAAAACAATATATTAGCAATATAGCCATATAATATTATAAAAATGATAATAATCAGTACAAAAAAATAGAAAAAAAAAGTTTAAAAACAAGAAGGGTTGAAAAAAATTGTATGAAACCCAATTGCCTTGGTTGACTACCCCGATAAAAAGCTAGCACATGTTAAAGATGAACGGAAAAAATTAATAGGGTTGTGAAGAATCTTAGTAAGATAAGATATATTTAAATAAAATTATTGAACTTTCAAACAGAAAAGTAGATGAATATTAAGATTGAGTATAACAACCCACCACCATCACTGGATCATGGCCCTTATCGAGCTAAACGGCCAGCATTGTGACCATTTTTTTCTTTTAACTTTTTTTAGTTACTTTTTGTATATCTAGTTAATTAATAATTGTATTTGTGTTTTTTTCTAGTTATATATTTATTGTAAATTATATAAACAAAACTTGTTATTATAAACTAGATTCAAGAAACATTATAAAATCTCCTCCAAGAAAATGATCTAACACAGCTATAGAATAATAACAATGAATATTTGCTAGTGTTTCTTCTCTTTGTCAAAGTGCCACTTATATATATTTATAATCTATTAATAAATAGAACCAAATTCTCCGGCTTCACATAAAAGTTACCATCTTGTCTTTTGAAAAAGCTTTCTTGTGCTAGAAGATTAGTTCCATATTAGTGCCATAGTGGATTCTGCATTTATGGCACAACAGATATCAATTTATAGTCCTCCACACAACTTTCTATGTGATTTGTGATATAAAAAATCCATTGTAATTTATGAACCCTGGGAATCAGATTCTTATTGCATAAACATAATCTTATCTTTATTTTCACTTTTCAACCTAAATTCTTGAAAGAAAGCTTTCATTATCTGGCTTGTTTGGAGTATAATAATTGCTTCTACTCTTGTTTTTCACTTTTTTCCGATTCCCTCGAGATATTTAATTATTTCACCGTACCTTTTGTCGTATACCATCTGAGTAAAAATGTAAATAGATGAGTGTTTTTACGATGAAATAACCGATTTCTAAGTATGGTTACTAAAACTTATATAAATCACTTCTAATTTTTGTAATCAAATGGTGTCACCTAGAATCGTTTGGCTCTCAGGTCAATAAGAGAACTTATTGACCCCTGATCGGTTCGTATATCAAGCCAGAGGACATCAAACTAATAATGAAATTAAAAAATAATATAATTGAACGTAAAATTGAATTGGATTGAAAATTTAAATTATCTTTATGTGATTAAAAAGAACTTTTTCTTATTGACAATGTTCCTTTTGTCTTCCTATAAAAATGAATTTATTCCATCGATCAAAGCAAACGATACAACTGGTAACAGAAATAATTTGAAGTATAAAAACCCAACCACATTTCTTTTATGGATAATATATCCTGCCTAGGAAAACCATAGTTTCTCTTAATAACCAAACTAGCATGTGAAATAAATCTCAGAGGATGGTATAATATCACATAAGAAAATAGAAACAATAAAAAAAAAAACAAATATGGAAAAAAAATAAAAAAATAAAGTAAAAAAACACTTGTTCTAAATATTATTAACCAAAAAACATTGGCCCAATTCCATAATTTCAAAAAAAAAAATTAAGGGTTTGTTTGGATTATTTGATTTTTATTTGTATCTAATTTGTTTGATATGTCTATAAATAAAAAATATCTGTTTTTTATCTATATATGTTTCTCAATAAATAGTTTGTTTGAAAATAATAAAAATAATATGTCAAAACGACCAAAATAAGATGAATCAAACATATCCTAAACTTGTAACTATAAACTTATGGTAGTGTAAACATAATAAATGCATCCATGATGATGGAAATAATAGCTTTCAAATATTGCAATCTATGGTGATAGATTTGCTAGTTTAAGGTGATGAATGAAGCCAATGACCTTGTAACCTAGCGGCACCTGCCTTAATCTCCCAGGTTCAAAACTCTCCTCTCCCGTTCTAATTTGACAAAAAAAAAAAGATGATGAATGAATAGAAAAAGCCCATGAAGAAGATGCAATCATGCAACCACCCCTCTACATAATGTTTAGACAACATTTTTATGATTGTGCCCTCTACCTTTAAGGTTTGGCATATATAATTTTTATTAAAAGAAAGTTATTTGTTCCCTCTTAACAATGTGGGATTCACTTAGATAACATTTAGTGCAACTTTGTACAATTTGACAAGCAAACCAAATTTATAGAAAAAAATGAATAAAAAGAGTATTGAAACTATTTGGATGTTGGACGAAAGTTATTACATTTCAAATTAAGATTAAAAACAAAGTTAAAGGGGAAATTTCAAATAACATCCCTAAATTTTGATCTAATTGAAAATGTAAGGCCCCAGACTTACCCTTATATTTAAAATAGGTAAATCCAGTCACCAACCACATATAATCCGCGGTATTATATGTAAGGTTGTAATCCAGGATCAGTTTGGATAGTTATTAGCTTAAACGTCCTATAAGAACAAACTTTATTACTAATAATACATATAACATTCCATAAAATACAACTTTCAACTTCATTACTTAATAAAATATCCAAATATAACACAACCATATATATATATATATATATATATACACATACGTTACAAACAAGGCTCGTAAACAAGTCATTTACAAAATATATCAAAAGATAAACAAAAATCCTATTAAATAATACATAGGTTTTCAGAACATATATGTACATATAGATATTCTATTACATAAGGGTTCCATCAAAGTCAAGGTCGTCTCTACTCCTCTCAATCATCTAAGAACTCCTAAAAATCTGATCCATATCCCTTGCATGTATAGAATTCATCATCCACACCTGAAAAGGATAAAAATATGAGTCAAAGGCCCAGTACACAAGTAACAAAAACAAATGCGTAATGGCACACACGATCTTAAACTATAATGCAATGTGACAATCATTTGGTTATTAAATAATCTTTAATTAGTCAAACATCACTAGAATATTCAAACTCCGAACAACAAAGATATCTAGGGGTCCTGAGTAACAATCACGATGCTTAGGGAGTATATAAGCAGCTCGAATACTTATATCTCGTAAATGATATATCCACAAAAGAGAAAATAACATCATCTATGGTTAAAAACCGTTACATAAATTCACTTATCTTAGTCCATAACATCACCTAGTCCAACTGTTCTCATAAACATTTGAACTAAATCATATTATTTCATTATAAGATTAAGCAAGCGTTACGCCAATACCGCATTCCCCATCAATTACCCGCCGTACCACTTAGGAAAGTTTTATCAAAAGATAGGGGTGCCTTAAGAGCCTAAACTACCGTACCCCCAATCTAAGCAAGGTGCTACTCCCTGAAACGAATATTGATCTACCATCTAAGCCAGATATAGATTTAAACAGCATAAGAGACATACAAGTCAAACAAAGTTTAAGTTTTTCTATATTAGAGTTGGTTAAATATATGCCTATCATAAGCAAAGAACAAACACGTTACTGCTACCTCATGTAGGAAATCCAAATAGAACCTCAGGAATCCTTCAGAAGATAATCCAAATTCAAATCAACATTATATACTTGGAATTACACTTAAAGCATATCAAATCTTAAACTTAATACTTAAGACTTCAAATATAACTTATACAAAGTCATAACATATCATTTATACATTTATCAAGATCACGCAAACTCACAAAATCATCATTATACCTCAAATATCATTAATCTATCTCATTTTAGTCCAAAAAGATCCATTTCATATGCAAACACACATTTAACAAGAAAACATAAGTTTTTAACCTTGTTTAAAAAACACTGGAAATAACTATAATTTAAGGATCAAAACTTTTGAATTTGTAAAAACTCAAAACATGAAAGTTGTAGAGCTTTCCAACGCAACTTGAATCACCTCAATCGGAGGTCGAATAAAAAAATTATGGACAATTTACTAACGGACTGCGAAACTGGGGAAAGTACACTACCTAGTACATCATTGTGCTCGAGGCCATGTGGGGCACTAAAAAGTGACCCGAGAGCAATTTTTCAAGGTTTTATGACCTACACAACCACCTACATGCCCGTGTACAAGGTGGGCTGAGGTTAAAAAAGTGACCCGATAGCTTATTTTGATCAGCACAAGATCGTACATGCCCTGTACAAGGTATATGGAAAAATCTTTTGACAGCAAACACGCATTGTCCATGATTCCTTTATACAATATCAACTTTTACACATTTAAACTCTCTTCAAAACACATAATAAGCTTCACTACTTGGGTATGAACTTAACATTATCCATTCACTTCCAACTCATCAAACAACATAAATATCACTTCAAATTCCACTCTTCATTCAATACAACATTCAACACATACCCAGCTTCACTAACCCTTAGTACACTATTCATATTCTACTTCATTTTTACCAACACACTTCAACTACTTAACATACACATATTACAACTTCATATGGCAACCCAAACACTTCTCAACAATTAACCAATAATTGCAAACTATTAAAGCTCATAATAACACAATATTCATATTCAACATAATCTCTAAATTAACAAACTTGCACTAAATATAGCATACACTTACCCCAAGAATTTGTGCTTGTTTAGAAGCTTTAGTATGAGCTCTTAATGGTCAAACTTGTAGGAATTTGAATGGGGACTTGGCCTTGATGTTGGAGTAGCTTTGGAAGAGAAAAATATTGAGTTTGAATATGTTTAGAGGGCTGTCTTGAAGAGGCTGATTTTGGACGAAAATTACAAGATTTTGGACGAAAATTACAAGATTTTGGACGAAAATTACAAGATTTTTAGCTTAATCTTATCCATTCTTTAACTTTAAAAGCAACACATTAGAAGCTTTTAATTGGCTTAAGTTGGGCTTTATGTGGCTTCATTGGTTCGAATTGAAACAAGGCTTTGGGCTTGTTTTTAAGTTCAAAAATTTGCCATCACAGTCACACATACATGCAACATGCATTAAATTAAATTTAACTCACTTCATCATTCATCCAACCACATTAACTAAACATAATTCTCAATAACACAAAAATAAAATACCTATATATTAATATTTTTAAGAACTTATTATACTAGTGCAAACACATATTTTACACTCCTAAAACACATGCATTAATTATGCTACTTAATATATGCCACACTTGCTATTTATTTATTCTAATATGTAAAACTATTAACACACATATGCATGATATTGGAAATCCATGGCTATTACAAATAATATAACCTTGAACTTGTAAATATTGTAAATGACCCCACTAAACTTTGACTACAGTGTAAATACACCCCTAAACAGCCAAATGTTGCAAATAACCTCCCTAAACCTTCATCTTGGTACAAAACACCCCCTATTACATACCAAAGTGAGCCCTAACATCCTCTACACTTTGATTTCAATACTTCATTTTTCACCTAAAAAATAATTGTTTTTTTATTTTCTTAATTCATCAAAGTTAGGAACGATTATTTACCACATTTAAAGTTAAAGATATTACTATCAGCATTGAGTTGAATTTAGTAACACTATTCACAACATTTGAAAATTCATAGGTGTTATTAGTACCAAGTTTAAACTTTTCTTAGTTATTTGCAGTTTTTCCAAAAATTAAGTCTATTTGGCTAGCTTTTTCTAGCAGATAGAGACACTTTTTAAAACTTTTTTCTAATAAATTGTTTACCAAGAAATATATATATAAAAAAGTTAACGGTTCTCATAAAAAGATTAATAGATCAATATAAATAAAATATAAATATAAATCAGATATATTTAAATATATCATTCTGATATAGATACAGATACAAATACAGATGAAAAACAGACTCTAATTTAGTATGAGCTCTTAATGGTCAAACTTGTAGGAATTTGAATGGGGGACTTGGCCTTGATGTTGGAGTAGCTTTGGAAGAGAAAAATATTGAGTTTGAATATGTTTAGAGGGCTGTCTTGAAGAAGGTCTAATTTTGGACGAAAATTGCAAGATTTTTAACTTAATCTTATCCATTCTTTCACTTTAAAACCAACACATTAGAAGGCTTTTAATTGGGCTTAAGTTGGGCTTTATGTAGGCTTCATTGGTTCGAATTGAAACAAGGCTTTGGGCTTGTTTTTAGGTTCAAAAATTTGCCATCACACTCACACATACATGTAACATGCATTAAATTAAATTTAACTCACTTCATCATTCATCCAACCACATTAACTAAACATAATTCTTATAATACAAAAATATATATCCTATATATTAATATTAAGAACTTATTATACTAGTGCAAACACATATATCTTACACTCCTAAAACACATGCATTAAGTTATGCTACTTAATCTATACGCCACACTTGCTATTTATTTATTCTAATATGCAAACTATTAACACATATATAGCATGATATTGGAATCCATGGCTATTACAAAAAAATATACCCTTGAACTTGTAAATATTGTAAATGACCCCTATAAACTTTGACTACAGTGTAAATACACCCCTAAACACCAAATGTTGCAAATAACCTCCCTAAACCTTCATCTTGGTACAAAAACACTCCCTATTACATACCAAAGTGACCCTAACATCCTATACACTTTGATTTCAATACTTCATTTTTCACCTAAAAAATAATTGTTTTTTTTATTTTCTTAATTCATCAAAGTTAGGAACGATTATTTACCACATTTAAAAGTTAAAGATATTACTATCAGCATTGAGTTGAATTTAGTAACACTATTCACAACATTTGAAAATTCACAAGTGTTATTAGTACCAAGTTTAAACTTTTCTGAGTTATTTGCAGTTTTTCCGAAAATTTAGTCTGTTTGGCTAGCTTTTTCTAGCAAATAGAGACAATTTTTAAACTTTTTCTAATAAATTATTTACCAAGAAATAGATATATATATATATAAAAAGTTGACGGTTCTCATGAAATGATTAAATAGATCAAATATAAATCTATATTTAAATATATCATTTGATATAGATACAGATACAAATACAGATGAAAAACAGACCTTAATTTAGGTTGATACAATGGTCCAAGATTCTAAACCTAACCTTGCTTGGTTTAAAGAACACCAACTAGCCAACACAAGCTAGTCATTGATGACAACAATAGTACGATATCAATGGAATGAGAAAATATAGTTAAAATAAATATATGATTATATCAATAGTATAAATATCAAGATCATTGCTCTCATATATATTTATGTATGCAAATCAATTAAAACATTATTAAAAAAATTACGTTGTACTGTCCATACTAAATTAGTATTAAAAAATGTGTAGTGTACAATTCTTGTTATATTATACCATGTTATTCTCATAATCATATTTTTGTACAAAAATCCAAACACTAACTTGTCCACGGACTTCAAATACCTTTGTTAAAGAAAGTTAAAATTGTCTTCTAATATATCTTATAAATTCAAGGAAAGTCAAGATTGTGTTGAATGAATATTGTAAATTTAAGGAAAGTCAAGATTGGAACATATTTTGTCTATTCAAGTTGCGTAAATTGCATCTCTATTTGGGTTAGGGACAAATCGAAAATAAATCATTTCATTATTCTTTATGGCATGTTTGCCAACTTTTTACTGATTAAATCATTCTAAATAGTTTGGCATTAGTTAAAAGGATTACAAATTAAACGTTTTATCTTTTCAAAACTAGTTACACATTTCCTTCTTTTTCTTTTTTGGCCAAACCTAAACTTTATTGATTGAAAATAAAGGAACATCACAATCATGGAGGACGATGTCCGTGGTCAGCTAACAACAAATCAAAGAGAGAAGACATGCATGAAACCACCCTACAACTCGAAGGCATTCGCATCACGCTTAATAAAAAGAAAATTCACAAGACTGATGCAAGATAACGAATTCCTGATCACACATTTCATTTGAAAAAAAAAAAAAAACTACTCAACTAAAATTTTCTGCTATAAGTCAATATTTTTCCTATTTATTTATTTCCCATTATTATCATTTATATATTCTTTTAAAAGTGTGTTTGCATTTTTAGTGGATTTTCATTTGTCAAAATCATCTTCCAGTATAGGTAAATGCTAATACTTTTTTTAACATCAAGAAAAAGGTAATATATGACTTATGAGACAATTTTGAAAGTTACAATATTTTAGATTCAACCACATTATAATGTAATTAATAAAATGAATGTTATATAATATAGTGAAGGCCTTATGATTGGAACTGATCTTTGTCTATTAAAAATGCAGGTTACTTTAGCTTCAAACTGCTTTGGTTAAATTGATACATTCAAAATAACTATTAATCAAATTGAGACACAAATCACATAGAAGAAAACAATAGTTTATGTTTAGGTTTTTGGTTCCATTTTATGTAGATATCCCCAACATTTTGTATGAGAGTATGAAAATTACAAACTTCAGATACTTTTTTTTTCTCTGAATCTTTCATACCACTTTGGCACATTTAGTTGAGAAGTGCAATCGGAACCTTAACTTTTAAGTTTTGAGATTAGATTAGATGTAGATGACTGGCATTCAAAAAATGACACGCCCTAAAAGTTCCATTTAGTGCAATTACCAAAGAAAGGTGATTCCACTTAAAATAGAGAATTAGATTCCAACTGGGGCAATCGGATCATGTGAGCATTTGTTATCTAAGATATGAGTTGATGCGTCAAGTGTAATATAATTTCCTTTTAATAAATTAATGGAGAATTTTATGGTCTTGCCATTAGTTTTAACGAGATGGATTCTGTCACTATCCAAAACCTCACACCATACTCAACCGTAACCCAACAACTATAATAGTTAATATTTTAATTATTATATTTATTTTAACAATTAGATGGTTGACGGGATGGTAGAAGCTCCCTCAAATAGATGGACAAGGATTAAAGTGATCAAACATATTATAGCTAAAAATAGAAATTAGCAGCATCAACCTTAATCTCTCAAGTGAGAAATAATAAGTTCAACTTCCTTCTTTCACATTGTAATGAAAAAAAAAAAACTGAAAATTGCTGCAAAGAATTATTTGTTTAACCGAAATTAACCATTAGTTGTCAGTGAGATAATAATTATATTTATAATTTGAAGAACAACTAAAGCAACTTATTGATACAAAGTTAATTTTTAAGAAGAGTAATATCAAAATATGGATACATATAACAAAAATAGGGTTATTCTACTGGCACGGCAATAGAAAAGTCCAAAATATGATAATACTATTGAAATAGCTACGCGAGTTTTCTTTTCTTTTTTTTTTTTTCCTTTTACTTTGTTCTCTATCCATGCAAATATAAGTTAATGTGGGGCAGATCTTCGAAAATTATTTGATAGATTAAACCATCTATCAATTAGACCGTGAAATAACTCATTCGTAGTGTATTTGTTAATAGATTATATAAAGAAACATTGCATTACATATACACAGACACACACACACACAAACACATTCTTGTTTATAAGGTGTGTAATTAATTAACAAGCAATAAATTTATCTTTTAAACCCTAATAAAAATGGTTGGAAAAAAAGAAAGAAAGAAAGAAAAAGCCTTGATAAATGAGACATTCATTAACCACCGGAAAAAAAAAAAAAAAAAGAAACACAAGGCATTCATTGACATAATCCTAGATTAAAAAGTAGCATTTATGCCCTCATCTTAAGAAAATTCTCATCTTATGAAAATTCTCAACAAGTCACTTTTATTAGGAGCACTGCAATTAAAGAAAGGACGGTATTCAAATTGACAAAAAGAAGAGAATAAGATATACCATACGAGGAAAAGTTTCTGAGAAACGCATCAAATACGTACTGCATGTAATTGAAAAGACAGCAAGTAAACGGAGTCGGTACAGAATAAATTAAAGCACAGAAAATCAAGGGACGGACACACCACCTGGAATATGAGAACGATATCCACAGGCCTACCCACCGTCACTCTCCTTTTGAGAATATCAGATGTTAGTTTGTTCACAACACCATCTAATTCAAGATGCTTTCGGTGAATATTATTAATAATTTTTTAATACGTGGTTATATGAATGAAAAAATTATCTACTGTCTCAGTAATTTGTGAAATATAATTGTTATTTATTGAATATTTTTTCTATTGTAATGCGTGGATCATCTCATCATTTACTTGGCTACAAAAGAAAAAATCTACATAAATTTATATTAGAATAGAATAGATATTTTCTAGGGATATTTATGATTTGTTCCGATTTAAGATAATCAAACTATAATTCAAGCTCCTTTTAAAGATTTAAAATCTGAATTAACCCATTCTTTTTTTTTTTTTTTTTAAGTTTAGCTCGGTGGAATTGTTTTCAAAAGCAGCTAGTTGTTTCTTATTATGTTTCACAGTTTACAATATGCATCAAATTATTGTAACCTTTACTTGCGCGATTTGATACAAATTCAGAATGAAATAATTTAACGAGTCCACTATAATTGCATATATGTGTGCAAAAAAAAAAAAAACAAAAATATATGGATAATAGTTTCGTACAAACAAAAACATATTTCTACTCATACTATTTATGAATTCACTAATAGATCATCCACATAAAAAATAAGCAAGTTGAGAGAATGGCCGGTCAAATACTTGTATCATCAATTTTTAACAATTTAGTATTTTATCTATAAATTTTGGTAAATTAGCACTTGTACTTTTAAAGTATATATGTGATTTAGTATCTCCGTTAAATAATATTTGATGGATATTCCTTTTGCTGATAAGATAATGGCCGTAGACTCTTAGCCAAAAATTGCTAAAATATAAAAATATGATATTAAATTGATAAAAATTAAAAGTATAGGCACTTAATATGTTATTATCTTATCATTAAAATAAACATTTCTCAAATATTATTTAACAAAAACACTAAATCATACATATTTTAAAAGTATAACTACTAATTTGCTAAATTTAAAAATAAAACACTAAATTATAAAAAATTAAAAGCAGTGGCATTTAATCGGCTATTATTCCATTGAGAGAGAAAGTGACATACATCTATAGGATACTATCTCACAATGTAGGGATTAGGCGAAAAGGAATATACTTTTGTATGTACCGAATGTGGCTACTAGTGTTCTCTTGCACGTTTTCTTGCAAAGAGAGAGAGAGAGAGTGCCATTGAGGGAGTTATGAGAGCAGTGGCGTGTGCATAGGATTAAGGGCAAGGGTTATCACATTCTTCAATGAACTGAGAAAGGAAAAGATTAATGTCTTAAGGAATGTGGATTTTCTATGCAGTATTTTGTGGTTTCGTCCTTATTATTTAGACAAAATCCCAAAAATAATTTTATTTAATTTTTTTCAACAATTTTATTAGATTTATCATTATGGGTCTATTTGGCTAACCTTTTTCTAGCAGATACAGATACTTTTTTTTTAATTTTTTCTAATAAATTATTTATAAAGAAATAGATACAGATAAAAAAAAAGTTGACAATTCTTATGAAAAGATTAAATAGATCAAGTATAGATAAAATATAAATATAAATCAGACGTACTTACACATATCATTTTAATATAAATACAGATACAGATACAAATGAAAAAAGACCAATTAAACATACCATCTATTACCGTGCAAATTTTTAAAATTGGTTTAATGAATCACGTTTTTGAGTTTAACGAGGGTTATTGGCTCTTGATTAATTGATTTTATGTTAATTTGAATTGATTAAAGATTTTCGGGTCATGGATATTTGATGATAATGAGCACATAAAGGATAACCATTCAATCGGGACGTCGATTGGGAAATGCCAGCCAACTCTGATAGCAAAACAAATCCTTGGTAATAAAAATAAAATCAAGGCAAGAAAGAAACAAAAAAAGGTCTTAATCATGGTCAAGACCTTAAGCAATCTGATACGTTTTACTTGGCTCATAGATTGAATCTGTCCATTTAAACGAAGGTAAACCAACATAGAGTATACGTAAAATATGATTGATTATGAAAATTAAACGATGAACGAGTCAATGGAGTCACTACAAAGTAAATGAAGTTCGCAATTTAACTTGAATGATCAATAAGATAAACGAAAGGAGACAATTGATATGTTTACTTGTACTTTTATATAAGCAATAGGTTATCAATAATTAAAAAAGAAAAATCACATTTTACGAGGTAGGTATTATTTACATTCCCATTCCTTCTTAAAAACTATAATTTTTCAACATAGTTGACTCTATGAAGCACATCCAAGCAACTGGGGGCAACCAAAAGTGCTCTCCCTCTATGATATGCAACCATACGAATTGCATTTCAAATGTAATTATATGGCAACATGGATGGCATCCATGAGCGAGACAAGCAACGTCCTAAACTAACCACAAACCAACCCATCAAAGAGGCAAAAAAATTCCAACTTAAAGTACTTTATGGTTTGATGCTTAAACCATATGAAACGTTGATTACGTCATTATACTTCCTTGCAATCCTGACAATTTTTTATACATAAGGATATATTAGGTAAATTAAAGAAGATTAAGAAAAGTATCCATTTTAAGATCTAAATTCTTTTATTAGGAGCACTGCAATTAAAGAAAGGACGGTGTTCAAATTGACAAAAAGAACAGAATAAGATATACCGTACTAGTAAAGTTTGTGAGAAACGCATCAAAAACTGCATGGATTTCGAAAAGCAGCAAGTAAACGGAGTCGATAAAGAATAAATTAAAGTCGAGAAAATCAAGGGACACACCTGGAATAAGAACAATATACACAGACCTACCGACCGTCACACTTATTTTGAGATTATCAGATGTTGGCTTAAAAACGGCGGTGCGAATGTGAGGTTTCGATCACCATGAGTACATCATCACGTGTGTGTTACGTAATTATCGCGTTATACAAGATTTAAGAACATGATATGTATAAGAATAATAAGAAGAGAATCTACCCACTATTACTTATATGTTAAATTAGAATTGGTACTTATAAAACTTTTTTTTTCCCTAATGTAATTGGTCATTTGATCATTTACTTGGCTACCGCAAAAGATTCACTTAAATTTATATGAGAATAGAATAGATATTTTTCATAAGGTATTTATGATTTGTTTTCATTTTAGATTACCAAATTAAATTGCATCTAAAATAATTCCATTTTAGATAACCAAAAAAGCTAGTTGTTTCATATTACAATTTGCAATACATCAAATTATTGTAAATTTTACTTATGCCATTTGATACAAAATTCAAATGAAAATAATTTAACAAGTCCACTATAATTGCATTGTGTTCTCAAAAAAAAAAAAATCGAGAAAAATGCAAAAGCACCTTCTAAACTTTAGAGATTGTGTAGATTGACTTCTCACACTTTAAAAGTATGGTTTTGACCTCCAGAACAATAAACAATTATCATGGTTTTGACATCTCATCCTTTTCTGTACAAATCCGTATTAATATTGTACAAAAAAGTACACATAGAATAGTTTTGTATTTTTTTAACAAAAAAAAAATACAAAAATGTCCTAAACTTACAAAATGTTTATAGTTTAGGGGTCAAAAACCACATTTTCAAAGTGTGGAGGGTAAATCCACACCACCCCTAAAATTTATGAAATGTTTTTGCATTTAACCCAAAAAATTATGAATAATAGTTTCCTACAAACAAAAAACATCTTTCGAGTCAAATTATCTATAAATTCATTAATAGATCATCCATATAAATAATAAGAGTTTGTTTGTTTCATCGTATTCTTGTTATTTTGTCATCATATTTTTATCGTTTTCAAATAGATGTTTATCAAGAAACAAATACCGATGAAAAATCTACAGTTTTATTTATAAACAAATCAAAAAATATAATACAGATAAGTTACAAATGCAAATATAATACTGATACGATACAAATACAAATCATACAATATAAATAGATCTTAAGTAAGTAGGAGGATAATAGCAAGCCAAATACTTGTATTATCAATTTTTGACAATTTGTTATCTCATTATTAGACTTTTTCAAATTAGTGCTTGTATTGTTAAGTTATGTGTAATTAAGTGTTCCTGTTAAATAATATCTAATGAACATTTTTTTTACTGATGAGATAATGACAGGTACTTAGCTAAAAATTATCAAAATCTAAAGATGATGTGGTTCTAAATTGACAAAAATTGAAAGCATATGCACTTGATCTATCATTACCAATCATCAAAATAAACGTCCGTTAAATATTATTTAACAAAGATATTGTTGTACATATTTGAAAGCACAAAAACTAATTTACTAAATCAAAGATGAAATATTAAACTGTCAAAAATTGAAAATATAAGCATTAGACCAGCCATTATTCAAATGAGAGGAGAAAAGAATATGCATCTATAGAATGCTAAATAAGTCAATGTAAGGACTAGGAGAAAAAGAATACACTTCGTATACACCAAATGTGACATTAGTGGTGTTCTCTTAATTGAAAAGAGAGAGAGAGTGAGTGATTATCGCTCTAGGATCAACTTTATCCATAAGTTGTTTAACATGATATGTCAACATGCCAAGCATTGATTCCCGTTTCAAGTAATTTCCTTAACAATTCCTTTTATAGGTGAATTCTTAAAGAGAGTTACTTAACAATTTTTAAAAAAAAAAATTAGTTGTCACGTGTCACATTCTACCAATAACAATAGAAGAGAGTAGGAAACTTACTTTTTGAATTGCTAATTAAGTAATTCTAATATAGATTTCGATGTCAAGAAACTCCTATAACAACTCACTTTATTGGATTTTTGAATTTCTTACTACGAAGATCCATGTCAAGCAACTCCAACAAAGTTACTCGAGAGAGTCATAAGGTGGTGGCATGTGCCTAGGATTGAGGGCAGGCGTTATCGCAATCCCAAATGAAGTGAGAAAAGAATAGATAAATGTCTTTAGAATGGGGATTTTCTATGTGGTCTTTTGTGGTTTTTTCCTAAATTTGTAATTATTTAGACGAAATCCTCCCAAAATAATTTTATTTAATTTTTTTCAACAATTATTATTTAGTTAATTGTTACATCATCGTGCGTTTTTTTTTTTTTTTTTTGGTAATTGAATTTCACGTACATATATGTTGGTTTAATGAATCACGTTTTTGAGTTTAACAAGGGTTATTGGCTCTTGATTAATTGATCTTTATCTTAATTTGAATTGATTAAAGATTTTCGGATCATGGATACTTGATGATAATGAGCACGTAAAGGATAACCATTCAATCGGGAGGTCCAGCCAACTCTAGTGGCAAAACGAACCCTTGCAAATAAAACTAAAGATCAAGGCAAGAAAGGAACAAAAAAAGGTCCTAATCATGGTCAAGACTTTAAGCAATCTGATACGTTTTACTTGGCTCATAGATTGAATCTGTCCATCTAGTCCATTTAGCCCGTCAATGAAGGCAAACCAGCATAGAGTATATGTAAAATGTGATTGATTATGAAAATTAAATGATGAACGAGTCAATGAAGTCATTACAAAGTAAGTGAAGTTAGCAATTTAACTTCATATGAGAAGAGATTCATATGAGACGAGGTTGTTGTAATATATACCAATCTCGTGCCCTCAAGAAACGAGATCAACTTGTCTAATTTTGGGATTATTTTCATTCCAGTAGTATTTTTATAATTTTTTAATATATATATATATATATATATATTAATTTCCTTTTCCCCAATAGCTTGTGGTGGGTGTCGAATCCAACAAAATTAAATAACCTACTCTTAAAATTTTGTAAATAGTAGTGAGCAAGATCGTCTCCACTGGGAACCAGTAAAAATCTATTTCTATCAAGATTGAGAAAAGAGAAGAAAAATTGGGGGGTTTTTTTTTTAAATCAAACAATTAAATAAATTCTATATTTAAATACGAAAATTCTATATTAGGAAAATATCCAACCAAAGTCTTACCACAATTCAATTCTTGGGATTGATCATTGACTCAAAGATTATTGTTCTTTTATTGAATAGACTGGTTATGACTTTCAACACGCTCTGAAAATCTATCTTTCCTTAATGATTTGATAATCAAGATAAGATCTTTGATTAATTCCCTAATTGATTAGACAACCATAAATACGCTCTTAGAATTTAATCTATCAATTGCTTTATGAAATAGAAAGATTACCAATCCTAATCAATAATCCAAAAGCATGAATCATTTAAACTAGATTATATTTCATCACAACACAAAATCAATCATCTGGTTATAATTAATCGTGTTGTTTCATCACATATATTAGAAAGATCATACAATTACGGATATGATTTCCTAATTGATTGATTATTGTTTGTTAATCATATAACCGGATCCAAAGTTGCAATCAATAAACATACAATAATAACATATAAAGCAGATGAAATATGAATACTCAATTTAAGAACAATATAATAGAACCGTTTTGATCTCACAATCCATCTTGAATTGAATATGTAGCAATCCTTTGGCTAGATTTGGAGTTTAGCCACTCATGATCCAAGAAACAAAAGCTAGGGTTTCTTGAGAGTAAAAAGAACAAGAACAATCAATAATGAATAATGAATGAATCCCTTTTCTCTCTCCTACTTCTTTATATATATGAGATAAACATAAGATATAAAGAGTATTTTTCGCATAAAAAGATGGCTGGAGACATGTCGCAACAAGGGTGGTAGCCATTAATCACGAAACAAGTGGTGCACGCGTGATGGCCGGCTCCATGGCCGGCGGCCATGATTCTCCCAGTGCCGGCCATGAATGTTGACCTGCGGCGATTACATGATGGCTGGCAGCCATGACTCCTCTGATGTATATCTCATGGTGATGGCCGGCTCCATGGCCGGCAGCCATGATTCTCTTATGTATATCTCCCGTACTTAGTTTCTCTAAATCTTTCTATTCACTTTAAAAACCTGAAATATAACATTAACTTAATTAAGTACCAATTCCTCATAATTTCTATAAAATTAATAACAAGTTGATCAAGGTTTATCCAATATAAATTGAGTAAAATATATCTCAACAGCTTGTCAATAATTTAAAAAAAAATTGCATTTTACGAAATAGGTGTTACTTGCATTCTCGTTCCTTCTTAAAAACTGTAATTTTTCAACACAGTTTACTCTATGAAACACATCCAAGCAACTGCGGCCAACCAAAAGTCACTTCCTCTATAATATGCAACCATACGAAATGCATCATAAACGTCATTATGTGGTAACATGGACTTTATCCATGAGCGAGACAATCAACGTCCTAAACTAACCACAAACTAACCCATCAAAAAGGCAAAAAATTCCAACTTAAAGTACTATATGGTTTGATGCTTAAACCATAGGAAACGTTGATAACATCATTATACTTCCTTGCAATATTGACTTTTTATTATACATAACGATATATTAGGTAAATTAAAGGAAAAATAAGAAAACTTATCCATTTCAAGATCTGAATTCTAAGCTTATTCCAAGATGAGGAAAAGCCAAACTAATTGTCCTACGTCTCTTATAATTGTAGAAGATCAATTTTAAAACTCTAATAATTTAAAATCGTAGCTTATCTATAACATAATAAGAATCACCCGAAAACCTATATCATATCGAACATATAAGATATATATTACATTTGGAATCTATAATTTTGTTTTTTTTTTTAATTAAACATTCATAATATGAAATTTTAAGGTAAGTAATTTGATAATATCCAATAATTTAATCACGTATTTTCCAGTTTCTACATCATGGACCTAACAATATAACCCAAAACACTTTATCACAACTATCACAAAAGCGCAATCTATTATCATAAGATCTAAGCCAACTTATCTAACATAAATAAGAGCCTAAACTACAATAATTTTAGTAGTGCAAGAACATCTTATGAAAAACATAACACAACAAATAACCAAGCTTCCAGATGATTTCAAGTAGGGTAGATATAACGTACATAAAACATATACCTTATGTACCTCAAGGTACAAGTTTAAAAATTGATAAAAGGTATAAGATGTTATATCTTAAATTATACCTTATGAAAACAAGTTCTAATAAATTGAATAAAAACTCGTTTTATAACTTTTAATATTTATAGAACCTATCCGGCCAAATCCGATTTACCATGTTTCAAATTCTGATAAGATTGCCCATCCGACGTTGTATGAAGGCAAAGTACTTGAGGAGGGAAAATTTTTGTGAGATTATTAGACCTAAAGACAATAAAAAACCTACCTTTTCCCACGTGTGTGGACTTTGAATCCAACATAAAATGGAGAAACATTTCTTTTCCTAAACCATGTGCTGAGCCTAGCCAATAAAAAAACTATGTGCCTAGCTTAGCCAATTCCTTGCGATCCCACGCTTTGACCCCACATAGAGCTTTCACATTGATGATAATGGAAGTTGGTAGGAAGCTCTTTGGCATTGAGTCCCTTCCTTGATTTTCTGTGCCAGAGTCAACGTCAACACCATTAATTCCAAGAAATTACAATTGCAAATTTTTCATAGTAATTATGGAAGTAAGAAGACTAGGTCACAGTGTACCCCATCTGGGATTTTTATGTGCATGAACGACCGGTTCTGCAGAAGTGACTTGCTACATATGATACTTACTTAGATGTAAGGGTAAAAAAAGTTTTGGTATCTTTACTATTATAAACAGAAAATTAAATTGAATGATTAAAAATTTCTTATATGTCAATATATTATTTATCCGTATCCATTAGTAAACAATTTATGTGATATGTCAATTCTTGAGAATTTTTCTTTAACCTATGTTATTCCGTAAATAGCTTGTAAAAGATTACCTATAATGATTAGAACATTTCAAAGTCAACACAGCTGGTATCAAGTTCATAAAAGAGGACCATAATTTGTTTATGAATTTCTATATTGCAACTCAAAGCAAAACAAGTGGTCAGTGGAAACATCATCTAGTTGAAAGAAATTGCAAAAGTAATGTGGAGCTCTTATGATCCGATTGAAGAAATATAAGAATACGTTCTATACACAACAATCATTGCCCAAAATGTGATTGAATTTTAGAAACTATAAGAAAAATAAAAGATAGTCCCCCTAAACTTCAACTAAGTATTAACATTTCTCCTAAACTTCTAATTATTGCAAATAACTCTTAAATTTTGATAGGTTGGCAATATAAAAGATACTTGGTTTTTTCAATTTAATAAAAACACACTAACATTAAGGGCCTATTTGGATTATCAGTTTTTTATATGTATTAGATCGATATTGGTTCTGTATTGATTCGGTATCCGTACAGCATCAGTTTGATTTGGTCAGTTTATGATTAAAACTATTAGTTTTTCATCAATATCATATATGTATCAATTTAGTATCGGATTGATTTGAAAACGATGCCAAAATGACAATCTAAAAAGACCCTAAAATTTAGAAAGTGGTAAAGCACACTTTAATGAGTTTGAGGGGTGTTTTAACACTAAAGTCAAAGTTATTTATGAGTGTTATTCTCAACTTTGGAGAATTAATTGCATATTTTGTCAAAATTCAATGTGTGATTTGCAATATTTAAAAGTTGACTGTATCAATAATTAGATCAAAGTTTAAGGGAATTATTATTTTTTTTTCCAAAAAATATATACATATGTATGTATGCATGTTGATAGTAGTTTTCCTTAAAAAAAGAATCAAACACTACCTCACGAACTCACCCCACTAATAAGCTATTACACTAACTAACTCAATAACTTGGTACTAGACACACAGTGCACATGTTATGTTGTAAATGAACCACGCCAACACAATAAATTACTAGGCTTAAGTTTAAACTCAACTTAAAATTTTAAAATTGAAGCTCAATTGAGCATAGATTTTAAGCTACAACTCAACTCAAAGTGACATTAAAGGTCAATGTAGATTGCTTGTTTTTTATCTGTATCTTCTTTGTATCTAATTTAAGGTTTGTTTATAAGTAAAAATTTTTATTTTTTCATCTATATCTATTTTTAACAATATTTGATTGAAGCAAACATAAAAAAGATGTTGAATCGATGTCAAATCAATGAACCAAACGCACCTAAATAAGCTTGAGCTTAGCTCATTTAAGCTTGTGTAGGCTAAAACTATTAAAAAATATTTTTATATTCTTAATATTAAAATTTGACTTGAACTCCATTAATATTTATACTTACTCGATTGAGTTAATTGAACTAAACCTTATGAAGCTCGAGCTCAATTCGATAAATTATTCAATAGTTTGAACTCGATTGAGCGATTCTCGAATCAAATTCAAGTAAAATATTAAGTTAAATTTGATTAGTTTGCAAACCGATTTAATTTATTTATACGCATATACCAATCTTAAACATCAATATTGAATCGGTCACAACATATGAAATTTCAATTTCTTTAAGTTTTTTTTTTCCTAGCTAGTTGTACAAGCAATTCCATGCAATAGGTTACCTAAAAGTCTCGATTACTCAATCCGGACCAATCATTAGGAGTAAAAGGTTTTACCAAGCAAACGAAATCGGTGAAATCTACCCCAGCACACTCTCCATACCTGTCTCCACCAACAACTAGGGCCACTACATAAGCTCTCCGCTGAGTATCAAGGAATATCTGCTATTGCTGTCGCTTGATCTAATCAGAGATATTATGTGGGGCACGAGGTGCACTAAATTCTTGAGAAATTATGGAACTAAGATGACCAGCTATGTGTCGGTCTACGCCATCTACGACGTTTTCGTGCATGAACGGCCGGTCTTGTAGAAGTGACTTGCCTCTTGCCATATATTATATTTTACTGAGATGTAACTGTAAGGTTAAGTAAAAATTTTGATATTTTCATTACTATATGAAGAAAAAAATCATAAATTCCACCATTTTATGTTCTCTCTCTCTTAATTTTCTGATCAAACCCTCGTATAAAGGAATAGCTTGGTGGCCAACCGCCCTTCCTTTTCAAATATTTTCCTTTTATTCATTGTCCAAAACTCATAAATCAACCATTATTGATATTCATATTTTGTAGATCTACTTTTATTATCTTAAATATGAATTTTTATACATTGCTCTCATCATCACTATCAATATTATATCTCTATCTTCATAATCTCACATTTGTAAATTTGGTTGGATTGAAGACAATCGTACACATTTTAGAGTATCATAGTTTTTAGAATAAGTGGTTATGGTGTTTTTTCTTTTTCCTTTACTTTTTGTTTATTGTTTTTTATCTCTTTATGTGACTTTATCCGGCCAGAATACTGATTTATAATCTTTAGATGTAAAAGAAATGTGCGAGTTTTGAATTGAGTCTTTAGATTCTCATCTCTTTAATTGTTTTGTCAAGATTTCGTACCTTGTATACTGGATTTTGATGTAGTATTGTTAAATGAATAAACTTTTTACTCTAGCCAAAAAGAAAAAAATTATGTGATATATCATTTCTTATAAGTCTTTCTTTATTCTATGTTATTTCATGTAAAAGATTGTATGCATTCATTAGAATATTTGTAATCAATACAGCTAATACAAATCCAATGAAGAGGAACATAATTTGTTTATGAATTCCCATATTGAAATCTAAAGCAAAGCAAAGGGTGAGTGAAAAAAAAAAACATAAAATTGAAATAAATTACAGAAACAATGTTGAGTTCCTAATCAATTGAATAAATATATATATATATTTATATATAAGAATATGTTTTGTACAAACCAACCATTGGCTAAAATATACTCAATACATTCTCTACACCAACCATTTGCTGAAATATATTAGAATTTCACAAATTATAGAAGAATTAGAAATAACCTTCTTAAATTTTGACCAAAACTTGTACATACCTTCAAAAATGTTTAAATATTATAAATAACCCTTTTTAATTTTAATAGATTAGCAACATAAAGATCATTTTCTTTTTACTCTAATAAACATACATTCACTACTGTAATTTTGATATTGACTCGCTATACTAAATGCGACTCAGCTCATTTAATTTTTTTTTTATCATTATTTAATACTCAAGCAAGAGTGGTCCTATATAATAAAGCCTGAAATTAAATTCTAACAAATAGCAATGCCAGACGTGGCATCAGTCGCCACTAGAACTAAATGCCCTCTCCAACTAATCTTTTACTCCCAGTTCTACTCCTCATTCTCTCGGATTCCTCTTCCCTCGATCTCTCGAATACTCATTTGCTGTTTTTTTTTTTTTCCCCTTTTTATTTGTTTTATTTCTAGCAATAGCAATGGCGGATTTGCAATTTTTTTTTATTTGTTTTATTTCTTTTTCATTTTTCAAATACTCATTTGCTGTTCTCTTAACTTAACCCCTTAAAGATCATGTGACTTTGCAAGTAAGTGAGCGGAGGTAACATCTATAATATTCTTCAAATATAAAATAGTGAAATGCGTACTTAATAAAAAATACTCCCAAAATAAATTATATGCTAAGAAAAAGTTTGCTTTAAAAATAAAATTATGCGATATTTTGCCAAAATAGTCAATGTCTCAATAGGCGAAATCCTAAGTCTTATAATACCTAGAGAAAAAAATAAAATAATTAAATTTCTATATATTTTTTATTATGTAAAAATCGTCTAAAAAAATGGGTTCATTGGGTTCAGTTCACTTTAATCCGGTTCTACATTAATTTAAAAAAAAAAAGAAAAAAGTTCTGATATTGTTCCTAAAAGACCAAAAGGAAAGATTATTTAATTATTCTCATCTTTTAATAATTTCTTTTTGGGCATTTCAGTACATGACACAGCACTTTGTGCCCATGCTCCATAAATAATCAGTTGTACGTTAAAATTTTCAATTGACAAGAAGTAGGAATAATTATTTTTATACAATTTTACCATCCATGAATAAATAAAAGAAAAACTAAATAATCAAATATGAACTGGTGTATGCTAAACGCATTGACTTCGAGTCTACTCGCCATTGATTTGTCTGTTTTAATCATTTTGCTAAGACAACAGAAACCAAGAAAAGTAATAAGTTTCACACCCACCATTCTCTGATCTCTGGTCTTTCCATGCAAGTGGAGAAGACTTGGTAAAACTAAAAATAAAATAAAATAAAAAATCAAAGAGCAATCGTACCTTGACAGGATAAGTATTGATGTATTTTAATTTTTAAATAACTAACGGATCTGTATATAATTTTTATAAAATTTTCTATACAAATAAATTCTATAGATATATATTCGTCATTTCACTGTATCACTGATTTTATTTTTTTTCCACTTGTAAGCTTCGTGGTCACTTACAAATACTAAGAAAGTACTAGTCAAATAAATGCTTGTTTGTCTATAAATACCATATATTCTCTCTCTCTCTCTTATCACATATCGTCACCTTCACTTACCAGTCACACACAAAATATTCCAAAAACTCTGGTATCTTTGGTCTAAAAATCTGCAGAGCCATGTCTGAGAATGGCACAAAGTGTGTGAATGGCAGTGAAAATGGTACCAAGAAGATGAAATGTGAGATGGGTGATGATGATCAAAAGATCATGATCAAAGGGACTGTTGTGTTGAGCAAGAAGAAGAACTATTTTGGAACTGATAGTGTTCATAGCAAAGTTTTTGATTGGGTTCAAGAACTTGTTGGAAACAAGGTTTCTTTGCAACTGATCAGTGCTGTTCATGGTGATCCTGGTTAGTTTCTTTTGGGACCTTGACCCATGTATATTTGTACTTTTATTAGTTTCTTTGCTACCATTTTTGCGTTCTGCGATACCATTTTGTTTGGCTGCTGCTGGTAATCAGTTGCGGCGAGACGGGATTTTTTTCAAATATTTCTTAGAAGATGTTTTCTTGATAATCTCTAATCCTACTATTAAGTGAATCTTGGATTCAAACTTCGTATTGTGTGATACTTGATCAACCTGAAGGGGAAAAAAGGAAAAAAGAAAAACGAAAAACCCAATTTATCCATATAGTTATTTTTCTTTTCTATTCTAGTCTCAAGTATGCTCATGGAACTTTTAATTATCATCTTCGTTTTCATAATTCAATCTTTATATTCCTATGAAATCCTGATCAGGATAGAACAGCCACATACTAGCATGCTATTCCTTTCACTTCCTTTTTTTTTAAAAAAAAATTAAACAATTTATTATTATGAAGAAAATAATTTAATAAATAGCTCTAATTAACATTAGAAAGTCCAAATTATTCATATATTTCCCTTTTTTTTTTTTTTTTGGTCTTTTTCCTCATTTTTTTCAAAGTCTCAATCATTCACTGCATGGTCATAATTGGCATGAGTGCTTAAAATGGGCCTACTGTGTTTACTCTAGCATGCATGTGTTTGTGATGAAAAAGAGCATAAAGTCACAATGGTCACAGCTAGGTGAGACATACACACATGATCCTTTCAGAAAAAAATAAATAAATAGCATTTTTTTTTTCCTTTTTCTTTTTCCAAGAAAGCCATCGAATGTGACTAAGACTTGTCTCTTATTAGCCTGTCCCAACAGCAGGTCAATGAATAATCCCCCATTTCAACTTTTATTCCTGTTCAATAATTCAATACCTGGACTATGTTGAAGCTGTACTGCTAGAAAAAGTTGGTAAAATAATTAGCCTTTCCAGGGTGGGGACAGTCACAGTTCAGTTCGATATATGATACAAACTAAGCAGTAATTCTGTTTGAATTACGTGAATTTTATCTGAATTTTCATTTTTATTTGTATCGGTATCTGTATCTGATCTATATTATGTCTATATAATCTATTTATAAGTAAAAATTTCTGTTTTTTACTTTCATAAGTATTTGAAAACGATTAAAAAAAGAAGAAGAAGAAGAAGAAAGTCAAAAACACAAGAAACCATTAAACCAAACAGGAGCTCATTCAATTAGGCTGAGTTCTAAATCATATTTTACTTAACTGTTATGATAAATGAAAACCATCTCCTCAGTTTGATTCAGGTTATAGTTTGATCTAAAATTGCATTCAATAGTTCAAGTCTCGACTGAAACAGAATGTATAGTTTGGATTTTCTTAGTTTGCAAACTGAATTACATACTTTAAACCATGATGTTAAACGACTTGTAAGTTGAACTTTATTAAGATTTTGGTTTTTTTATGTCACCAGTAATTGACTTCTTAAAAAAAAAAAATATAATGTACACACACACATACGTATGAAGGGATTAGGTGAAAATTGAATATCTTTTAAAATACTTGTTAATGTAGAAAGTATTTTTAACTACTATTGCATTTTGTTTGTTTGTGCAATAGACAGCGAAATCTTATCAGCTGATATTTGATTAATGTTAATGTCCTGTCAATTGTGATATGACAACTCTCTCCCTAATCCTCTTAATGCTGCAATTCAACCAAATAATTATCCAAATCAATGATTTCTTTTTGTATTATTAGGACAACTACATATAGCAGATACCAAACAAGATTTAAAGAAAAACGGTGTTATTGTTCAATTATTTTGACCATTTTCAAGGATCATATAAATGTATATACAGTATTATCCATTCATTTTTCGCTCGATGCATGAAAATTTAGTAAGGTTGTGCTTGTGCCAGTGAAGTACGAAATTTACAGACCTACTTTAAAGTGGGTGTATTTGCTTTAATAAAAAAGTTATCAAACTTGTTTTAGTTTAAGGTAATATCCGTTTACAATGTTTAAATATTGTAATAGTAACTTCAAGTAGTTATGGTTGCCAAAATCACAATTTTACTATTCACTAAAATGTATGGAATCGATAGAATTATATAAAATCTTGCAACATCAGTAAAATGGTAACATATAGAATCATATACCTAAATTTATATTTTTTAACTAAAGTCTGCACTAAATTTTGCATTCATTTTATTTAAGAAAAGAAAACATAAAATCATATATTTAACTTATGATTTTGACAACTATGAGAAACTAGCAGCTATTGGTGAGCAGTTATGGTAGCAACCGGTAGTCGGTTTTCCTGATGAACCGGAGTAGAAAATGTTATAGCAAAAAAGGAAAAATAAGCATATACCTAGCTTTTGTTAAGGACAAGTTTTGATGTTCTATGATTCACTCAAGCCTGCCATGAATTCAAGTTGTTGTGTTGCAGCGTAAGAGAAATTAAGCACAAACACAACATAAAAGAGTAGTACATTGTGATGATAACAACTCATTATGGTCACATTTCATATTAATTTTAGCCTTAGATATGTTTTCTATCCTATATTGTGGCCATTTTATCTTACTGTCAATTCGATGCAACTCTGCAGAAAACAAGTTGTGCGGGAAGCTGGGCAAACCAGCACATATAGAATGGACAACAAACTTGTTGTCCTCAGGAGCAGCTGATCCAGCATTAAGTGTAACGTTTGATTGGGATGAAGAAATAGGAATTCCTGGGGCATTTTCCATAAGAAACAATCATCACAGTGAGTTTTTCCTCAAGACAGTGACTCTTGAAGATGTCCCTGGTGAAGGCCAGGTCCACTTTGTCTGCAATTCCTGGGTTTACCCTGCTGATAAATACCAAAAGGATAGGATCTTCTTTTCTAATAAGGTAAGTGCTTGAATTAAGATTAGAAGGATGCTTGTCTTGAGAATCATTTAGGAAGTGTTTGTTTTTGGACTTTTTTTTAATATCTGTTATAATTAAAGCTTAATAGTTGTCAATTATTACTGTAATGATCTCAAAAGGTTGTGTCTGACTAGTAATCATTCCCAAGAAGTGGTCGTGAATAGGGATAGCAATGACCGGCCACTAATGATGGTGGTTTACTACAAATTTTCCCATTTTGCCACTGACACTTTTCATGACAGTTAACCATTGTCATTGGCCATCAGCTTCCACCTTTCTTTTCCTCTTACCATCAACTTTAATGGTACTAACACGCCACGTGAATTAACTAGTGGCATATAAGTACCAATATATTATAACATATAAATAGTTTTATTCATTATTGCTACTGTTTGTCCAAATAATATTGGTACTTGTTCACCACTCACCTGGACACATAGCATATTAGTACCATTCAATCATTTTTCCTTGCCATCACAGGACAATAGGCTATACTGGATTCCTTTAGTAAATGCAAACTTTTGATATTACTGTGTTGATATTTGACAATTATAATGCTCCGATCAAAGAAAAAAAAATGTGGAGAAAAGTTCAGGAGATGCTTTTGGGGAAACAGGTTAACAACTTGGAGACCATATTTGAGTCATTTAAACCCTTTGCTAACCTAGCAATCCTCTTTTGATTTTATAGTTGATGAAATATGAGATTGACATAGAATTGTAACATCATAATCTCTTGATGTAATAACAGACATATCTTCCACATGAAACACCGGCACCGTTATGCAAATTGAGGGAAGAGGAACTCGAAAATTTAAGAGGAGATGGAACAGGAGAGCGACAAGAATGGGAGAGGATCTATGACTATGATATCTATAACGATTTGGCCGAACCCGAGAAAGGTGCAAAGTATATCCGCCCTATTCTTGGTGGATCTTCTGAGTATCCATATCCTCGCAGAGGAAGAACAGGCCGAGCACCTAACAAAGCAGGTAATGTAAAAACCTTCTATATTACTGCTAGAATTCTGGCTCATATCCAGAGTCCAAGAGGCCTGATGCCGCACCTAAGTAATGATTGTAATGTTATATGCTATTCGTGTGATCCAGATGCAAGGTACGAAAGCAGGATCCCGCTTATCAAGACCTTGAGCATTTATGTTCCAAGAGATGAGCAATTCAGTTCCTTGAAGTTTTCAGACTTGCTGGCTTTTACAATCAAATCTCTCGTACAGTTTGCTATACCCGAGGTTGGAGGCCAGTTCGACCGCACACCTGGGGAGTTTGACACTTTTCAGGAAATACAAAAGCTGTATGATGGAGGTATCGAACTTCCTAGGTTCCAATTCATCGAAAGTGTCATGGAAAGCATCCCTTCAGAAATGCTCAGGGAACTTCTACGATCAGATGGACAACGATTCCTCAAATTCCCCTTGCCTCAAATAATCAAAGGTAAGTTACCTACACGTTCAATTCAACCACTATCACGAGATTTTCAAAGAGGTGATGCTATTCATTTCATCAGATAGGTCCAAGGAAAATTTTAGGCAAATGCCAACAGTTGCTGTTTTATTTTTGACAGAGATAGTCTGTTATTAAAAAAGAATTAGTCAACTGGATATTCTGGAACCAAAAGGGAATATTGGCTTTGTATCTTAATCTTGTCTTTCTCATGCAGAGGATAGGACTGCATGGAGGAAGGATGAAGAGTTTGCCAGAGAAATGCTTGCGGGTGTGGACCCTGTTGTTATATGCCGTCTTCAGGTTTGATTTCACTCTTTGACTAGCTTCGTCAAAATCCTGTGGTAGTTTTAAAACAAATACCAGGACAACCACAAGTAATTATTTCAAACTTACTGCAGGAATTTCCCCCGGAAAGCAAATTAAATCCAAAAATCAATCTGACAATAAAACAACATTATGAGAACAACTTGGAAGGACTTACCATTGATGAGGTAATGTTGATACCCCCTTTTGTGATTGAGTCCTGATAAGATTCTGCATCTCCTCTTGACACATATAATTGATCAAAATGAATAAATGTCATCCTATATTAATTAAACTTGTTAGTTTGGCCCACCAGGCTATCAAGATGAATAAGCTGTTCATATTAGATCACTACACCGATCTAATGCCATTCCTCCGCCGGATAAACATGACTTCCACTAAGACTTATGCCACTAGGACAATCCTTTTCCTGAAAAGAGATGGAACTTTGAGGCCATTGGCAATTGAGTTAAGCTTGCCACACCCAGATGGAGATGAATGTGGAGCACTGAGTGAAGTTTATACACCAGCTGAAAATGGCATCCAGGGTACTATTTGGGAGTTGGCTAAAGCCTATGTATCAGTCAATGACTCAGGCTATCATCAGTTAATCAGTCACTGGTAAATATCATTCCCTTTACCATATATTCTAGGATAGGAATGCTGGATTATGTTGTATTTCCATTTGAAACGCTCTAAGAAGCTTTAATTGGTGAAGAAGTTAGAAAGTCAAAAGATACGCACCTATTTTGGGTTGTCATGAAAGCTCATTCTTTCAGGTTGAAGACTCATGCAGTGATTGAACCTTTCATTATTGCAACAAACCGTCAGCTCAGTGTGCTTCACCCAATTTATAAACTCCTCCATCCCCATTTCCGGGACACGATGAATATCAATGCATTTGGAAGGCAGGCTCTGATCAGTGCAGGTGGAGCGCTTGAAATGACAGTTTTCCCAGCAGACTGTTCCTTGGAAATGTCTTCCGCTCTTTACAAAAAATGGGCTTTCCCTGACCAAGCTCTCCCTGCTGATCTCATCAAAAGGTAGTTTTATATACGATATCCTAGCATGAACTTCATAATTACTGACCAATCCTTAAATCAAATGGTTGTGATGCTACCCTCAACAAATATCAGCAGGACTCGTGTTGCTGTGGCTTCCAATTGCTTGAAATAATGAGTGTCTTCTTTATTGATTCAGGGGAATGGCAGTAGAGGATCCTGACTCTCCTCATGGAATCCGGTTACTACTGGAGGATTATCCATTTGCTGTTGATGGGCTACAGATATGGTCAGCCATCAAAACTTGGGTCCAAGAATACTGCTGCTTCTATTACAAGGATGATGAGATGGTACAACGTGACACCGAACTGCAATCCTGGTGGAAGGAGCTCAGAGAAAAAGGCCATGCTGACATGAAAGACAAACCCTGGTGGCCTAAAATGGAGTCTTGTGCGGAGCTAATCCAAACTTGCACCATTATAATATGGGTTGCCTCTGCTCTCCATGCTGCTATCAATTTTGGGCAATACCCTTATGGAGGCTATCCTCCAAGCAGGCCAGCCATGAGCCGACGGCTACTGCCAGAAGAAGGAACTCCTGACTATGAAGAACTTGGTACGAATCCTGAAAAGGCAATCCTGAAAACAGTCACTGCACAGAAAGAAGCCATCCTAGGAATTTCTCTAGTAGAGATCCTGTCAAAGCATACTGCTGATGAGGTGTTCCTTGGGCAAAGAGAGACAGCCGAATGGACTAGTGATCCAGAACCCCTGGAAGCATTCAAGAGATTTGGAGAGAAACTAGTTGAGATCGAGAATAACATCGATGAGATGAACAAGGATAGTCGTTGGAGGAACCGCGTTGGACCGGTTCGGATGCCCTACACACTGCTGATTCCTAGTAGTGAGATTGGACTGACAGGCAAGGGAATTCCTAACAGCATCTCCATATGAAGATGAAATAGCTGTGTTTTTGCTTTGTTTACATATGCCTCTTCATACTAGTTTATATGTAATATAGCGTGTAATAATTGCAGGACAAGGGTTCAGTAAAATTTCACCTTATGCTATCTGCTATAAGCATGCTGCAAGAGCAATGTAGGAACCATATAGACAGTCAAAGACCTCCAAGGGATCCAACTTGCACTTTGACTTTAGGCGCCCACGTAACTTATTAAAACATTTATCTATTATTATTAAACAAATTCTGTGGTTTGGTGTCAAAAAAATTAAAAGATTAAACTTTCGATAGCTGTTTTTCTTTTTTTAAATTGGACATGGTGTCAAAAAAAAAAAAAAAAAATAAATGCGGGGGGGGGGGGGCGGGTTTAATGTCTTAAAATATAACATATGATCCCATAAAATATATTTTTTGCAAAGAAATAAAACTGTCATTAAAAAAAAAAAATGCCCATCTATTTGGAAAACCACCCACAACGAATAGGCTCCCCATAAAACCGTCCATTATAAATTTCTAAAAAAGAATTTGCACGTAGAACTTATATCTGTATGGAAAACTATCGATAAACTCTCCACAACCTTTTTTTTTTAACTTTTTTTTTCCCTAGAGACTAATTTGCACTATTTGTAGTCCATGAAATTAATAAAGGAAAAATAAAATAATTAATTTCAAAATACACCCTATTGTTCTCACTCCCATTATACTTTTAGTAACATTTTCAAGTGTTATGTGCTTTCTATGTTAAAATCTACTTGAATTCGTGGTCGGATCTTCAATACATGATCTGTTATTTTTAGTGATTTTTTAATTTCTGATTTTAGGATTTAACATTTTTTTTTTCTTTTCCTATTTTATGTAGCGTTTTTGTCGTATAATTATAGGACTGGACTTGACCAAAATCTTAATTCCTTGTCTGGTTGTCATTATGGGATTGAGTATTGGACAATAAACCTTAAGAGAGACATTTGAAAAAGGAAAAAAACTGTGTCATATGTGGATAATAGAACAAATTCTCTACGCTTTAAACAATTCAAATTTAATTAAAACTTTTTAAATTCTCTTTTGCTGTACTTAGGTAGGCATGTTAAATGGGCCGCGCATGAGGGCTGCGGCTTGGCACGGCACGTGAAAAAAAAAAAGACAAAAGCAAAAGCACACATGAGCCAGCACGCTAGGTACGCGGCACGTAAGGTACGCGAAATAAGTAGGTCGGCATGGCACGACACACAAGGCATGCAAACCAGCACGTAGGCTTTTTTTTTTTAAATAATAACATAAAATAGTGATATATTTTTTTAAATTTACTTTAAATTTAATATTTTAATGAAATGTATTCTCTTCTTAAAAAAAATAATATATTTAGTAAATTTTATTTGTTTAAAATGATTTCAATTGTATTATTATTAACATATTAACTTCAATATTGTTTACTTGTTTAGGAAATAAAAGAAAATAAAATTATAAAATAATATTGTAATGGTAATTGATTTATATGCTATTTTAAAAATAATACTATAAAATAGTGATTTATTTTTAAATTTACTTTAAATTGTATTTAAAATATTTTTATTATTTCACTTAAATATATATGTCTTCTTAAAAATATAATAATTTAGTATATTTTATTTGTTTAAAATGATTTCAATTACATTACTATTAATATGTTAACTTCAATATTGTTTACTTGTTTAGGAAATAAAAGAAAATGAAATTATAAAATAATATTGTAATAGTAATTTATTTATATGCCTTTTTAAATAATAATAATAAAATAATGATTTATTTTTTAATTTACTTTAAATTATATTTAAATAAATTATTTTTATTATTTTAATTAAATATATTTGTCCTCTTAAAAATATATATTTTGTATATTTTATTTGTTTAAAATGATTTCAATTATATTACTATTAACATATTAACTTCAATATTTTTAAGGAAATAAAAGAAAATTAAATTATCAAATAATATTATAATGGTAATTAATTTATGAGCCTTTTTTTTAATAATAATATAAAAATAATGATTTATTTTTTAATTTACTTTAAATTACATTTAAATAAATTATTTTAATTAAATATATTTGCCTGCTTAAAAAAATATAATATATTTTATATATTTTATCTTTTTAAAATGATTTCAATTATATTACTATTAACATAATTTCAAGGCGGACAAGGCCCATAACCCCCACAAGGGTAGGTTATCGAGCGGTGCATCCTCCTATTAGCTCCCGAGTGATGCTGATGATCAAGACGGACAACAAGGTGGTCAATCATCACATTTGCACCATTTTTTTTAAAATTAAATGAATTACTTTTTTTGACTATAACGTAAATAATAATGCAATGCATATTATTATTAATATAGTTAAAAAAATTACTTTAGTAATTGTCTAAATTTTATTTATATTCAATGTTACAATCAATAATTTATTTGTAACTAATTTGAATAATTAATTTAATTAAAATTCCAAAAACCATCGGAAAAAACCGCAAATAGAAAATAATAAAAAAACCAAAAACCATGTGAAATTAGACTCGATTGAAGGCACGCAAACCGGCATGTGGAGGCATGCAATATGGCACGTAAATAAATGGACTGATACTGCATGACACACAAAAAAAAGCACGCAAAGCACGGCACGTAAGCACGAACGAGTCAAGCATGCAAAAGCATGCGATACACAAAGCACGTAAAACTTAGCACACGGACGATATGCATGACCCATTTACCATGCCTATACTTAGGGATGGGCAAAAAACCAATTGATCCGAACCAATCTAAACAGAAAATATGGTTTTTTTTTTTTTAATGGTTTGGTTTAAAAATTTTCTAATTCGAACAATCCGTAAATTTATGGTAACTAATCCGTAAAACCGTACCAAAACATTTTAGAAAAATATAATAATATTTAACTATATGTTCATATGATTTCATTTAATATTTATTATTTGGTGAATATTGATTAAAATCAACTTGTTCAATTTTATTTTTTTTTTAGGCTCATGATATGTATTTTTTTGTTGATGATGAACTATTATTTTTTTTAATAGCTTTTTACTTTATAAAGTATGAAATTTATTTATTATGTTGTAAACTCTTATTATATATTAATTATTTAATATATTCTATCAGTGGATCATTTTATTGTTGATGAATTTTGTTAATAGATGATTTTTTATTTTAGCTAAATTTATTGGTGGATAGTTAACTTGATGGTTCTATTAAAAATTATAAATTATGACTTATTATGTATTGGTTGGTAAATGTATTTTATTGGTAGATAACTGATTTTATAGAAAACTATAAATTAAAAGTATGATGTATTCATAAAGTATTTTGTCGTGGTTTATAATATAAACTTTGTAAAATGATATAAATATTTAAGTATCTACACAATTGTAAAAAACTAGAGCAAAAAAAAAAATAGTTAGAATTTTTATTTAATCCATAATCCAAACCAAACCAAACCAAACCAAACCGTCACTTAATGGTTTGAAATTTTTCTAATCCGAACCAAACCATCACTTAATGGTTTGGTTTGAGATGAAAAAAAATCAAACCGTAAATTATGGTTTTGTTTGGTTTTAGGAAAAACCGAATCAAACCGATCCATGCCCACCCTAGCTATACTTATATATACCAAATACTTTTTAGTATAAAAATCTTCATTAAAGGAAATAAGTATGAAATAACCTAATTTATTCAATAATTTAATTTTCATTTAAATATAATATTAGTTCTAAATTAAGTTTGAAGTGAATTTGATATATGAAAATGAATGTGTAGAAATAGGTTTGATATACAATGTGTAAATTATTGTTAGTATAAAAAGTGTGTTAGTAGCATGTTATGAATTAATATTATGTTTATTAATGTAAATTATTGATGTATGTGTATATGTGTGATGAGATTAATGCTATTATTTTATGTATATTAATGTGTGTATAGTATAATTAATGTTTGTATCTCTTATGAATTAATATATATGTGTTATGTTTAAATTTATCAAAACAACTTTTGAAATGTCTAAATATTTGTTAGTAGAATTTTACAACAAGTTAAGCCAATTTTCAAGCTCAAATTAAGTCCAAATTAAGCCTAACCCATATGTACCCCAAAAGTCAAAGTTAGGATAAATATGAGTCACAAATTTGATCAAATAGACCCTCTTTTGGCAACCAACAAAATCCATACGAATTTCAAATTTCTTTTCTTTTCCCTGTTCTTCTTTCTTCAAACCATAAGCTCTAAACCTTAGCAAAAATAAGCTCTTGGACTCAACAATTTTCTCCAAGCCAAAGCTTCTTCATGTAAGTTAATGCAAATTGTAAACTCTTTATTTGTTCTTTCTTGTGATATAGATATAGAATACATATTGGAATGAGTTTTAATGTCATATGAGTTTGAATGGTTTTATATACTAATAAATGTTGGAATATGTTTTGTTATTATATGAACTTGTTTATGTGTTATGGAAGTAGTAAGAAGTGTTGGTGAAGATTGAACTTGATATTGAGTAGTTAAGTTTAAGGTGAAGAGTAGGAGAGGGTTTGATATAAATGAAGTAGTTTGATGTGCTAAAATGATGTTCAAGTTGCTAGGAATGGTTAATGTGGATAAAAGATAGTGTATGAAGCTAAATATGTGTTTGAAGAAGGATTAAAAGTGTTTTATGTTATAAATTTTCAAAGTGTAAAATAGGGGAAACAAACACTTTTCAAACAAGTCTACTTTTGCGTATACGCCGGCATCTGATACATCAACGCCGCCGACATAGAGGTGGTGTTGAATATGATCAGAACCGATTTTCTAACGCTACTTAAAATGCCGTCGGCTTTTGTGAAGAAATTGGCCAGTGTTTATTTTTCAAATCCTGTGCCGACCACTAGGGCTTCAATGCCGTCGGCCTTTAATCGACGTTGAATGCAAACAGCACTGATTATCTTAATGCCGCCGGCGTATGATCCCAACGCTGTCGGCGTTCAGCTCCAAAGTGCCTGTGTAAGTTGCCCACGTATCCCCTGAGTTTTTACAATTTCAACCTTCTTCAATTGTCTTTCTTTGCTTCATATACGGTCTTCTAATGAATCTATAAGTTATATAAACATGTTTTATATATGAATTAAATGTTAAAGCTATATGTTAAGTTTATTGAATCTTTTTGTATAGTTAACTTAGAATTATGCGTTGTATATATATTCTATGTTCGATTATTGATTTATTTTTATATTCTTTATTTCAGTTAAAGGTTCTTCGGTTAATTCCCCTCCGAGTAAATATAGTAATACAGTATTGGGTACAGGTACACAATAGCTTGCTTGTTGCATGCTAAGAATAGGCATTGCTAAAATTGATTTAATTCGATTCCACTTAATACTTTGATGAACTGGATGTCTATTATGCTGTTTAATTTGGTCCGAGGAGCAGCAAACCTGTCATGATGCAATGACATGATAGTTAGGCGCTTAACCCGAGTCATGATGCAATGGTATGCTATGATGCAATAGCGATTTGTTTATAATTAAGCGGATAGTTAATGGGGATAATAGTATCCGAGTAACGTTTGCTTAAACTTAGGGAGAAATGCCATGGTTTAGTTCAAAGTTTATGGAGACTTGTGAACTAAATTCATGTTGTGGACTAAGTTTAAGTAGAGTCGGGCAACGGCTTTTTGAGCCCTAAATGAAGCTATTTTTTATGGAATAGATATAGGAGATAAAAGTATTCGGACTGCTTATATCAACCCTCTGAGCAGCTGCTGTTACTCAGGACCCTTAAATTCCCAAAGCGTGATTATGAGGTTTCAATAACCTACTGTTGTTTTGTTAAAAAAAAACTTAACAAGATAATGACTTGATCGTTGATGCATTTCATTCGAATTAAGTTTGCTTGAAAATTCGTTTTTGTATTTGTTATTGCGTACTAGGCCTTTGGCTCACTTTTGCTATTTTGCAGGTATTGAAGATGAATTGTATGATGATCTGAGTTACGGGTCAGATTTTGAGAGGTTCATGGACAAATGGAACGAGTAGGACTCGAATACCCTTGGTTTTTTAGGAGAAGCTTTTGCTTAAAGCATTTTTCTCTATATATAAGGCTTGTTAAATAAGTCTAAGTTGTAAAAGACTTTAAGATCTCTTTAGCTTATCTTTTATACCAAGAACAGCTTGTAATTTTGTAGTGTCTTATATTGACACTAATCTTTGTACATATAATATATATATATGTATGTATGAATTGCTTTTATTTGCAATCTTCTTTTGTTTAAAAATCGTTTATAAAGTGTTGGTAGATTTAATCAAACAATTCTCATAAACTGTTAGTTTTAGGACAACCTTACATATAATGTGAAAATGTTATATGTGGCTAGGGACTCAGTACACCAAGTCTTGGGATTTAGCAGGTCGGGTCCTTATAGAGTATTTTGTACATCTTCAAGCAAATGAACTATTATATCATTTAAAAAGGTATGATGGTGTCTGGACATTTTTTAGTATATCAATCTATATGCTATGGAATTTGAATGGTGCATGTAATGATCCTATGAGAATACTTCTTTTGTGTTTTCATTTTAAAGAGGGTGATAATTGCATCATTTATATGTAGTACATACAATTTTGTTACCCTATCGTGCGAGATATTTTAAGGACTAATTCTTTTTATATTATTTTTTTGATGGAGTAAATACATAAATGATATATGCAAATCTTTAATAAAAATACACAATATTCAAGATTAGGAGTATCGATATATACTATTAAATTTTTTTAGAATAGTAAATATAAAATTATATGAATTTATTTGAGCTTATGTGATTATGGGACTACATCTAAACATTTACAAATTAGGGTATGGATTAGATAAAGTTTAAGTCAACTATTAAGCAAACCAATTTTCGAAAAGTCATATGCAAAACTGTAAAAGCTATAAGGCTTTTATCACTTGTATTCAAGAAATAATAATAATATTAATATAAACACATTAATAATGATGAACACTTATCCTTAATTAATTAGACTATATAATTGTTAATTCTGTTCGTATAAGAAATGACACCTCCTTCAACAAGGTTCAGTAAGCATTGTATTGGTATTGTTTGGTAAATCGTTCTATTATTAAATTGATTATAAAATTAACATAAATAATATTTTAATAACTTAACTAAATATAAATTTATATTTTTTAATAATCTTATACTACTAAAATCCAATAATATCGTCACCTGTCTTTGAAATGATATGTAATACCAAGGCTGCAAATGAGTCGAGTCAAGACAGTAAAGTACTAAGCTCGAACTCCATATCAACTCAAAATTTCAAAACTCAAGTTCAGCTCGAAGTGACCCTATATAAGATCAAATTTGATTCGATTAAGCTCATTTAGACTCAATTTTGTTAAAAAAAAATTCTTAATTCTATTTTAAATTATATTAATACCCAAACTTGATTTGAATTTGATTATATTTATACTCGACTCCTACCTCAATAAAACTCAATTATGCTCATGAATTAATCAAGTTAAACATACAAAGTTCAAGCTTGGCTTGATAAAATATTAAATAGCTTGAACTCAAACTCAACTCGACTCTTTTTGAAGCAAAACTCGAGTAAGCATCAAGTTAAGCTCAAATAGTTTATAAAATTGTTTAATTTTTTTACACGACATATAGGAATGTAACAGGGGGGTATGGGATGAGTCATATAGAACTTGAACTTGACTTTTTTTTATATAGGACATAGAACACTATAGGATTTTTATTGTCGTACCTAAACTCGTCTCCTATAAGGTCTTTCCATCTCTTTTTCATTTTTTAATGTTTTTTTTCATGCTATTATTTTTGTTAAAGGATTTTATGCAAAGGTGATAAAACCTTATAAATTAATTATTTAATCTTCTTAATTGTTTTAATTGGGAAAAAGGGAGAAATTTGTGTTGAATAACACTTGTAGTGTGCATCATAAAATCTAAACTAGTGTGTTCTATGAATGTAACATAACATTAGAAAATATGTAGGTATAGATTATTCACATTTAATGAAACTACAAAATTATCATCACAATGAGTAATCTATGCAATTGTATTCTATTAGAATTATGTCTCAAGAGATTTTGCTTTTAAGGACTTTGTTTTAATTTAAATTAATTTTTATAATTATTTTATTTTATATTTCATTATAATATATTGAGTCGAATTTTCTATTAGGTCATAACTATAACTTATAACCCGACCCTAAATGCTACACTTATTAAAAGTTTTCCCAAACCTACAAATCAAGCAGATCAAATAAACTTGTGGTTGCATTAGAGGTGAGGATATGGGCCTAATGGGTCGGGCTGGCCTGCATCGGCCTAAAGGTTAAACGCTGGGCAATTTTGCTAGATTTTAAACAGGTTAAAAACTTTAAGCTCGGACTCGGCCCATTTTGGCCCCGTGCTAAACAGCCGTCCCGTAAGTCAAAATGAAAAATTTTAATCATTTAATTATTTTTAATTTTTATGTTAGTTTATGTGAAAATTAAACTATTTATATATTTTAAGGTTATCACACACACACACACACACATCAAATATTAATTTTGTTACCATTTTGATTACTTATATATAAAAAGCAAGTTTTAAAATAATTTATTAGATGTCATATTACATTTAAATCAATAAATATATACTTTAAAAAATGTTATAATGCTTGTGGTGCATGTATCAATCTATTTTCTTCCATAATATATCATAAATAATTAATAATATATTATTATGTTATTCTTATTCTTAAATTTTTTCTCTTAGCCCTCTTTGGCCCATCGGTTAAGTGGACCAGGTTAATTTGGCCTGCTTTTAAACTGGCCGAATAAATGAAATGATCTAGCTCTAATTTTAATTTAATTTCCTTGCATATGTTTTATTTGTTTTAATTATTAAGCTTTATGAGCATGTTAATTGATAAAAGGCATGTGTTGTAATATTAATATTGAAGTAGATGATTTGGTAATATACTAAATGTGTTTAAGTTAGTGTATTTTGAGTATTATATATGGTATGAACAATATAATTAATGCTTGTGTTGAATATGTGTTTGTGTTAGTATAAATTAGTGTCAATAAATGTGTTAGTGAAAATTTTATTGATGCTAATATTGTATATATGTTAGTGTGGGTGTGATGCCTAATATTTGCTAAAACAAGCCTTTGAAAGTTCCTACACATAGCAGAAAATTTTGCCCCATTTCAAGCCCAAAAACATCCCATTTTTAAGGCTCAAAATGAGGCTAAATCCATGCAAATCGAAGCCCATGTTTAGGCTGCCATTAAAGTCAAACTTAAGATAATTGCAAGCCTTATTTTTGTTCAAAAACACACTTTCCACACGAATTTTCCATATTTCTCACAAAGTTCTCTTCAAGCAATACATTCTAAAACCCTTAACAAGAACAAGTCTTAGGGTCTTGTACCATTCCTTAAGCTAAAGCTTCTCTAAGGTAAGTTCATGCATATTTAAAAGTTCTTTTACATGTTTAAGTTTCACTTGATCTATGAGTTTCATATGCTATGTGAATGCATGTTGAAATGAGTTCTTGAAAGTTTCATGTGTTAGTTATGTGATAAGTTGCATTTTGATGTTATATGAACTTGTAATATATGTTTTTTATGTGTAAGTAGAAGTGTTAAAAGTTGTTGAAGTCATGAAAAAAGGTTTATGCATGCTCAAGGTGGTGTTGAGAAGTGAATGAGTTGTTGATTAGCTAAATGGTGTTATGAGCATGAAGAAGTGTTTGGTGTGTTGAATATGAAGTGATGAAGTGTTTAAGAGTTGATGGTTGTGATAGAAGTGTTTTGGTTGTGCTTAAATTGGTAGAGATGATATATGAAGTGTTGATTTTGATTTCTTGGTTGAGATGTGTTGAGTTGGTATTGATGTGTTAAATGTGATGAACATGAAGTTTATATATGTTATGAGTTGATAGAATACATTTGAGATGAAGTTTGATGATGGAAATATGTTAAAGAAAGACTGAGATATGTTTAAAGCTGCAAATTTTCAAAGTTTAAACATGGGAGAAGTTTTAGGCAAATCACGGGCAAGATTAGTCCAGTGATGAGCTTGGTTTTTCAAAAAACTTGTCAGGCAACTAATCACGGGCGACCTAAAAGGTGTGATTAGTTCTGACCATGAAATTTTTCCTCATCACGGGCGAACAAAAGGGTATGATTTTCTCTTATCATGAAATTTTTTCAAATCATGAGCAACCAAAGGGGCGTGATAAGTCCCCCACAACGCGACACTGTTTTCGTAAAATAATCATTACTTTTTTCATCTGAACTCGGATTTAGGTGATTCAAATTGCGTTGAAAAGCTTAAAAAAGATCTACAACTTTAATTTTTTGAGTTTTTACAAATTTCAAAATTATCAATGCCTAAATTTCACTTTTTCTAGCTCATACATTTTCCAAACAAAGTTTAAAAACCCATTTTTGCATGTTAAGTGTGATTGCTTAGGAAATGGATCTTTTTGAACTAAAATGAGATAGATTAATGACATTTGATGTATAATGATGATTGAGTGATATAATTAAGCATGGATTAAGTGGGTTTGTAGGTTTAAGAAATAATTGAATTTCCATGAATGTTAAGATTAAACTAGTTACATTGTATATATGGATTGAAGTTAAAAATGATGATTTTGTGAGCTTGTATGATCTTGATAAATGTATAAATGATATGTTATGACCATTGTGTTATATTTATTTGAAATTCCATGAGTGTCAGACTTAGATTTAGTTATGCTTTATGCATAATACTAAGTAGAAATGTTAATTGAGTTGATTTTTCTTGTAACAGTGATAGATACTGCTTTGAGTTCTTCTACTGATCCTCTTTTGAGTCTTCTATTGCTTCTTTTCATAGCATAGGTATGCAATGACTTGCTTCATTGTTTTCTAGGTTAGACATATTCCAACTTGACTTAATTCAAGATAACTTAAGTCATGTTTGTTTTGGTTGTGATTTTCGGCGTTGAATCCGGTACGGGAGCGGTATTATCTTTTTAATGTCATGATGCAATGACATGTTAGAATAGACGCTTAGACCACTTGTCATGATGCAATGACTTTCATTAGTGGCTCAGCGGTAATCGATAGGTTATTTGGTAACGTGTAACATTCGCTTATTCTTAAAGGAAATAATATGATTTAGTTCAAGTGTTTATGAGAACAGTTGAATTAGATGATGTTATGATTAAGTTAAGTGGAGTTGAGCAACGGCTAGGAGCCTTAAATGAGATTACTTTTTCTTTTAGAAAATTTTGTAGGAGATATAAGTATTCGGGTAACTTATATCAATCCCCTGGGCAAATAATGTTACTTAATACCCTAATATCCTTGTTTGTCTGGAGTTTGAATACTCCAGCATTATTTTGTTTAATGAATTACAATTAAAGATAATGAAATATGAGTTGTTGCATTGCACTAGATTAGGTTTGCTTGCCATATCGCTTTTGGTTTTGTTAATGTGTACCGAGCATTTGGCTCACTTTTGCTACTTTTTAGGTGATGGTGATTGCTATGATGATTTGGGTTATGGGAGTGATTAGGAGAAATTCCTAGATGGATAAGAACCTGGGTTTTGCTTGTAGCTTTTCAAGAAAGTTTTTGTTTAAGATGTTTTGTTAAAGGAAATCTATTTTGTATTTTAGAAGGCTTGTTAGTTAAGCCTTATGTTGTAAAAGAAATTTCAAGTTTTTTTTTTTTTTTTGTTAGTTTGAGAACAATATGTAAGTTTTTGTTGTGTCATCTATTAGACATAAAGTTTGTAAATATTTTCTTATAATATTTTATATGTGTATAGATTACTTATGTGAGTAATCCTTTGGTGAAAAGTCTTTATATGAAGTTTTAATGATTTTAAACAAACAATTCACATAAACAGTTAGATTTAGGACAACCTTATATATAATACGAAAATATTATATGTGGTTGGGGACTTGATTTACTTAATATTAGTATTAAATAAGTCAGGTCTTTATAATAAAAATTAGCCATGACCCACTTTTTAATGGAATAATCGGGTTAGCCTACAGGTCATGGCCTGTATAAATTAGGGGTGTGAAAAAAATCGATGAAACTGAAAAACCGAACTGAAACCGTAAAACCAATCAGAAAAATTTGGTTAACTAGTCTGTTGGTTTCGGTTTAGGATTATGGTTTTTATTTTTTCCAGTTTTTTGTTTCGCTTTTGGTTCGTAGCCACAAAAAACTGATAGTTAACGGTTAACTATTTCAATATTTATAAATATATTATATATATAATTTACATATACATATTATAATTTTTGAAATATATATACACATGATTTATATACATATAATTTATCTATGTTCATATTCCTTAGATTTTGATTAAAATACTATTGCCCATGTTTGATGAGAGTTAATGTAATAATTGATTTATTGATGATGATACATCCAAAGGTTTGTTTTTCTTCTTTTTATTAATTTGATTTCTTTTTTTTTTTTTAGCTCTTGTAATATATATAATAATTTTAAGAAAAACTCTATGATAAAAGCTAAAAAATAAAGTTTGTTGAAATTATCAATTTGATTTGTTGAAACCATTACGTTAAATGGTTAAAAACCTAAAACTGAATAAAACGATTAACCGTTAAGGCGGTTAACCGTTTATAGTAGACCGGTTAAGGATCGAAATATTAACAAACCAAACATCATGGTTAGGTTTAAAAAATAGAAACACGGACCGGTTAACCAATCTGTGAACACCTCTAGAATAATATCTCTAGGTTGCATGTTTACCCTTTATAGCATGAAAAAAATTAATATTTTAATATTTTTTATTTTTTATATTAGTTTATGTGAAAATTAAAAATTTATATATTGGGTTTATATATATTAAAGATTAATTTTTTTACTATTTTGATTACTTATATATAAAAACAAGTTTTTAAATGATATTTATTGATGTCATATTATATTTAAATCAATAAATATATATTTTTAAAAAATATATAATACTAATGATGTATGTATTAATTTATTTTCTTTTATAATATATCATAAATAATTAATAATATATTATTATATTATTCTTATTCTTAATTTTTTTCTCTATTTTGTATTTTTTTTTAAGTTTTAGCCTATGGGTCGGTCTAGCCACCTTTAAACTGGAAAAAAAAAAAATTGATCACGATCCACTTTTTTAGGCGGGTAATTGAACCAGCCCACTGGCCAAGGTGCATGTTACCCTTAGAGCATGAACTACCCAAACCCCGGTCCAAATTCAACGTCCACGTGGACGGGGATTGAACGACCCTCCATGACATTCTTTCTCTATGTCCTGCACTTGCTCACTATTGCTTCCAGCTTTTCTTCCTTCGCTCTCTTTTGTTTCGTCTTCGTGTTGAATCACAGAGGAGTTTGAATCTCGGTGAGTGAGTTTCGGAGTAGTCGGAATACTTAATTCTTCATTCTCTATCTCTGTTTTTTTTTCTGTCTTTTTCGTTTCGATGCGGTACGTGTGGTTTTGAATTTGGAGGGAAGGAAAGGAAAAAAGGCTTGAGCTTTTTGTCCATTTTCGAATCCTAGGGTACGAATTCATGTTGTGGGAAATGATTTTCGTAAGCGGATTTAAAGAGGGTTTTGGAGTGAGATTTTTTGAGTAAATTTTTCTTCTCTCTTCGTTCCCCCCTCCCTCCTTTTTCTTTTGAATTTTTGAGGGTTTGAGGAATTAAGAATGTTTTATCGTTTAATTTGTTTGACATGCTGAGGAACTCTTTAAGTTTTTGTATTTTGCAGAAGCTTGTGCAATTTGAAACGCTTAATTTTGTGAATTTGTTCGAAATCGATTTGGTCACCAATTGAAGTTTGTATCTTTTGAAAAGTTTTTAGTAAATTTAGTGAAGTTATCAACTTTTGTGAAATAGGTGTTGATTTGATTAAAATTACAAACCCTAAAATTGTATAGTTAGCTCACGACTTCAACAACTTCTGACATTGAGTTTTATTCACTGTGACTAATTATTCGGAGCTATGGCCGTGGCTTAAACATTGAGTTTGGTTATTTTTTGTCTAGGTAGATTCTTTTAAATGGTGCCGCCGAGGAAACCTAAAATGCACAAAAGCAGTATTCGAATTTAATTGATGTCTCTCCGAATAAAGATGCGGGGATTTCGAAAAGTAGCAAGAAAAGGGTGAGTGAGTTGAGTGATTGACTCTTGTTGATAGGAGCTTTTAGTTGGGTTTTCATGTAATGTTGTCTTTCTGCAGTATTCAAGTTAGCGTCTTCTTGTTATGATGATGATGATAAGTATGTTGTTTTTCATTAGGGGTTATTGTTCTTGCTGTTAATGGAATTTCCACTTTTTTCAAAAAGCAGAAGAAGGACTTAGTTGATATGTTAGGACCTCCGTGGAGCAAAGAAGAGCTTGAGATTCTATGAATCTTACAGAAAATATGGAAGAGACTGGGGAAGGGTATGTTATCTTTTGAGGGTTCGATTTTGTGTTAATGGGGTGTCATTCTCTTGAATTTGAATTTCTAATGTGTAGTTGCAAGGTGTTCTAATGCGCGGCTAGAGAAGAGGTGGTTACTTTGGAAACTACACCATCCATGCTTTAACCTATAATTGGACATCACATGTATATACATGTGGTGTATATTAACCATCAAATACTGTTCTAAAGTGTTGGGTTTCACCAATGTAGTTGGTTTTTTTTTATTTATTATTTTTTTAAATTTTATCAGAGAGATATGTTGAAATTCTTGTTGTCTCTCCTTTCTTTACCTATTTAAAAAACTGATAACTGCTGATCACGGTCAATAGGTGGCTGCTACATTGTGTAACAGATCCACGGAAATGGTGGAGGCTCTTTATAACATGAACAGGGTAAGCGGAAGTAATTCTTTCACTGTTTTAGTCTACTTGATGCATAGCTGCTAATCTTTGTAGGATTCACTAATCATTACTTAGACTGAATTCAAATGTATTATGATCAATCCTCCTCCTGGTAGAATGTCTTAAGATCGAATTCAAATGTGTACTCGATGTTATACGAAACTATCTAGGACGTTTCCATACTAATCATTCACCCACTATGGTTTTCTTAGTGGATAGTCATGTAATGCTGAGGCCGATAGCATATTTGGCATTTCCTTTTTGTTGAGTTATTGTGATCATTTCCAAAACGGATTACTTTCAGGCATGCTTATCTCTTCCGGAGGGTACAACTTCTACAGGGGGTTTTGTAGCAATGATGACGGATCGCTACAATATTTTGGTTGGTTACACAGGCCATTTTAATCCTTTTTGTGTTTTATCTAGTTATTTCGTTTGTTTTTCAATTTGTTATGTTTTATTTGTTTTGTTTATCATTATTCAAGAAAACCATGCTGTATACCAATAATAGTTCGTTCACTTGGCATGAATAACTATTCATTTCCTGTTTGATGATAACGCTAATATTACGGTGTTCACTTGAAAGGACTGACAATTCTTGAATTGTTTTGTGTAAAATGATGAATAGCAATTCATGTTTCTACTCGATGAATTGCTATCAATAGATTTTTCAACTTTGTCATAAAGATTCCTATCTTAAAAATAATATCTATACAATTTTCCCTCTTTATAATTAGAGGGTATTATAGGTATTTTACCTTTTACTTTAATAATTACTTATTTTACTTTTTATACAAAGTGAACATTGTAATAATCATTACAGTCCTATTATTCTCTTTAAAATAAAATTTCATTCCTCCCTTATTCCATAGGAGAATGAATGAGTCACAAGTGTCTTTTGTACTTCAGCAGTATGTTTTCAATAGATTTGCATCTCCTTTGCATTTTCACTTCACTGACACGGCCATTTGTTATTGAACATGGCGAACCAACACACCATGTGCTGATCTCCATGTTGCCTTTAATAAATAGGACTGCCCTAAAGTTGACCGCTTTCATTATTCCTTTTATATATCTTTCTCTCTCTCAATACAAGTTGCGCACAGACACTTACACTCACTCCCAATCTTCTTCCCTAGAATTCTCTTACATGTGCATCAGGGACGTCCTGTGGCTGTGTGAGTGCTGCTTTTATCCTCGTCTCTATGGTTTTCTTTTATTTCATGCTGGATTTTTAAATCACAAGCTGGGGTTTCAATTGAATGGCTTTGACTTGCATTGTTGATTTGATGTTTATTTAGGATGATTCTAGTTGAATTCTTGATGATGGTATGATTTATTATTTTAATTTTCTCAGAATTGTGCTCACACACTCACAAACCCAATTGTGTGTATTCACTGTATTCTTTAAAAAGTTTGGGAACATGAGGATTAGCATGGCATGTTTTTGTATGTGTTGATTATTGATTTGGAATTTCTGAGAAATTATCTGTTAGCACTTCAATTTGGACACTGGATCTCGTCATATATTTAAAATTCTATTTTCATGAGTTGTTCAAATGCAAAATAGATACTACGTACACACACTGGTTAGACTACAATTTTCTGAAATTTCTGCTCTAGATCATCCAACTAGTGCCAGTTATACCTTCATTGTTATCTACAAGAGGGTCTGTTAAACATGATGTGTGGAATATCATCTAAAAGTGTATCACTTGTTCTCTATTGTTATTGTTATTTATTTATCTTTTTGCAGATAAAGATGTCGACGCAAAAACTGGCCATCTCTAAACAGGAACCCAGATTTGAGCCAGGCAGCACCAGTGATTCTAGGCAAATTACTCAGTCAATGAACCAGATCAAGTGGAGCGGTTTATCCAACTGTCCACTAAAAGATTTATTCCTAATATTTACATCAAGTGGGATTTACTTAGGAAATATGGTTTTGATGCAGAAATACGGCGTCTGTATCCCTTGGGGGTTGGGATCGAATGTTCAGTATCAGGGAGAAAGTCTACAAACAGCTCACTCTGGAGTTTTTAGCATCTTTTAGGATAGAGCGGCCGGAAACTGAATCATGGCAACAATAATGCTGTGGTATTCAAATAAATGGGCAGTATCGGCGCTTGACCATGGCTGAATTTTCAGTCCATATGGGCTTATACGACAAAGACTAGTGCAGACCGAGCAATTTCAAGCCTTACCTGTCAGTCTACCCGATGGATTAACCTCAGAAGTTTTGGAGGCAACTAAGTACTGATGCAAATTACGTTCCAAAGGTGTCTAAGGCCTCTACCTTCTGGAATCCTGCCACAGAGTTCTTCATTGGCTTTTAAGCCATACATTTAGGGGGAGAAGGAAGGGTTCCTTAGTGGTCTATCCCAATGATATGATTTACTTGCACAGCCTTATTGAGCATCGCCCATACATTTGGGTGTGATATTGGCTTTCCACTTGCACCGCAGGCAGGTAATGTTAGGGTTGGAGTTATAGGTTGTGGTGCGTACATCACACGATTGTTGAAGAATATTGGTCTTTTTCCGGACAGAGAACCACAGGACCTTGCATGCGAAACTACACCCTTGAAGGAAATTTCCTTGACAAAAATGGGCTTTGTGGTTGCAGGAGTGAAACCACTTGGAGGCCAATCCCAGCAAGCCCAACAGCAGCCTCAAGCAAAAACTGCACCCTTGAAGGAAACTTCCTCGACAAAAATGGGCTATGTGGCAGCAGGAGTGAAACCATTTGGAGGGCAGTCCCAGCAAGCCCAACAGCAGCCTCAAGCAAAAACTGCACCCTTGAAGGAAACTTCTTCACAAAATGGGTGTGGCGCCGGAGTGAAACCATTTGGAGGCCAATATCAGCAACAGCAGCCTCAAGCAACCTCCTCCTGCTCCTCTGACCCTCGATCTATCCCGAAGATGATAAGAGATATGGAGAACCAATTATCAGAGATCTTACATGTGCAAGAACAATGTGGGGAGGAGATGGTGAGGCTTAGCAAGATTTTGAAGAGACAGGGGAGGCGTCAGGCCTATATGAATAAGGTATGGGTGCTATAGCTTGTCATCTTGGGATTGAGCTGGGGGATGGAAGAGAGTTCCTCAGCTGATGAGGAAGCTCCTAATGAAGAGAAGGCAACGACTGATCCAAGCGGTACAGGTGCAGTTAATGGCCTGGTTCAGTTTGAGCGCGTGTACACACGCAGGTCCGACACGAGCTCTTAGAAGAATTTCAGTGCTCATGTTAATTTGTCTGTCTTCTGTTCTGTCAATGGTGCTATGTGGTTGTCCTTTATATATGTTGTTTAGACAAGGCATTTTTACACCCCCCAAACCACAAATAGGTTGGTATTACAGGCATTTTCCTTTAGGTATTAAGTTTTTCTTTCTTTTTCTTTTTTTTTGCCTCTTCAGTTATTGTGCTAAGGCAATGTCTACAAATATCAATTAGACAAAATTAATTATCAAAATGTGCAATATGACATTTTAAATGTGATATTTATATGATAATATTATATTATATCACATTTATTACGTATAATATCAATGTAAAGTATAGTATTGTATTTGATATATGCGATACAGTGATAAAAATTATGTAATTATTTTTATATTGTTAATATTTTGATAATTTTTTGTGTTTTAAAAACAGTGATAGGCATGAATTTACCCGAGTGGCCGCGGCACAAGGTCAATCGCATTCCGCGGAGCAAGAAGTCGCTTTGTTCTTAAGTGGATTGAAGGAATGTATTTAGCGCTGGATGTGGGACTTCTAAAACCTAAAGATTTAACTCAAGCGATCAAATTTGGCCTGGGTTTTTTTGAAAGGAAAGCCGGGGCAGCCTGGCAGACTCCGAATTTCTTGAAGAAAAAATCAATTTTGATCGATCCTGGAACACATGTAGGCACATTGAATTCGTTTCCCTCTTTTATGATATGTGTTTAATGTTTTAATAGTTGTTGTTTTTGCATGGATTTTTTTTTTTTTTTAACGATATGTGGTAGACATAAAATCGGTTTTTTGTTCTCATGAACTTTTATTTACCATGATGTGTACACTTTTTTCCTTGCAATTTTTTCAACTCAGTTTTTTGGTTACATCGCATTACTTTTATTTTTCCAATGATAATTTCTACAAATATCTTTTACATAGCAAATGTAAAATATATTTACAAACCCAACATTAACCCTTACATGATTGTTGATGGTCTTATAGCTTAATGGTTTCCTATCTCTTAAGTAAGAGATAACAAGTTTAAATCCTCCTCTCTAGATAGAAGTGGGAACAAATTGGTTTGGTTTGGGTTTTTTTTTTTTTTTTTTTTTTTTTTTTATTTCAAATTAATCATTAAGTAATGATGATTCGGAATAGAAATTTTCTTAACCATTAAATAATGGTTTGGTTTGTTGTTTTGGATTACGGATTAAATCAAAATTCTAACTAAAAATTTTTTGTTTCATTTTTTTATTTTTACGTTTACGTAGATACTTAAATATTTATATCACTTTATAAAGTTTTATATAAACTAACAAATATTTTATAAATTTATTATAATTTTAATCTATAATTCCTATAAAATCAGTTATCCATCAATAAAATACATTCACTAATCAATTATAGTAAGTCATAATTTATAATTTTTAGTAGAACCATAACCATCAAATCAATCATCTATTAATAAATTTAGTCAAAATAAAAAATCATCTATCAACAAATTCATGAACGAATAAAATGATCTACTAATAAAATATATTAAACAATTAATACATAATAAGAGTTTATAACTGAATAAATTTCATATTTTATAAAGTTAAAAACTATTAAAAAAACATTAGTTAATCATTAACAATATGTACATACACATACAATATATTATATACCATGAGTTTGAAAACAAATTTAAAAATGAATAAGTTGATTTCAATCAATATTCACTATATAAATATCATATGAAATCATATAAACAATATGACATCTAATCAATCATAAAAAATCTATAATTATAATTTACGAGTAAAATATTATTATATTTTCTAAAATGGTTTGATTTGGTTTCAGGATTAGTTTGATTCACTTCCAAACAAACCATAAATTTATGAATTAGTTCGTATTAGAAAATTTTTGAACCATATTTTCATTTTGGTTTGGTTATGTTACGATTGATTTGATTTGATTGGTTTTTTCCACTTATCTCTAGATATAATGGCAAAAAAAAAAAAAAAAAACTCTACATGTTCATCATATTGAATTTTCTTGGTATTTTAAGGGTTTATTTGTTTCATGTTTTTTTGTCATTTTAAATAGATATTTGTAAAAAACATATACATATAAAACACACATTTTTACTCATAAATTGATTAAACAAATGAGATATAGATAAGATATAAATGCATATCAGATGCAGATAAAATATATATAAAAATTGGATATACATTTTTACTAATAAACTGATCAAATAGATCAGATACATATAACATATAATATAATATATGTAAATCAAATAAATAAGATCTAGATAAAATATAAAAAAATTAGATAATCCAAACAATCCCTACAAATTCAAATTTTTACTTATTCACTCATCTAATGCATTTATGTTCTTCACCGTTTTTTTCCCCGATGGTTATTCTCTTCACCATTACTTTAATATTTCTTCTCCCTATTTTATTTTGTGCTCTTTGAAATACTCGGAAATTTTTATTGATTCAGAAAAAAAAAAGGAAAAAGAAAATACATTGTGCTATATCGATAAAGAGGTAAAAAAGTAAATCTAATTAGCCTTTAATGGGAAATTTCTGAAAGTAGATGATAAGAAGAGCACCATGAATATGATGGTTAAAATAGGAGGCAAATCATTGAGCCTCGTTTTTGATGGTTTAAGGGATTGAATAACAAAATGTTTTGAAATATTATTGAGAAAGTTTTGAGTTTGATGATATATTTTTTTTTTTCTTGTTTTAATGTACATGATGCATTTTGCCTGTCTTGATCCGTGCATTATATTATATTTTTATTTAAAATAATTTTTTTCCTCTTTTTTTAATACATTAAACCAAATCTGAGGTAAGTATACATTCTTTTTGTCAAAAGTGTTAGGTAAAATTTTTATTTTTCTTATTGGTGGTGTATACACGTAGAATTTCATTATAACATTGGAGCATATGTATATTATGATACGTAAGAATTGCTTGGTGATAAATTAAGTGTACTTGATACTATAGACTTTTTCCTTTTTATATATTTTTTAAATTTTTCATCAATTGAAGTTTATGGTCCTTTTCTTACGTGCTAAAACTTCAGTGGAATAGATGCTAATTTTTTATTATGGGTGATCCAATTTTTGAGAGAGAGAGATACAAACCATGGAACATGGATTAGAAAATAAATAATATCATATTTATTTATACAATTAATTATTTGAAGTTTCAAAA